>NW_010578568.1:150510-179438 GCF_000705375.1 Tinamus guttatus | reverse complement strand
ACCACACGAGCGGTCGGACAGCGCCCGGCACGCGCAGGGATCCAGTGCCTAAATGCAACGGAGGCCTCGTCAGAATAAACCCCAACCAGACGGTAGTTAAAGTGCCTACGACGCCCACGAGCCCGGTGAAAAACTGGGGCGGATTCCGAATTCCAAAGAAGGGGGAGCGGCAGGTGCAGGGCGAGAGCCCCGAGGGGCCCGGCCGCCACGGCGCCGGCTACCCCTACTTGGCTGTGGGCCGCCTCTCGCCCAAGGACAGGACCAGGAGCAAGCCCAGGCCCGACAGCGAGAACGACGGCTACGTGCCCGACGCCGAGATGAGCGATTCGGAGCCGGAGGTGGCGGAGAAGAAGTGCAGGCAGCAGCGGCTCAGCCCCAGCAGGGCGCTCGGCAGGCGGCAGGACGGTATCAGGAGGAGTATCCTGGCCTCCTGAGGGGCAGGGGGCCGCAGCGGCACCACCGCCAGCGCGAGAGGCGCTGCCCACCAGCCAACTCCACGATAGTTTTCAGTGTGAGGAGAGAGAGGTCTTAGACATGGCTACGGACTGGCAGGTTGGACCCGTTATTCCTGAGCTGTATAAATATGTTTACATGCACTTAACAGATATGTTGTTTTGCCCCCCCCAACCCATTTTGTGAGAAATTTGAATCATTACTTTGCAACTTTCCTGAGGAAGCAAAGAAGTGACATCACTACAAAATTAGGGTTTGTGACAAACACTAAAGTAACTCTGAAAACTTCAGCAGGGGTTAGGGTGGGCAGGGGGAGGTCGGCTGCATCAGCCCTGTTGTTTAGCTAAACAGCACTGATGCAATTTCCAAAAATTTCCCTTCCAAGAAAGGACAAGCTGTTACTTTAACTAGCGTGTATGGAATCAGAGGTGGTTGCTTAACCACACTGCACTGCCAGCCCCCGTTAGAAATGGTCACTTGCCTGGATGGTGGTGGGTCCTTGTCCTTTTGCAGATGCTTTTTGTTGCATTCAGTTTGGGTGTGTGCAGCAGCCCCGAGCCCTCCGTAAGCTCCCGAGTTTACATGGGAATACATCTACGAGCTGGCTGGCTCTGAACACGCCTTTATCCTGGAGAAAGGAATGGCTGGGTCAGGCTGCAGCTCCCTTCCAGGGCAGCGGCTTGGGAAGACTCAGCCCCAGCACGGCGGCAGCTCCGGCTGCCTCGTTGGGAGGAGCGGGCAGGCGCGGGGGCTCCTGCCCCCAGCAGTAGCTACCTCGCTCCTCGGCGTTGAGTCCATCGCCCACCTCCTGGAGGACAGTGATGATTCAAGGAAAACACATTCTAAGGCACTAGTCATTTGGATTTCCCAAGCGCACCACGTATGCACTGATGGATGTACTGGGAAAGCCAGGCTTAGGACACTAAAGGGTTGCTTTAAAGTGGACATAAATATATATTTTTAAAGAGAATAAAATGGAAAGGCAATAAATCGTGATTAGCTCTTTACATTCAAATGAAGAAAAAAATATTTCATTTATTCTGGACTAGATTTGATGGAAGAGGCATCTCACATTCTGACTGCATACTTTTTTTTTTAATAATTGCAAATGGCAATAATTAGTAAGCTATCAGCAATAATATTAACAGTTCATTAGGATGCTGTTTCGTATTGAGTAGAGTGTACACACATAGCACTGGGTTATTAGGAGCCTGTAAGTTGTGGAATTCTGTATAGATTTAAGAAGTCAGGTATGCACTAGTTGAAAGAAGGTTTAAGCAGCGGTGAGTTACAGAAACGCAGGCGTAAGGAAAAGCCCCTCCCTTTTCTACTGCTAGCCTGCTGGTACCACATTCACTTTCTTTGTAATTTTAGACCTTGCCTCTCAGGCAGGGAAAATTTTAAAGTACAGCAGAACTCTGCCAGAACTGAGTCTTCCAGAGGATTCAATCAGAAGAAGGCTTCTTAACACCCTATCTTGCTGTGCAAGTTATCATTAACGGAGTATTTTGACAGAAAAGAGTCCCTGTCATGTTTTAAAACTAGGAAGTCTTAACCTTTTGATACTTTTGGGGATGCTGATGAAGAGGGGAAGTTTTGTCTACCACAGTGTACTTTTAAATACCATTGCTGCTCCCAGGAAATTAGGTTAACCTTGTGATTTGGCCAGACTGAAGTCTAGCAGGGCCTCTGTGAATCTGCAATTCTGTAGTTGTTCTTGGGATGAATTAAATGACTTGTTTGATCAGCAAGCAACAAGACAGGCAAAAGGTAAATGCAAGTAGTTCTATTCAACATATAGCAACATTTTCTAAAAGAGCACTGTTATTTTTTGCGAGAAGCTTGTGCCATGTAGGGAGTTGTTTGTCAAGCCATAGATGGAATAATCTAAATTTTGATTCTAAATAAACATTTAACCTCACACCAGTTTGAAGGAGGTACCTGATTAATTTGCACTATCACGAATGCTGGCGTTGTGCAGAATTAATGCCTTACCTGTTCTGCTCCCCGACATTTAGGTTATTAAGCTTTCTAATGTTTCCAGTGACGCTGAACCAAAACCAAAAAAGTGCTTTCCCCGCCCCCGCTACAAGCAGCTGTCAGACGGCCCCAGAGTGGCCAGCTTGGTAGGTTGGTTTTGTCTCCCATGCTTGGTGTTCAGCAGAGAGGTGTCCTGAGTACAGCAGTGACAACACAAATCCACCCCCTCTATCTTCCCCTTGGGGTAGAACCATTTGCTGAATTTCTTTTTCTTAAGAAGCGTTACCTTTTCTCATGCAGACTGACCAAGAGAACTTCGATTATGATTGGTGTATTATGTCAAACCGTAGGCTAGTTAAAACTTTTGTAAAGTTGCCTGGAATGTCATTTGTTAGGTTATAAACTCACACAAATCTAAATGAAGGGTTATATGTGTTGTGTATAAATCTTAATTTCAGAAATTTGGGGAAAAAAATGGTCGTTACATTTGTAAAACCTTGTACAGAAGATTTTTCACTATGTGCCTAGCTTTGGTGTCCATTCAGCTAAAATTAATTAAAAAAGGTGCATGAAGAGAAACAGATAGAAATAAAAAGTATATGTAGAGATGACTATTTTATATTACATGGCCCAATCCTGTATTTATTTTCCCCCTTTTTTGAAGTATTTATAAAGACTAGTTGAAGACAGCTGTATTTTTTTGTTAAAATATTCAGTAGAATTGTGCCTTTTTGTCTGTATGTGAATAAATGCTGTACATTTTTGCAACAGGTTTGTAGCAGTGTTTTAGAATCCACACTAATCATTCTGTTTGAATTTTTGCATAAACACTTGCTGCAATGACTTGAACTACCTTTGTAGTTAGAATAAGCATTTGATTTGGATATTTCATATGGATCACTACAGGTATCAAAAATGCATCCTAAGGCTGCGAAAGAAAAAGGATTTTATCTGAGGATTAGTAAGGGGTCTTGTTACTGCCAGCTGAGCCTGTGCAAGCAGCAGGAAACTGCACTGACGTTTTCTCACGCCCTCCTCCAGGAGGTGCTGCTCACCTCTTCGGCGGGCGCTGTCCTTCAGCGCTCACACTCTTCATACATCCCCCCGGAGAAGCAAAGGAGGTTTCCTGGCCAGAGGTGGTGTGGGTTTTAAGTTTTTGGGTCACCATCTCTTTATTCTGGCAAACACCACTTCCTTTTGCACAACAGCTACACCAACAGCTGAAAATGAATCTACCCATTATTAAAGAAGCAAGCAAGCATTTTCTGCGCCCCTCGAAGCAAAGGAAGAGCAGCGCAAATCCCGACGCTCAGAAACAGACACGCAGACACACGGGGCGGCCAACGGAGTCGCCCTCTCAGACCTAACTCCCAGAGTTACGCGCTGGGCAAATGAAAATGAGCTGCTTGGTACTCACCTCCATCCATCTATTTTTGCACGTACACGCACACAGTTGATTAAAATCTCATTGGAGGAGATGTGTGGAGCTCCGGAACTGTTTCTGTGAAAATCCTTGTGTAAAGTCACTTAGCAGAATGTTCTCTGTTATAAATTACACTGGATATATCAAACTGGGAAAGCACTGGGAAAAAGGGATGTGAGAACACAGGAGAGAGTAACTTTCCTTAAGCAGTTATAGACACAAATTATACCCTTCATGTTCAAGAAGGAAGGACAAGAAATTACATGACCCCAAAATGGGAGCACTTCAAAATCTGACAAACAAGAGGACAGTCCTGATTTTAGAATAATATACCTGGAGTTCCTCATCTATTAAAACCTTGTTCCCAAGAGGATCCCTCTCCTGGAATCCGTAGAATTCAGCGCACTGCTTCAGAGTACATAAAGGCTGCGGATTTTTTCCACACTTTGTGCAAGTTGAAGTAACGGGTATCTCAAGTTCCCAGACACGTACAAACCAAAGAGAGCAGATCAACACAATGTAAAAATAGTAATTAGGAGGAAAAAGCACAACTGAGAAAGGATTATGGTCCTTAGAAACTAGCTCTGTGAATAACCATAGCAACACTTTATTTATTAACACTTTTCCAAGGGCATCAGACCAAACTGAGCTGAATCCTTACAAACAGAGGAGACAACAGAGGCATTTCCCAGTTACCACACATCCTATCAAAGTTGACAGTTGTGACATAATTAGTATCTTATAAATGATTTCATCACCTCACAAATCTTCAAGTGTTAGTGAAAAGGAAAAAGGTACAAATTATACATGAGCGAAGTTGTGTACTAACTCTAATATACTGTTATCTAGTCCCTGTCCACATTTTTTTTCTTTTGGTTGGTGATTTTCACCAAAAAGACCAATACACCACAGCTCTACATCAGACTGTCAGGTCTGCCACACTGCAGGCCCTTCACTATGTCACTTTGCAGGCATCTTCCTGGCATTGCCATGCATGGACATACAGTAGCTTCAGCCACCCCCTTCTTTACCTGAACAAAACAGAAACCGTTGCTGCAAATCTTTCAAATCTCACCATGCATTTGACTTTACTGCTGCAATATGGAGAGTCTCCAGCAATCTTCTCAACTCCAACATGATGTGAGTGAACAATGCACATATTTAAGTATTTTCCAACTCTTGCAGGGAAGCAGCTTTCCTCTTGTGTGCGGTTATCACACTGAGCTGTAATCAAAAAGAAGCAGATAGTTTCCTTTTTTATTAAAAAAAAATCCTTTTAAGACCTGAGTATTAGTAAATCTTCAATGCAGAAAATATTACTGAAGGGATGGAACAAGCTTTGACAAGTGAGAATTTGGGTTAAACAGAAGTCTACTGATGGTAATTGCTTTTATCTTGTTTTAATGTCCCAAAGAATCACAAATGATTAAAAAAAAAAAAAAAAGGGCTACCAGGAGTACACTTAAAATACTTTTAGATGCACACAAATTCACATATTTTAAAACTACAAAAAATGATAATTCACTTTTAATGATGAGTCTTCACTGAAGTACTGTTATTTAGTAATAAGCCAGTATTTATAGACATGAGTGAAGCGCTGGTAACGCTAACATTTTTTTTCATACTCAAACCCTGCACAAGATGGCTTTCTCAAAGAACCACATGGCCAGCTCCTACTCCTGTTGAAGAGCCTTCAACATCTGCTCTGTGTCAGCTTTGGCAGCAGCTGTGGCTACTGCTGGTGATTCGCACGCGGTAGTAACGTACAGAGCTGCCATCTGAGCGTCCAGCTTTGCATTTGCTGCTAGTTTCTAGTTTTCGCTGCAAAGCTTAACACAAGTAAAGAGAGCAGTTACCCTTGAGAAACTGCGGCTGTAGCTGATGCAGACCCTATGTCTGTGCGACGAAGATGACGAGCAGCTCTCAAACGCGCTTTCGTGGGAAAACAGACAACTGCATGTCAGTTCCCTCAACTACGGCAAGGAAGGAGGAAAAGACGCTGCTCCCCACGCTAGCCACATCTCTCAGGAGCACGGCAGGGTGAGGAAAGCCAGCATGAGGCCTGCTCTGACAGCCTTCTGCTCGTCCATTGCAGCTTGCAGGAGGAAAGCAGCAGCAGCAGTTAGTGAAGGCTGCAGTAAACCTGCCACCAAAGTGAGGAGCCAAGTCACACGCACCATGTTTCACAAAGAGGAGCAGATTGCTCTCCAGCCAGCTTGCTTTTGCAACAAGCCGATTCCAGCCTCCATGACAAGAGAGGAAGCTGCATCTGCCAACTGGAAGAACAGTGCAAGTCAGTCACCTTCCTCGCTGAGGCTATTCAGCTTATCTAGATACTAAGTCCCTTGAGAAGTTGTGGGAAGCATCTAGAACAGGTTCTGTCAATGCGTATGACATACGTAATCAAGCACGCAGGCATGAGGGAAGATCAGTAGGCTCTATGACAGTGATGGTAAAGTCCTTCTATCCTAAACTGCATTTAGAATTAGAAGTAAATGGCTAATACAACAATTCAGTAAAGCAGTCCTGCACCTACCGATCAAGACAACAGTGAAGAGTTACCATCCTGCGTGCGAGGAGCCACATATCCACATCAGTCTTCCCAGAGCTAAGCGAGTGGGAAGACTTCCCCTCTCCGCGTTGGGAAGAGCAGGCCGTGCCACACCAGCGCTATGGAGAGCCCTTTTCCTGACAGGGACAGCAGGGCTTTGGGTGAGGGACAGCGGGAGGAGAGGGGCAGCAGGAAACCTCCTGCGTTGCCGCAGGGCCCGCGCCAGACGCGGCGGCCCGGCAGGCAGCTCTGCAGGCTGGCACACCACCTGCCCCACCACAGAGCTGCTACGTGCCCATCCGATCCGCTGTGACCCCACCGAGGGAGACCCACGAGGAGCAGACAATCTCGGGGGTTTTCAGAAACAGTAAGAACTCGTCCCCTATGGGTCCTGAGACCGTAATTTATTCCTTTGAAAGCTGATGTGATCACCCTGCTCTAGGCAAGATAGTGTTTCAGAAACATTGGAACCAGCAGATCCCCACAACAAACAAAATTTCCTCCCTGCAACTTATGTGGAAATATGCACCTTAAAATCTGTAATTTGTAAAACAGTGTTTCCTAAATCACCATATAAAATTAGGAGGCAGGACTGCCTTTTCTATATAGGAGATCACCTTGAACAACACATTTGCTTGTCAAAGAAGTGAACCCAGTGTAGAACCCTTCCATGGGATACAGCTTGGATAGCATGGAGAGAGGAATGGGAAAACACACTGTACTGTTCAGCAGAGACAAGAGGGCATTTCTGTTACGCATAGCAGTGTTTATGGCAATTACAGTTTGAAGTTTCTGCCCTTTCCCTTGAAGATAAACAATTTTTTTCTTCCCCAAATCTCTTGCCAAGACAATACTGAAGGGCACTGCTGAAAGTTGGTATTTTGAGTTATAAGACAACTAGGAGAAAAAAAAAAGTAGTCTGCAACAATTCAGATTCAGCCCACTACATAGTCACATGGATACATGAGGAAGCCTGAGACACACACGTGGCTCTAGTGGGTCCAGCTTGTATCAAGTTCTTGTATTCCAGGGTCACTGAAACACACACGAGGCACATTTGGGTTTTCAGTGGGGTACAAACCTCTTCCCTCCCTCCAGCCCTCCCCAGGCCCTGCAGCAAACCCAGTGCTTCCCACCGTGACTGGCTGCGCCGTCCCCAGCACCGCGGGGCGGAGGGCCAGGGGCTGCCGGCAGCTACAGCGGGACCTGCTTCGCTGGGTAGCAGGGCGGCCGCAGCCCGCGCGGCCTGCGGATGGGAGCGCGGGGTGCAGGCAGGGAGGCAGCGAGGGAAGAGGTGACGCCACCTCACACAGGCGCTCACGGCTGCCGGTGGCACCACGTGTAGCTCCACACTACAGATTCTGTCCTCATCCGCTGCGATCAGCTCCCCACGTGCATGCAGCCATGCAGTGAACCAGACAGGGGAAGGGAAGGGAGCTTCCTTGCCTGGAAGAAGCCAGCGGGCAGAGGCAGCTGGGCTGCCCAGCAGCTCCTGCAGAGGCTGCTCTGCGGCCGCCAGCTCGGAGCGCGCGCCCGTTCCCAGCCGGGCAGGGGCAGCAGCACCACGTGTGCCCACCGCAGGAAGCCACTGCTCACGAGAGCTGAAGCAAACTGCAACAAGCCGAAACAGCCTGTTCTATACGCAAACAGGAGCTGTACGCGCTTTAACTTTACAGCTCTAAACTTCATTTGGCATGAAAAGGAGTTCCCCCCTCCCTTAACTTTCTATCATTTTTGAGTATATAAAAGATTATAAACCTTCATCCACAGACTTTGAACTACACAAGTTTAATTCACATCCCGTTTGTTTCCCTAAACAGATCTATGTCACTTGAGCATCCCGTTGGAAGAAGATTTAGTATTTAATGGAATATGCCTCACTTTGGGGATGACACATTCGAAACATAGGCTTGTTCAAATCATGTTAGTAATACTGCACAGAAACGACCACCTCTGCCTTGGAGAAAATATAAAGTCTGTTTTGTTTTTTCCAATGTTCAAAGGAATTTTTGCATGCCTGTGAAAACAACACATTGCTTTGTTAAAGTTTTGTACCTTTTGAGATGCTGTAGCTGCCCTCTGCTCTGCCTGGCTTAGTCGTCTTTGAAGCCTATTGATGTATTCTCGATATTCCATCATTAATTTTTCATCCTGTATAAACGAAATATCTCATTACAAATGTGAAATTCTCTTTATCGGCTCCATACTGCAGTGAGAAAGCTTACAGCAACAGGAACTCGGGAAGTGCAGTTGCTGCTGAAGACACGCTACTGACACATGAGAGAGAATTTCTAGATCAAATGCACAAACCGGAGCTGGTGAGATCCTACCACTTTTCCAGCCACAGTAATCTTCACAGGAAGTTTTTATTTCACTATCTTTAAGATGCCTAAAAGCTGACATTTTAATTCAGGTAATTTAATTTATACAGTCTTACCATATAATTGTTTTAACTATTCTCACAGTAAAAAACAGTGTGCAAAATAATACAAAGGAGAATCTTCTGAATTTTCTTCTGTTCCTCTGTTCTGTTCATGAAAGAGCAGGTATAAAATCTTTCTTAATCATCCTTTACTTGAATGGAAGTTTCCTCCTATCAGGCCCCTTTTGTCCTCTAAATAATACAGCACAACAACAACAAAAGAATACGTAAGGACTTATTCTAAATAGAGTTAGATATTATTCCTGATTTATGAGGCAAACTGACAGGATAGCTGTTCTCTAAAGTGACCATTAATTATTAAAAAATGCACATTCCAAAACAACCCTGCCTTTAATCTTTAATGGATGATGCTCTTATCCATATACATATACACACACAAAGGAATTGTAAATTCTACTACACATGTAGAATATGAAAAATTTTACTTCTCTGCTTGTATTGCATTATACCTACAGCAACGCCTCCTCCCTTTCAGGAGTGTGCAAACATAGCAAAAAGTGTCCCCAGAAACAGTTTTTGAATTGACTAAAGCAGCAGTACTAATAACTATGAAAGAAGATCTCTCCTGTCTTTATCTTACAATTTCAGAATAAAGTTAGCCTGTATTCCTGTTCCATTTGAACATGTCAGTCTGCAGAAACAGAGTGGGTTTTTCAAGCGACAGCTGTTCCTGTCAAAAAATATTTAAGTTTCTATAAACTAGCAACATAACTCACCTAAAAGAGTTGCTGGTAAGATCCTAGTGTATATGTCTCAGGCTGTAGCTGAAAGTATCTGTCACATTATTCGTTATCTTACCTCAACAGCCTTCTCATTTGCTATTTCCAGCTGAGAAAGGAGCTCTTGGGTGCGAAGTTTCTGTTGACTCAGTTCACTTCTGTTAATCAGAAAAAAAGATGCTGCTGAACACACAGTAGTCCCTCAGTTACCCAAGTATTATCTCATAGGTACCTTCTCAGCTGGTTATGGTGCATTTTTTAATTATAACATTGCTCTTGATACAATCTTTTCAAAAGCACTGCTGCTTTCACCTCTTAACAATACATGTTCAAAATGAAAATGGCACAGAAATGAGATGTGCTTGTTAAAATCAAAAATAAACTGCTTTTTGCCAAGAATATTTGACATTTTACAGGTATATTTTTTACTGTTTATTATAAGTATATTATTACGTGCTGGTTATAAACATAAACTGTATTTGCAGTGCATTCAATTTTTAGATTAATCTAATTAATAGCCTGTAACCAGAATTCAGTGTGGACATTTCTGAAGACACATTTTAAAAATCACTCCAAACTTTGTGACACAATCAACACCACAACATTTCAAGGTAAAAAAAGAAAATGTCAGCTTCTTCAAAGGCTTTTTTTTTTCACTTTTGGATTGAGTTCTAGTGATCCTAACCTAATTTGTATGGTATTGAAGACATCAAAAATCAGGGTTAAAATGGACATCTTTGAGGTGGTCCTCAAAGGAAAAAAGTCTGGCTTTCTACTACCAGTAAACCACCAAAGAAGAGGGATGACAAAGATGGAGAAGAAAATCTCTGAACTTTGGTAATTTTAGGCAGAGGAGGTTGCAAAACCAAACAGGCTGCTACAATCTTGTTCTCTGTGAACCTTCTTAGCGACTCCCAACAGCCCACTACCTTTTGAGTAGCTGCCATACAAATGAAAATGCATAAAGCATAAAGTTTGTCCCCTATAATCAATCTACAGCATTGAGATAAAGCATTTTCAGTTTGGGAATCCGAACAGCTAGATTTTGAATGCTGTCTTCAAGTTCTGGGTTATAAATGGTTTTATTGGCAAATTGGCTTGAACGTTCTTCTTCACAATGAAATTCCATGCAATTCATTTCGTATGTGTAAGATAGGAATATACCTTTTCAAAATAAACTCCCTAGAAAACCATTTACTGCTTACATGTAGACTGCTTATGTTTCACTATGCTATAAAATATGGCTTTGACTAACTAATTTATGACAAATCAACTTCATTGTAATGACATCTTAAGTAATGTCATCTATCGAATCAGAGTGATTTTGTAAATTCAAAATCCTCAATAGGCCACTGAAGGCAATCCATCCCCTACGCTCAGCTAAGGCACAGAATTAGCATCCTCAGCAGCACAGACTGTGAGCAGTTTACATTCTCACATGCAGTTGTACATCAAAACATTGCTCTGAAACATCACACTGAGCATGTGTCTAAAGGACAGAGCTTAGCCCTGCAAGCAGAAGGAAACAGCTATTGGTCTAGAAAGCCGGTCCATCCCGACCGATAACCCTCCCCCAAACACTCATTATGAGGCTTTAGTAAGAGATAACCCAAACTTCCAAGTAATCAAAGCAGTCTCTGCTCCACATTGTCTCTGTTAAACGAGCAGGAAACAAAAGGGAAGCATTCAGGATTTTGGCAGACGGGTGATAAATCTGCCAGCTGTAGCAAGTACTTGCTGCTCAACTCTCATATGACAAATAACGGCGTGTGCCAGATGTTTCTGCAGCTGAATTATACTAGCCCATGCTTCAGTTGCTCTTAGTAATTATGAATTTTGTATAGTGCCGGTACCTGCAGCTCTCTCTCATCCTGTTAATATTTTTTCTTTAATGAACATTCTAAAATAAGCAGCCATGGTTGCCAAACATTACAGAAGCGCAGCCAAGAATAATGTTTTAGAGATGGAGGAAATGTCTTCAGCTCAAGATGCTGTGTAATTCACTCGATGTACTGTAGAGCATGCAGGCAGAAGGCAATCCTGGCCAACGCTTCATACACAGGCACAGAAAAAGGTCATCCTTCAGAGGCAGATTCTTTTCAATTACAGAAAAGTCAAACCTCAAGATTCCCCTAAGTGCACACAGTTACAAAGACTCAGGGACTCTAACTACGACACATAAATGTTTCAGAAGCAGAAAGTGCAACAAAGACATTGGGAATAGCTGCAATCAAATGAGAACAATGTTTAGAGTTAAGCACACTAAGCACAGTATTTATGTTTAAAAAATATGGCAAGAATTTCACTTTATAAACAGAAACAATTATAATCCAAGTGATTTTTTTAAAAAATGAAGCTGTTCAGTAGCATTGATTTGTTCAAATATAATAGGTTATGTTACAACAACTGTGTTTGATTTTTTTCCAAAACGTTATATTTCAAGACTATGAAATTGTGACAGATGGCTAGGAATATGAATTCACTCACTTATTCAGATAAGTATTAGTATTTATCTTACTATTATTTTTCATCTGAATCAAGATTTTTAAGTTAGACTAACTCAAATGCATGCTTTCATTAATTTCTACAGTACTTACCTTCTTTAAGCCAATGCTTTGCAGATTCTGTTTATATTTTTCGAGAGAAAACAAACTTGTGGATACCCAAGGCTGTCCCTGCACACGGGCTACTGATACTACCTTTGCTGAGCAGTCACCCGCACTTCTAAGAAAGCAAGATAATATTCACAGCAAAGTTGACAGGATTAACAATTACCTGGGCAATTTTCAAATGACAAAAACTACTTTTTCCATGGCTATGGCTTTCATAATGTACTCTAATGAGGGCCTTTCTGTGGATGTCTCAGCTAATTCAATAAGAAACTTACCTTTGTGAATCCTGCTCTGATCCCTGGTCCAACCAGAATCCTGTTTGACCTAGTCTTAGGCTTGGTTACAGGTGAGGATTCGGGCAAGGGATTCTGTGGAGCCACTCACTATCTGCCAAATTCTTCTGTTTACCCCTATTCCTTCCCTCACTCTCAGAAGCAGAACATAGAAATCAATAAAGAAATACTGATACACTACTTAGGAGAGACTAACCACCTATTAGTACTTGTATAACAACCTTCTTCTATTGACTGTTTAGCATATGTACGACCAGTCAGGGTCCATCACTGGGTTTTACATAATAAATTAAGCACCTGCCCTTATTCTTAAGCTTGCACATAGAGTCTTCCATTCAGGTTTTCTTTTAGTAAATGCTGGTAGATTTGATTATCCTGTTTTTGTTTAAATTCTGTTGTCATAACTTTTGCCATCTCTCTCACTCTTTCTCATCTGGTTTTCATTCTTTGCCGAGGTTTGTTTCCTTTCAGTTCATGTATTTCCTGGCTATTTCTTTGCTATGGGTGATTTTGCTTTTTACCACTGCTATCATGTGTGTTTTTCTCTGCTTACATCTGCAGAATTACATACTTTTATATGCAATGCTATGTGGTAATAGCGATAGTTCCAACCAGTCCTCGCCCTGAAAAACATGGTCTTAGCAATTGCTTCTCTAAATTATGCTACTTCTAGAAAACTAAGAACCTTTAAAAACATGTGTACATGCTCCTCATTCCTATTGCAGGTAGCTGCTAACAAATGAAGACAAGAAATGCAAGAAGTGAATCACTTGATACCATTATTTTACCACAGCTGTCAAAGGCAGGTCACCTATATCCTTTTAATTATGGGGACGTACAAACTGACAGTGATGTCAGAACTTACTGCTCTACAGATGGAAGTTCTGCACCCCTCAGATAAGCAACAAAATGGCCTGATTCTATTTCTCATGAAATACCACACATATTTGTGGAAAAGTGATACTGAGAATCAAACTATTTTTTTTTAACATTAAACCAAACTCCAGTTTAGTTATCTAAACTTTACTTGTCAAGACTTAAAAGCTCTTCATAAGTCTCTTTAAGTTGAGATAGATAAGAAATCATACACACATAAACATTTTTAGACAAAAAAAAAAAGCCTAAACCTTCAACCTTGGAACAACTCATCTTGAAATCATAGAATCACAGAATGCTTAAGGTTGGAAGGCACCTCTAGAGGCCATCTAGTCCAACCCCCCTCCACACGCAGGGTCACCTAGAGCATGTGGCACAGGACTGCGTCCAAGCGGGTTTTGAAGATCTCCAGAGAAGGAGACTCCACAACCTCTCTGGGCAGCCTGTTCCAGGGCTCTGTCACCCTCACTGTTAAGAAATTTTTCTTTAAGTTCCTGTGGAACTTTTGGTGCTTCAGTTTCCATCCATTTCTTCTAGTTCTATCAGTGGCCACCACTGAAAAGAGGCCAGCACCATCCTCCTCACTGCCTCCCTTGAGGTACTTCTAGACACTGATCAGGTCCCCTCTCAGCCTTCTCTTCTCCAGGCTGAACAGGCCCAGCTCCCTCAGCCTCTCCTCATAGGGCAGATGTTCCAGGCCCCTGATCATCCTTGTGGCCCTGCGCTGGACTCTCTCCAGCAGCTCCACATCCCTCTTGTACTGGGGAGCCCAGAACTGGACACAATACTCCAGATGCGGCCTCACCAGGGCTGAGTAGAGGGGCAGGATCACCTCCCTTGACCTGCTGCAGACTCTTCTTGATGCAACCTGGGATCCCACTGGCCTTCTTGAAATCAATGAGTGCTATATTAATCTATGTATTTTATAACTGTAAACACTTACTGCATTGTTCCCAAGCTCACTATGTCTAATATCACTTCATGTAAGTGTCATTAGAATTTAAATTACAACTAAAATTCACTGCATAAAAAGTGAGAAAAACCTAGTTGTACAGCCTGCAAAACTATTTAGACTTTTGCAGGAATAGAGAGGACAAATGCTAGCCATCAGCTGTTCGTCATGCTGCCAAGAGCAATGTTTTTATTTGGAAGCATGACCTATGTTGCAAGAATCACTGACCTTAACTGCCTTCAAGATTGACTTTTGGCACAAGTGTACAGAAGCAAATCCAATTCTCTGCCCTCTTGGAAGGCCACAAGTAGGTCTATTATCAATAAAGCCTTTCAAAAATGTACAGTCTCTTACGATGCTACATTGGGAACAAAATTCTTGTCATGAAAGAAGTCTGTGTTATGCTGTTTTGAAGAGAATGATGGAATTTAGTCTACAATCATTCAAAGCACTGCCCCTGTTTCACCAGACTTATTTTTGTTTTATAATTCCAATTTCAGTTATATAGGCAACGATTATCTATGCAACTTGAAATCAGAGACGCAAACCGAAGTGTCCAAGAAAGCACACAATAATTCTCAGTGAAGCTTAAAACTTTGGACATATTTTTAGCTACATTTTTTTCCACTGTACTAAATTACCACATTATTAAAAAAAAACCCTCAATTCGTTCTTCTGTTACAGGCCACAAAATTTACTTATTGAATTTTGAAAGTAAAAATAAGCTAATGTTCACTGATGTTGCTTAATTTCTTACAATATTTAATTGATGTTTCCTTCATGTATACATATTACAGCTCACAAACAGAACACTACAGACTGAGAAGATGACAAATGAGCACTACATAATATGGAAAGCAAGCAGCTGCTGTTGGGAGGTTAGCAAGAAAGTTAAAATGTTTCAGACACCTTCACATGGAAAATGAAAGTAATGGGGAGAGAACAGAAAAAAACAGAAACAGGTCATGAATTTAAGGCAAAGGAATGAGAAACACCTACACTAACAAACGGAGCAGTGACTCAATGCTTACAAGAACTGCACTAAGAGCCAACTGCTGGTGAAATTCAATATAAAATGCTTTTATTACATAAACCACCTCCCTACTATATATGAGTATGACCCGCGAAAGCAGTTTATAACTGCATGAAAAATATGCACTTACAAAGGACATCAGTGTGCTCCAAGAGTAATAACTATTACAAACTGAAATTCTGCTATATGTCACTAACTGAAAAAAAATGAAATGCACTTATAAAATAGTAAGTTCATTAAGTCCCACAAAATATCTCAGGCTGCAATCAAAATTTACTAAAAAATCATGCTACACTAGTATACGTCAAGTATTATTGTATTTAAACCAAATGAATAGGCTGGTATCTTCATTTAGGCTCACAGTCTTGCTGCCCTGTCAGGCCAGGATTAAGGAAAATATTAGGCTTTCCTTACAGATGGCTCTTACATGCACTAATCCTCTCTCAGGAACATACAATATAGGAAAGGTTGGTGAACACCAGCCATTTACTTGGACCTAACTACCACGTGCTCTAGGTGTTCCTGCTGGAGCAGGAGGGTTGGACTAGATGATCTCTAGAGGCCCCTTCCAACCTTAACCACTCTGTGATTCTGTGATTAGGCTAACTAATATCAAGAGGATTTTCAAGTGAAGCTGTTAATTCTATAGATTCTGCTAGTGGTGTTGCTGATCTCTGTAATAAATCTAGGAATTCAGTGGCCACAAAATTATTTCATCTTTTAAATGTAAGTTATCAACACCATTATGCTTCATAGCAAAATAAGAAGTGAATTGGTATCTGTATTTGCACTCAAAATATTTACTCAGAATATTACTGCTATAGGATTTTAAAGGAAATATATGATAATTATTCATTCATAATGTCAGTGAGGACTTGACATTGAGTAACTACTACTGTGTAGCTACAGGCACTTATCTTTATACCAATCTCATTCTGCATCACACACCTAAACATAGAGTAATGCGGAGAGCAAATAAAAAATAAGCTGGGTTTAAATGACCATGAAACTGGGTTTAAATGTCCTGAATAATATTTACTTTCAGGTATTGGAACAACACTTGCCAGCATAATATCAGAGATCTCTGCACAGATTTAATTATAATTTTTTAAAAATGTTGGTTTAAATCCCAAATATATCTTAACAAATAACCAATTTGTTTCTGCTACTAGCTTCATTCTTAATTATCACAAACGTGTCTGACAAAAACAGACACTTCCTATCCTTGTTTTTTATACAATATGTATAATCTGCAAAATCGTCTAAAAAAGTAACTGACTTTGCTTTCAGACTTGCACCAAAATATCAACCAGAGAGACAGAGAATCATGTGGACTTTGTACAGACTTCCAACTTTTAACATGAACATTTTTTTCTTCTATTCATCAGGCAGTATATTCTGATGAAAAAGCTACTGCACTACTAAATGGGATGTTAAATCACTGGAGGACTTTTCAGATGATGCTACATCGGCAGTCTCTCACATAAATAGGGACATTTTCAAAATTTGCTATGCATTTTTCATGCAGATTCACCAGACAAACTTCCTCTTGTGCCTGTTAGATTTTCCATGTCAGCATTTTGCTGCAGATGAAAAATGTCTAAAGCTTTTGGCCCACTATAATACCATTTTAAGACGTAACATAAAAGCCTTGAGAAGGAAAGCAGCTGTTTCACAGACAATTTCAATCGCGCTGGAAGTCTGCAATTTTTCTCTCTTAACTGGAAGTTGCTGAATGACATTCAGCATCTCAGTTACAAACCTAGATGCTCAACTGTGGTGATTTTTTTTTTCCTGAAAATAAACCAACTTTGGCTTTCTAGCACAAGTTTACCAGCTTAAATTTACCTAAAAAAGTAACACAACAAAGTGCTTTTCTTCTTTAGTTAAGAAAAGATGTTAAAAAAACATCAGTAAGACTCAACTAATCACGTACAGTCAAACTATGCTACTAAACCGGAAAGGGAATCGGCATACTTAGCAATGTCTCAAGCAAAGGCATGGTGTCTTTGCCTCCAGAGAGGGAAAGTCTGTTACTTGGCCTCCTACCTCCAACAAGCAGCAGCAGCCAGCTGGCCAAAAAACCAGCTTATAACGGGCTGTTACCTGTTACTTTGGCTGCTACCCATCAGTGAAACACAAGACACGCAATAGCTGAGGAAAAGCAGCACCTGAACAAGACACTGCAAATCTATCTGTGCACAGACAAAGTTTTATATTTAAACTCTGGGAAACACAACCCTGAGAAACAAAACCAAGATGAAAGTAGATGTCTCATATGTGCATTGCGGTGATCAGTGTGGACTAGTAAAATAATGGAAATTCCACTGTAAGCCTCACTCTAAACATATTGATGTCTGTATGTAAGTTCACAGGCACTACAGCTGCTTGCTTTCTCCAATATCTAGGAATTAAATGTAATCTGTGTGAGATGCCCTTCTTATTATACCCTCTCAAAACTGGAAATATTCTTACATATTATGCAAAGAATACATGTATCTGTCAGCTACCTGCCAGCACGTACAAATTAACAGAAAAGGAAAGTTTGTATCATATCTTTGCTTAGGGCAATCAGGCAACTCATTTGTATCCTCGTTTACGACATCAAGTACTCAGAAGAGAGTATTAGATGAACCTCCCAAAAGGATTTTTTTTCTCAATCTGGAGATTCATTTCACAACTGATTTTACAGAAACTGTTCTGAATGGCCATAAATATAAAAGCTTTCATAATCAAAGACTAAAATTTCCTTAAACTGAACATGCTGTATTTTAGAAGAGGGAATTTTAAAACATTTCATTTACTTTTTGTCATTACAAGATGTGAATTTTTCATTCTGGGATTAGTTGCTAACTTCGCATTTCTTTCTGGAACTTTTCCTTTTCAGCTGGAGTCACATCATCTGCTCTGGATGGTTTGCTCTCCGCTGGTTTTCACCACACGTATGCTGTGAACACAAATGTTGTACCAAAACCATAGCACCTTCCAGAAAAAAAAAAAAAAAAAAAAAGCACTTACTTTAGCTTACTGATCCTGACTTCTGTAGTATCAGTAAGATTTTTTGTTTCCTCTTTCCACCGATTTGTTGCTTTTTGCTGAGCTACTAAGAGACGCCTCAGTTCCGCGGTGGATTTTTGACTGTTGTCCTCCATTTCTTTAAGTCGAGCTTCATATCCGTGTTCTTTCACAGAATGCTCATGTTCCATTGTGCTTATCTGGAAAAAAATACAAACACGATACAGTCAAGTTGCTCACCGCCCCCTCCTTTTTTTTTTAAACACTCGAGTGAGATTTATAACCATTTGCTCTAAGCATGTAACATACAATAATTAAACTTGTAATTATATGCTCAAATAGACACATGTTCCCAAAGCCAATTTAAGCAAATAGTACAACTGACAATAAAGGATAATGAGCTGGATGTCCTTATTTTTGTAAATAATCTTTATCCTTCTCCCTTGTGTTTCATCCACAGAAACACATCCTTTCTTTTTCCTCTGGTAAAAATGTGTTAGGATCTTCTTAACTGCATCTAAAATCCCGTCTGATAGGATCTGGTATATACTTTATAACCTCTGAACTATCCTTCATGAAACTCTCAGCCTTTGGTTTAGACTGTTTGCCCAAAGAGTTCTAGAGCTGGAACAGGACTTCCTATTGGCATCTGACTCTTTTTTTTAGTTGATAGCTTTGGTGCTTTGTGGTAAAAAGTAGTAACTGGATTGAGATGGTTCCCATTCACAGGCTAGTAAGACCAGTTACTGAGGTCTTCCTCACTGTGGTAGGTTCTTAGATCTCTTTACATTCCTCGAGCTACTACCAGCAAATACCTTGGCTTTTTATATTTAGAAATCATGTCAAGCATCAAAACTGATTCCCTTCAAAAGTCAAAGGTACCTTGATCTGTTGAGTTTAGCTATTAATGCACTCAGTCTGTTCAGGAGCATTTAATGGAACACCTTAAAAAAAGAAAATCCTTTTTGAGCTAAGTATCTTGTTTGCACTTATCGATTCAAAAATCTGTACAGTTTGAACAGATTTGATCCTATTGTTCATGTCCTTTTGAAAACACAGAACTCATGTTTGACAGCTACACTATTAAAATATTTCTTAGTGAGGCACTGCTCTGATAACGTGGTGGACACAAAAGTAAAGGAACAGAAGCAGCATGAAGCCTCTGGACTGAAAGGCATACAGAGATTCGTAATGTATTATAAACAGTAAGTAAATGAAGCTCTATAATTGGAATAATAAGCAAAACCACTTGAAGGAAAGGATGTTCTTGTTTGATCTATTCACTTTATAAAAGCAAAGAATATTTGGGTCTTCTTCTTAGTAGAACATAATGCATACTGAAGTACAATTTAACTAGCAGCAGGGCGCTACCAAACAGATCCTGAGGACATACAGCATTACAACAAGCAGAAAACAGGAAGGATGACTTAAGCTTTCACCCCTGACTTAAGCTTATGTTCATTTTTCATAGGAATGCTGTCTTACTAAGCAAAAAATATTTTTATGATTAAATAAAATTAAAACCTAAATACCATTATTTTAGCTTTTTGTTGAGCCTCCATGGCCAGTTTTCTTAAGCCCTCCATTTCTTTTTGCAATTGTTCATTCTCTTGTTGAAGTTTTAGCCTTTGTTCACTGACAAAGCCGCTCTTTTCTCGTTCAGAATCCAGAATGTTCTGCAATTTACAGATCATTTCCTGGAGACGAGATTTCTCTTCTTCAGAGCTGAAAAGAGAAGAAAAGTCTTGTTTGAAGATTTATTCAAGAGTTGACTCCATTCTATGTTTTTTAGGGTTATTTTGCTCCAGTTGTGATGGTCTGAAGAAGAAAAGGAAGACAAAGTATTAAGATTTTGTTGCTACCTACAAAAAGTAATGGGTCTAGAGTAGGGTATTGCCTCTATCCGCAAGGTTCATCAAAAGAAAGAAATGGATACCCATGAAAGGCACAACAGTGGGAAACAAGGAACTTTAGAGGTCTATAAAATTCACAATTGGTACAGAAATGGGAATCAGAAAACTGTTTCTGTCAATAAAAGAACCAAAAGCTTTTAAAGGAAGCTACTTGGAAGCAAAATGGAGAAAAAAAGGCAGGGGTTCCTCCTATTTCATCTATGGAACTCTTCCATAAAATATTGGGAAGTATCTACACTAATCTAAGTAACAATGAGATATTTGTGGAATAGTATTAATAGTTATAGTTTAAACATTTTTAAGCAGTCAATCAGTACAGTTTTTAGGAGAGCATTGCAATGAAGCACCATAATAAGCTTACATAGTGAAAAGCTTTTGTCCTCGAACAACTTCTTTTAGACAGTCCTAGAAAAATATATTAGGATAGACAGATCTCTGGAATGACCCAGTACTGCAGTTCTCTTGTTTCCTCCTGAATTTCTCATTTATTATTATTATTATGAAACATATATACACTCAAATATTACAATGGGCTTTACAGCTGGGAGTATGTACAAGTCAGCAAAGACCTTTAGCGAGGCCATTCCTGAAACAATCTAATAATTGAAGCAAACTCAGCAAAATGCCAACATGAAGCAGGAATTTTAATTTTTGTAGAATTTCCAAATTCCCAACTGGGTATTGCTCTAGGGAAGAGGCAAGATTTATCATTATGACTTAAACTCCTAGAGAATCCTACACATCTCATGCTAAAAACAATCCAGTTGAACAAAGTGTAGCGTACTATACTTTTTACTGTTATATTATTTGAATTCTAGTAATGTCTATGAGGTTTGAAGACAGACTTGAACACAACATACCATGTAGTGTGCAGACTAGGACACCACACCATAGATGAATTTATAAAGTAATAATTTGTCTGAATATAATACAGAGAGTAACTTTCCCTAGTAACAGTATTTGAAATGCAGTTATATTTCAAAAATAAAATTTGGTTTTCATTCCTTTGTAAAACAAGTAAAATCTTAGATTCTACCATGTGTTATTCCTTTTTAATGTTTTCAAAATGATTCATAACTGCTCTTGCTTAAGAAATGCAGAAATATGGTAACCTACTACTATTCCTGCTACTGGTTAAAAATACATAACAGAAACCTAACACAATCAGCAAGAGGCTTTAGATTAGGCAGAAATAGCTTCATTAAATAAGGACTTGGAGAACATCCACTACTAACTTCATTTCCAGTTGCTTCAGTTTATTCTGTGTTGTCTGTAGGCTCAGCTGCAGGTCACCTTTTGTGCATTCTGCAAGTAGGTATTTTTGATGCAGTTGCTCTAATTTTCTACTGTCAGATTCATGTCCTCTGTCTTCCCGATAAATCTGAAGAATAAACTCACATGTGAGATGGTCCTTACCTTACACCAGCGATTGACAGTGTAGTACTGATAATGAGGCTACTGTTCATTGTGGCCTATTTTCCAGTATTCTAAAACAAAATTGTATTTCTATTGATGCTCCATCCTGCTGCTACTGGGAAAGAAGTTTCAGAGTTCAAAGATTCAGTTAGCTTTTTTGCATATTGAGATTAAGTTTATTCGCCTACTTTCTTCTGCATTACATCATGCATCTCTCTCTACCTTTTACACTATCCACCTATTTCAGTTTACTAGTACAGCTTTAAAATGCCTTCCAGATTTAAAAAAAAAAGAACTTAACATAATGAGTGTTTACACTCAAGAAAATTTAATGAAAAATAAGAAAATAAACTCAGGATCACAGTATGATCTTTCATCCCAATGTCAGGGAGAAATCTGGAAATAGTCAAGAGATCTCTTCTTTCTAAAGATGCCCAAAATTGTCTTACCTTTTCAAGTTCTTCTTCCACTGCTCGCTTTTCTCTAATGACTCGTTCAATTTGACTCTGTTTTTCTCCACATTCCTTTTTAAGAAAGTAATTTTTCATTTTAAATTTTAATCAAAATGTAATCATAATAAAACATATTATTTGCAGAAAGAAGCAAAGGTCAAAAAATCCCAAAGCCAAAACTCGCCATTGCAAATGTAATTCTCACTGCAGGTAGGGACACATTTGATTATATCTACTTGCTCGTTATTTTTAACATGGGATCAGGCTACAGAAATGCAAAATTAAACTTCAAAAAAAATTCAATCCACAAATAGGTGCTTATCAACCAACCAAGTTATAAATTCCAAGTTCATTCAAGAAAATGATATTTTGACACAAAGACTGTTTCTTAGCATATTTCACCAACTTCAAATATTTGATTTCTAGGCATCCAACTATGGATTTACAATAACCACCTTTCCACGATTCAATAATTCCTGAAAGAAAAAGGACTGCCATCACAAGAGAAATAAATGCTAAAGCACACTATTTTATCATTTACTAATCTCAGGGTAAATACGTTTGTGAACTGTGGTTAAAATATGCATAACTCAAGGAAAAAACTTACACAAAGAAATTGTTGTATTTACAAAATCATGTGATCTCCTGCAAAGGCAGCCAAGATGCATAATAAAAGAAAAATATAACCGAATACACACGAGGTAAATCCGCACATTAAAAATGATTTTTCAAAGCACAGGGTTTTTTACCGCTATAAATGAGTCCTGTGCAGACTGTAAGACAGTCACTTTTATCAAGCAATATTAGTGTCTTAAAACTCACAGGAGGCAAAGTACTATTTCATAATAAAGCATAATTCTAGACAATTACTTTTCTCTTATTAATCTTGAGATACATGTACGACTTTCTCTATACACAGGATTACTCCTACCTTATTGGTTCACCATCTTTTATGCCAACCAAACTGTACAGAACTGCTGGGAAGGTGCTCTATAGAGATTACTTGGAAATGCTTTTGCAGCAGGACTAAACTGGTGCTCTAACTGCCTCTGATCAGACAGATAAGTCTGATGCTAGTCAAAAACAGCACAGAAATTACGGGGCTGTTGGGGCTGAACCCAAGAGTTTCAGATGCAGTTAGGAAAATTACTGGTAGCCATCATAAAAATTTACATGTAATCATTTCCAGACTACCCTAAAAACATATAATTTCTAGAAAAAAACCTCTTCAATAGTATAAGAAAAACCATAAACAGAAAAGCAACTATTTCTGATGTACTTTCTAACAGATTTCCATTGACTGATGTACACACATGAAAAAAAAGCATACTAGAGTCAGTCATGACTTTGTTTTCCAGCTAGTCACTAATAGCTTCTATTTAACAATACCGAAGAACATCATCTTAGAAACAAATAAACCAAAATTTTCCATATTGCCTAAAAGTTTTAAACATATGCCTAAATCCAAGAATTCTTTCCTCACAAAACTGCTAACAATGTGCTGCTTGACTTTCACCCCTGAAAAACATTTTAGGTTCTTTTCCTATGCAGCTTGATATTAAATCACAAATAAAAAACACTAAAATGCAGTGTTTTATTTGATCAGAAGCTAGAATTCTCAGATGTTTTGTCATCAAAATATATATTCATCAGTCAAGACTGTACCAGCTGAAGAGCAGAAAGTTCTTCTGTTAGTCGAGAAACCTGCACATTATATTGTTTCTTCGTAAAGTCTACCTGTAGTCAAAAACAGAGTAAAATTAAAATGCAATCCTAAAATGCAATTTAGTATTTCCTCCTGCTTCTCTATAAACCCAAGAAGTCTGAGCAACCATAATCTTTATCAGTTCTCTCATTAGTAGGAATCACCTCCAAGGCACTTAGAGAAATCATACAGCAAAGTATTTGCAGTACTAACATTTCAAGAAGAACAGATCTGAACCTGCAAAGTTAAGAAGTTCTGTTCAGGTAACTCTAGCTCAGACAACAGAAACTGCTCAAGACAACTAACAAAGAATACCAAAGACTGTGAGACTTTTTAAAATTTACCTTGACTTGAAATGAGGTCAGCTGCAAATGCCATGGGCATTCTATGCAAATCTGAACCTAATCTGAACTGCTCTACAGGCACACGAGGTGATGTTTTACTTGCAGAGGATACTATTATTACAAGAATATAGTCACACATGTATGTGTTTACTCTGATGCATTCTTGAAAAATAATTAAAAAATAACCCTGCAAAAAATTATTCTGGAATCTATATGCTTCCTATTATTAATACAAAAAGTTTTATTTCAGAGTAAACTCTGACTTCATAACTGATTCTTTATGAACAGGATAACTTACTGCCTTTCGAATTTTTGCAGCAGTTTCTTCTGCAAGTTGGGTCATTTCATTTTTCATATTTTTGATTTCCTCTTCCTTTTGTTTCTCCCCATAAAGTGCCTAGAAAAAATAACAACTGGAAATAAAACTGATAACACACTAACGATAAGATAATCTCCAGCACTGAGAAGAAACCACACAGTCTCTGTCCAAAAAAGTACTTTTTCCTTCTACTTTGAAGTAGCTGAAATAGGAACACAAGAAATGAGACCACAGAATCACAGAATGGTTGAGGTTAGAAGGGACCTCTCGAGATCATCTAGTCCAACCCCCTGCTCCAGCAGGGACACCTAGAGCACGTGGCACAGGGTGGCATCCAGGCAGGTTTTGAAGATCTCCAGAGAAGGAGACGCCACAACCTCTCTGAGCAGCCTGTTCCACAAAATGTGCATTCGTGTAAAGCCCAAACAAGGAAAAAGCTTATGGCAATGAATGCCTTTTCTTTTGTATGGGGATCTAGAAAAAGCATCACAATACTTCCTTCACTAACAGCTTCAACTGTCCTTTTCCCTGCCTTCTGTTTTTCTGTTACTGCCAAGTGCTCATAATTTCAGTCTTTTCAGGGGCACCACTTCCAGCTACAATGATCCTTTACAAATCATTCTGATCTCACTGCTCTTATGTGTAACAAGAATAACAGTAAGCTGCTGGCTATTATAATAACTACTGGTATTTGTGGGTTTTGTTAATGCTCTAATCTATTTTGAAAGAAGGCCAGGAGGTAGCGAGACCTGTTAAAGAAGTTAGTCCTCTTTTCTGGCAGACAGGATCTAGGCTCCTTGGTCACAGAGTTGAAATAAGAAAAAGCAAAAAGGACAAAACATTAATTTTAATATTTCAAACTACGAAACTAAGAAAATAGGTTCCCAGGAGAATACCTAGTTTGAAAAGCAACTTCAGACTAGAAGAATGGGTGTTAATCTCCTTAACTATTCGATGGGTTATCCAAAATAGAATACACTCTAAGATTCTCCATTTTTTTCCACAGGAGTTAACTAAGCTGGGCTTCCTTTACTGATGGCTACAATCTATTAAGTGCATTAAAGTTCTGTCTTGCCAGTAAACACAGTTCAAGCTATTTTTAATACTTCTAAAGGCCTGACCCGACTGAGCTAAAGCTTGGCATTAAAATAAGAAAGTGCCTATATCAGATAAAAATTTATCAAAGCCCTGTATTCTGTCTCTGAAAGGATACTTCAGAAGAGGTAAAAACTGGCAAGATCAGATGGCCTTTTTTTTTTTTTTTTTATGAATTGATGTGTCATGACCCCCTGGACTACAGACTGTCCTAAAGAAGTTTTGGTGCATTCTTCTATCATGAATTTGACTGTTTGCATATCTGTATTTTCGGCATACACATATCCTATAACAGTGTAATTCCATATCGTACCCAAATCGTTTTAAAGTCTCTCTACCTCCCTAATCTTCCTTAATGACCTCTCTAGTACTTTCTTAGGTTACCTATATCTTATCTGAGATGTGCTGAACAGAACTGCACATGAAGGTAGCGTGGTACTTAAAAACTTATTTTCAACTCTCTTTCCTAATATTCCACTAATTGTTTTGACTATCACTGATGACTGAGAGAATGTATTCATAAAGAAATATCTGCAGCAAATCTGGAACTTCTTTTTTGGGTAGTAACAGGAAACTCAGCCCAAAGTAGAGTGTATGCGAATTTCAATCTCATTTGCTATTTTTTCACCCATTATCAAGTACCTCCATTTTTTTTTTTTCCTGAAAACTTCACCTGTCTGTTCCACAACTACTCTTCCAGATTTCTTACAAACAGTTAAGATTTGAGCACAGAACTAACTCTACTGGTAACCTACATTCATGATACAAAAAAAAAAAAAATCCCTTTAGTTTTTTAGCTCTTTTTTCCTAATTATTAACAAGTTATAAACACATAACAGAACCTTATTTTTTTCTCCAACAAACCAATTTGTTTAAAAGTATTGATGAGAAACACTAACAGAAATTTTTCAATATTCAAATAGAGTACACTCAGATCGCCTTTATCCAGGCACTCATATTCTTTGAAATGTACAGTGTATGACAAGTTTGAATAATGTACAAACACGTATCACAGTTTTTTCTGCATTAGTAACTTGAGTACTAGAGAAACAGAAGAAATTTGACTGTGTATGCATGCCTGTGTATATGAATACATTATCTGGCACTTAAAATTGTAAGTAATAACAGTGTTCTAATATCCAGGAAAGACCTTCATTCATTGCCTTACCTGACTTTTTTGTAGGTTAGCTTCTTCTAAAAGTTGTATGCTATCTTGGACTTTTGTAACAGCATTATACTTCTCCTTTTCTAGACTAGCACACTTTGTCTGAAGCTCTCTGATCTGTTTCTCCAGTGCTGTTCTTTCTGTTCTCAGCTGCTCAGCATCTTGGACAGTAACACGTAATCTACAAGACAGTAACAATTTTTCTCACTTCTCAATAAGATAATTAAGACAGTTAAATTCTTTCAAACTACTTTTCATATTTAGAAAACATTTATTTATCATTTGTCAAAATTTCATTGTGGGCTTTCTGCTTGTTTCTGGAGAAATTGTTTAGGTTTAGTATACATCATGTCCTAAAAAGAAATGGAACTAAAGGAGTTAACTCCAGTCTCAGAAGATCCTTAGAAGAATGTTGCTATCCAGGGATACATCAGTGAAAAATGTTTTATATTAGAATAGAATAGACAACTTCAGAAGGGATAAAGTTTTCCTATGTGGGAAAAAATGGAGTAATTAGATGTGGGCAATGAAGTTTCAATGATACCATTAGAACCTGAAAAACACTATTTACAATAGCTCAAAAATTCTTATTGTTTAATTATGATTGTCAGTATTGCTTGGCATGAGAGAGGGCCAAACAGTCTCTGTGGTATGCTCAAAAAAGAAAAACAAAGCCTTTGGGTAGTAACAGGAAACTTACTCAGAGTAAGTTCTCTAAGTGCTGCTCATCCACCAAAGTGCCTGGTTCTAAATGTACACAGCACAACACTGGGGCTGCCCCTTCAAGCAGCCATGTTTATGAGAAAACACACAAGGAATGAAAGCTGCATTAAGCACAATTTTTGGAGAACCAAAAGCCCATAGAAAGTAATAAAGCTAGCCAGTTCCTTAGGACATTCCAAAATAAATGTAAGAGTACTTATGATAGGAAAATTCATTAAGTAGAGGCAGCTGTACAAATCTGTGCAACTCTTCAAGGTAACAGCTGGCCATACAGTGACAAAGTGCCCAGGTAATTATTTGAGGTTTAGAGTTTTTGAAGAATCTGCTACTCAAATCCACAAAACTGACCAAGATGAGAAGATGAAGTCACAAAAATATTTTAATTTAAAAAAAATTCTTCTTAGCTTTCAAGTCATTTGACTGATTTTAATAATTAAATGATTGTTCATGATACCTGAATCAAAATTAACATGCTAAATATAAATGTAAATAGATGTCCCCTTTTTCCTCCATTATAGTCAATAAGATGAATTTGTATGTTTTATAATTTTAAATACATTGATGCCAGAGAAGAATAAATATGACAAAAAGTAGCCAAACATAAAACATCCATATCTTAGGAAAACATAACTATTCAAAAATACCAAACCCTGGTACTAAGGAAAAGATCATATTTTATATCACTTGTATGCAACTTGCTAGTAATATTCAACAAGATATCTTACCTTGTTTCTAATTGTTTTATACTGGACTGCATTTGCTGCAAGCGTTTGTCAGAGGCTTCTTCTCTCTGCTGAGCAGATACCATATCTTCCTCCTAGAAAAAATGTTACCTAGACGTCATCTGAGCTATACTTAACATAACAATATGCTAGCAAAAAAACAAATTAGAGAACATTTTGAGATTAATTATGCAATATCAGCACTCAGGTAACTGATTAGCCATTTAAACGCAACAGACAATTAATCCTTTCTCTATGATACCTTTCTCTCCAACTGGCCTTGAAGCTTCTCTGCCAATCTGGTCATTTCATCAACCTTAGCAATTGCTGTTCGCCCATCTATTTTAGCTTGCCTGTAGAAGAAAACAGATAATGAATTAAACTTCAATTACTACAGGGAAAAACAGATCACATCACAATTTAATTGAAACAGGTGTGAAGGGCAGTCAGACTTCAAAACAAAACTCTTCATTCAGGGCAAAATCTACTTTCTCCATGCACTTAGCATGTACCACAGTAAGAGTAAGACTAAATTCATTAAAACATTTGTCTTCATAGAATCACAGAATGCTTAAAGTTGGAAGGGACCTCTAGAGGTCATCTAGTCCAACCCCCCTGCACACGCAGGGTCACCTAGAGCATGTGGCACAGGACTGCGTCCAAGCGAGTTTTGAAGATCTCAGGAGACTCCGACTCCACAACCTCTCTGGGCAGCCTGTTCCAG
>NW_010578568.1:118401-137781 GCF_000705375.1 Tinamus guttatus | reverse complement strand
CGGGAGCCCGGCTGCGCACGGGCGCGGGCGGCGGGCAGTGAGGTGGGGCTCCAGCAGCCGTTGGGGCTCGCGGCGGTTGGGAGGTTGTGGGAGGGCGGTCGTGGTGTAGGGTTAGGGGGCCCTAACGCTGGAGGGGGGTGATGCTTTGAGGTGCACGAAAGCTCTTCTGAATGTTAAGAAGTGTTTAGGTTACGCCGTGGAGCTTGTGTATGAAGCTTCTCTCTTCAGGAAACGCTTCGAGCCCTGGAGAAGCTGCTGCGGGGGGAAGCATAGCTATGACTGTGGTGCTTGCTTCAAGATTTTCTCTATGTTTAATGCTGAAATTTTAGCTGTAGCTGCTCTTATGGGCAGCTCTTAGCTCTCCCTAAACCTATGGACTCAGTTGAAAAAACATGAGTATGCTTAACTTCTGCTAGTTTTTACCCTTCTTTACACTAATAGAGTTTAGAAGGGAGGGAGTCAGGCTGTCTGATTCCTGGAGCAGTGTTTGCAGCTGCAGACAGTACTAGCCTGCTTGTTACTATGAGGCTGATGCAGCTGGTGATCTGTGTGTGCAAGTCAGGTGCAGTCTTATCAAGTTTAAGGCCATACAGTGTTTATACTTAGTGAAGTACTCACTGTAAAAATCTTTCCCTTGGAGTTTGCATCTCTTTACATTTTATTACTTTTTGGCCAAAACTGTTAACTAAATCCCATATTAGGACATTATTGAACAATTTTAAAAAGCTTATATGCTATTGATTATATTGCTTTTATTGCATTTAGAAAGTATGCTGATGATGAGCTTCCCAAGTTATATGTAGTACAGCATGTATTCTCTCCAAGACTTCTGCAAAAATACTATTAATTAGGAAATCTGAGTTTGTTAGATGCTGAGTGAAGTGCTCTACAGCTCAGCAGTAGTCTAACAAGAATTAATTTATGTAGTTTTCCTTATCGCTCTGTGACTCTTTATAAAATTGCTTTTTCTTGTGTTCTCAAGTGATCTTTACTTCCAGTAGCTTAGAATTGCAATTAGAGCAGATCTATGTATATATAAAGTTTTCTGCAGGAGTTTGGGCATGTTCTTTATTTCCCCACGAATAGTTTGTTATGTAGATGTGAAAAACAAAGTGTTAAGTCTATTGTGTCCAATCTTCTGTAACTTCACTCTAGATACTATATTTGTAGGAGCCAGTTTACTAAGATGCCTTATTTTGCTATCCCTTTTTTAAAGCCATCTTATGACTCATTTCCTTAGACAACTTTTGAGTTTGGTACACAAGAAGGGTCATATTCCTTGCTTCAGTCACAAACAAACTAGTGGCTTAGGACGTTTGTAGTTTTATTTGTGTAATTTTCACTAGATTAAAAGATTCCCTTAGGCTATTTCTCCTACAAGCCTATATAACCTGAAAACTCTGGAACCTGCAAGATAGGTGTTTTGGATTTTTTGTCTTGATGAGTGAATGCTGAAAGTAAAATATGTTAGCACAATAAAAATAGGGTAGGAGCAGTGGAGTTTTGACTTTGAGTTGCCTAATGGTGTTTTAGTTTTTTCCTAGTGTGAAATAGCCCTACTACCAGATTTAGTTTGTGAACACATCCACTCTTATACCCTGATTCCATTAGAGTAAGCATGTGCCCTTGTGTCTTCCCTTTAATGTAAGTATACATAAAGTGTGTAGAGCTCAATTTACTGTTAACAGGAACCCTTCCATTCCTTGCAACAAGGAAAGATCTTGCTGCCCATGGAAATTTCATATTCTTGTTCCTCAGTGTTTAAGTATTAAATTCTAGATGTAGGATTTGTGTATATACCTTTTGCACAACTTGCACTTGCAGAATGTAGTTTAGTTTATGCTTAATTTAGTCTCAAAAAATGGTATTTGGGTAGAGCAGGACCCAAATTAGGCTTCTCCGCTCAAGAAAAGGTGATAACTTGGCCTCTGTGATATCCTTATCAGCATGTATGTAACTTTGAGTGAGGCTATGTATTGCCTCGTTCCTTCCTGTATTGCCGCAAGATGTGTAAAGGAACAAACCAAGGGCAACTGTTGTGAGCATGGGAAGGAGCTCCTGAAACTGAGGAGGGGAGGCGCAAGTGGACACAAATATGTTGGAAACCAGACTTTGTTTATGGAGTAGATTGAAGCTATTTTTGAGGCTTGTACAATTTTGTTTCTGAGGCACCTGATCTGTTCAATTGAAGTGTTCTGTGTTTCTGCTGCTGTGGAACTAGGTGTGTTTAACAAGATAAACTTAGTTTGATTTCCAAAAAATCTGGTATTTGGCTGGTTGCAATAGACAGTGAGGAAAGCTTTAGCTAATCATTCTGTCTTCCTGCATTTGAGATGCATGGAAAGTTTTTGTCAATTTCTTTTTTGTACTTCCCAGTCACTTAATATCAGGTGGAAACTTTTCATCTATCTTATTTCAATAAAAATCTCTTATGGTATTTATTTGGCTATTTAATTTTAAGCTTTCTGAGGTTGAAAACCATGGTTTTGTGATTAGGACATTATATAAAATGTGGAGGTATAGAGGTTAGGGGCAGCTGGAACTCCATTTCAGAAACAAGCTGCCTTTGAATCCTGCCTGTGACAGTGGTGTAACAGGAGGGCTCTTGGCAAAGCTCTAGGTATTGGGCCTTGCTATTGGGGAAAGCCTAGTTATTGAGGTAGCCTTGCCTAGGCTATGGATCCAATGTATCTGCTGTATCTCTATGAAGTTGCTTTTGATGCTTTTGTAGTATGAGCGACAAACTACTGATCTGTGCTGTTAGGAAAGGGGTAGGATTTTGTTTGACTAGCCTAATGTTTAGGTTTGGCATGAACTGCAAAAGTCCTTGATTCCTAATAGTTTACTGCTTCTACAGAGTAATGTGTAGAAACTGCCTTTTTTGGATCAGTGACTAGTGCAAGTAGATATTTTCCATGACTGTAAATAGGATGGAGAGCAATCAGTCCCTGTTGGGTCTGTCTTGGGAGTTTTATGCTTAATAAGTTTTTTATCTTTTTGTTTGTGAACATTTTCTAGCCAAGCAAGCTGCACATTTGGTGCTGAAATGCATTCTTGATTACTGTTGGAAAGCTTTCCTTATTTTTCTTATTTATCTTATGTAGCATATTAATGGAGTTTGTCATTGGACACACTTGGGATGGCATACCCGTGAGCCACGAGCCTGCAACAGTGCGACTGAAGCCGGGCAAAGCAGGACTGCTAATGGAAGTTAGTGCTCCCTTCTTTAATGATCCTCCAGCACCACTTGGAGAGCCAGGGAAGCCCTTCAGTAGCCTGTGGGACTATGAGGGTAAGTGTTCCTGAGTTGTGTAGGCACCGATGTTCCTCTATAGTTAATAAACCTAGTCTTCCTGCAGCTGCTTTGACAGATATTCTTTCAAACTGATTTCATTTGGAGTGATGAACATGTGACATTCAGTAATTCAATTCAGGGTCTTTGACAACACCATTTTTTTGAAGGTCAGAAGCAAAATACTAAAGTAGAAACTTCCTTTTTTTTTTTTTTTTAAACTATTTGAAAGAATTTATAAACACAGTATTCTTAAACATTCTTAAGTAGCCATAAACTTTATACTGTATTTAACCAAAAACTATGAAGTGTGTTATTTCTAGATGATTTGATTTCATCACCTACAGCTTAGCAGTAGGACAGCTGTAGTGTAATGATAAAAATGACAGGAGAAAAAGAAGCAAATGCATTACTTTGTCCCTTGGTGGACAGGTTAAAAGAGACTAGAGCCATGTCTTTCATATCCCTTTATGGTAGTAGTCATTAAGTGAGGCTCTAAAACATAGGATTATTGTGGAGTGCTTGGAACAGTTTGGAAGTATAAGCTATCAGTGTGATGTTAGTCAAACTCTGGAAAGCACAGGGATTGTTCTTCATAAAACCTGAATATTATATTTCTAGTGGGAAATGGAGAACTTGTGGTGTTACAAAACGGATAAGCAATATAAAGTGCTGATGGACTATTTATTTATTTATTTATTTTTAAGTTGTAGAAGCATTTTTCTTGAGTGACAGAGCTGAACAGTATTTAGAAGTTGAACTTTGTCCGTAAGTACTGCATTCTTTGAAAAAGTCTTACATATTAGTTTGCATTTTCAGGGTAAATTCTGGTGCTTGCAAGATGTATGTGTGAGGAATGCTGCAAGCTTATGTTGCTTCAATGGAAGAAATGTGTGTGTATTTTTAGTGGAACAGCATATATCAGTTTGGTGTCTTGGCATCAGCTTAAGTAAGTTGTGACTTTGATCTTTGACAGTCATGGACAACATTTGCTGCTGCTTCTTTCTGGCAGAAGAAGAGTATGGAAAGTAAGTAGTAAAGTACATATATCTAAAAGAAATAGATTTTTCATATCTCTTCCCTGGTTGGAAGATGATGTTAGCATTTTCTTGTTCCTTTAACAGGAAAATCTTCCTTTAGAATTTGATGTGACCAGAATGGAAGACAAATGGGAGGGGCAAGCTTGTCTTCCTTGGAGTTATTTTCCACCATACACCAACAAGTTTAATGCCTTTGCAATTCATGGTTCGGGAGTAGAGAGAAAATATGAAGCGCTTCATCCTGTGCCTCGACATGAACTGCACGAGGGACAGAAGCCAGACTTGTAAGCTTAAAATTAGCTCTTCTCTAACCTAGCTGCACTATTTTTAGAATACTTACAAAAGCTCTTTAATCTAGCTGATTGAGTGCTGCAAGTACTTTAATTACATTGTTTAGCCCAAGACCCATTGGCACAGTACTTTGTGTGAAGAACTGTGGCAGATAGTTGTAATTAGTGCTTGATTTTATGCTATCCCCTAGGTGTACAACAAATGATGGATTTGGCACCAAAGGCATCTGTTCCATCACCTTCCTCTGCTAAACCATAGACTGATTGTCTCACTTTTCTTGCCTATAGCACTTTCCGAAATGCCATTCAGTGTTAATTTCACTGCATGTATCTGCAGTGAATCTCTTGTTTCTCCCCTACTGTTCTAAACAAGCTCACCTCTATAGATAGTTCCACATGATAGAAAAATTTGAAGGTGCGGACTAAATCAAGGAATGTAATGAGAGGATACTTAATGTTAATAGAAAACAAGAGTATTTTGGTCTTTGGGCTTCTCTGGGCTTGTTTATTTGTTTTGACTGACTCTGAGATGAGTTGAAACAAACTGCTGCTTCTGGGTGATCTCTGTGAATGAACTGACTACAGAGGACCTATAGTTGTTACACAAACTTGCTTGGTGTGAAGAGGTTATTCCTTATTTCTGTTTTTAGTTTGCCTTCACTCTTCAAAATTAACACTTTCAAATAAGAGAATTTTCTTTACCTTTTTAAGTGAATTAGTCAAATATTCTGTTTACAGTTTGGCAGTTGTTGACTTCTAATTGTTGTTTACATTAAACATCTCTTGCTTCTGTTGTTCCTCTATGGTAGCCTAAAGATGTTCTTAGACCTGCTTCATAATGTTTAAGGAAATGGGAGATATAGTCTGTAGGGGAAAAAGATTGTATTAACTTAATTATGCTATCCTAGCACTTGAACTTCACTTTATGCTGTGTGGTACTTATATAAATAAGCTGAGAGATTTTCCTTGTGTTAATACAGGATTTATGAGTACTGTAGTGTTATTTATGAACTCTGCCTTTGGAAAGTGAATATAATGAATGCTAGTTCTCTTTCTGTTGAAGAAAAGAAGAAAATAAAGATCAAGCAGACCTACTGAGGAGGTTTCTCTAACAGTTATGGGTTTTGTAGTATATATCTTATTTTTCTCTATTCATAGTCATCGTCTGGATTTTTTCAAAGAATTGAACCTGAAAGCACTAATGGGAGAAGACTGGAAGCAGCCTGAATCAGATATATGGAAATGTCTTTGACCCTCAGAAGTGAATGAGGCCTACACTTTTGATAAGATTAAGGTTGGATAAAGCTGTATAGAAACTCTCTTGATTTTAGAGTTTGTTTGCTTTGTAAATATGATTAATAAAGCTTTCTTTGTCCTCTAAAGCACTAATTGCTCTTACAGTCAACTAAAAAGTATTGAGAGTACGCAACTGTCTGTTCCCACTCATGTATGGAGCTTTATCTTCATCCTTAGTGGTGAATCTGCCCAACCAATAGAAAAAACTATGCCAAATTACAACTGTTTTCATGAGACCTCTCAGCTTGACAAAGCAGATGTCTGTCTTTAAAGGAAACTGATAAGGATTCAGTTGCTGTGTCTGCTACTGCTTTCACTGCTACTTATTTCTTGGTTGTTGAATGTGATTCTTATTTGCCTAAACTATTTTTGTTTCTAGTATAAGTCTCCTTCAGTAACAGAAGAGAACACAGATCTCATACCTTTTTCTGGCCCAGGTCTCACATTGCAAGCTGTTCTGGAGGTCTGATCCTTTCCTAGACTTTCAGGTTTCTTTTGCACAGTGCTGAAGAGGGATCTCCATCTGGCTGTTGGCTTATTAGCAGACTTGTATGCTTCATAGTCAATGTAGAAATTTTAGTGATATTTAAGTACAAAGGCTAGATTTACTAAGTTTTATGCATTTCAGGCAAACTTTTTGGGAGAAGTAACGTTTAGTAAGGTCTTGTGATATAATTGTCTCCCTAACAATGTTTCAAGGCTTTTGTCATATCATGGTAAGTATCCAGCTCATATGAGAAACAAGAAACTAACAAATTCTATTTACCTGTCACTAGATCATGGGAACTCAAATGACTTGCAGGTGCCTGCATTTCTGTGTGTTGGTATGAATATTATATAACAGTGCTAAATACTGTTAGACTCACAGGATGACTAATGACTCAACTCTCACAGAATTTACAAATGATATGTTCCCCTCAAGACTTGAGCTGTTTAGCAGAATGTGTTCTTTAGTCGTGATTGCCAGTTGAATCCTAGGGTAACTTAGAAAATGGAGAGCTCGCCTGACGAGCAGATTCTTCATATGATAAATGAGTAACCTAAAATGGAATTTACCTGCTTAATTTGGTGTGGGATTCAGATCAAGATATGATCTCTGTTCCTTATTAGAGAGAGGACTTTCTGCATCCTGCTGATGAAAGAATTGTTTCAAAAAATGTGGCTTTAGGCCTTGTCAAGATGTTATGAATATATTCAAAAAGATTCAAATGTTGTGTAGCCTGTTACAATGTGCAACCTTGTTTGCTGTGGAAACTTCTTACCTACTTGCAATTTGTTGTTATAATTTGTTTGCTGCTTCTTGCTCTTTTTCTAGGCACTTTCAGTGTTTTGAGTTTCTTCTGTATAACTACCCATCATAAGATCTCCCTTGGGGTTCCTCAAGTACTATCTTGGTTTACTTTCTGTGAATTGCATTAAGTATCTGTGGTCACATGTTTCAAGACTGCTTAAATGAGTAATTTGGGTGGCCATATTTACAAAAATTTCTTGTTCTTTTATCTCATAAATGGTTTTAAAATTTCTTTGTGAAGTTTTGGACTAGACTGTTTTGTTTGTGTTGTAACTTGCAAAGGAACAAACTCCAGTATATTGAATCAAACACCAAAGTCTCGAGTCCAACACCGAAGTCGCAAATCAAACACCAAAGTCACTTTATTAAATATTAGATAAAACTTATATACTGTACTGTTCTGGTTGTAATAGCTTATTTGTCTAAAGGAATGCGAAGCACTGTTACCAAATAGACCAGTAATCTAAAGGTTTATACTGAGACTATCCAACCAGCTTCTTGGTCACATAGCAACCGGACCGTTGCTTTTACTCCCTGTCTGCTGATAGAACACCTGCACTGCTGTCCTATCTACTAATAAGCCACTAATAATGCCACATTACTGTTCTCAAAATGGACCTCCATTGTATGTGCTGCTGAAAGGATTCTATTTTATTTTGACCATCCATGCATGAGCAGCCTTAATTTGACAGTCATGCTTCTCTGATATTTTTAAGTTAGACTGCAAATTCTTCTTTGGAAAAACAGAGGTTGGAATATCCTATTTTTGTAAAGACTATCCCAATGTGACTAATAACTGAGACAATGCTACTTCAGAATTACTGAGGGAGCTGGGCCTGTTCAGCCTGGAGAAGAGAAGGCTGAGAGGGGACCTGATCAGTGTCTATAAGTACCTCAAGGGAGGCAGTGAGGAGGATGGTGCTGGTCTCTTTTCACTGGTAGCCACTGATAGAACTAGAGGTAATGGCCATAACCTGAAACATAAAAAGTTCCACAGGAACCTAAGGAAAACATTTCTAACAGTGAGGGTGACAGAGCCCTGGAACAGGCTGCCCAGAGAGGTTGTGGAGTCTCCTTCTCTGGAGATCTTCCAAACCCACTTGGACGCAGTCCTGTGCCACGTGCTCTAGGTGACCCTGTGTGTGCAGGGGGGTTGGACTAGATGATCTCTAGAGGTGCCTTCCAACCTTAAGCATTCTCTGATTCAGTGTTGCAGTGTTTTTGTAACAAGCTTGTATTGGGGGTTAGATATGTACAAATTTGTTAGATTATTTTCAGAGCAACAATTTATCTAGAATATCAATTTGATAAATTGCAGAGCTGCATGGTGAAAAAGCATAGATCATGTGACTGCTCTATTCACGAATCCATTTGACTGTTAAAATGGATTTAAGCACTCCAACACTGAGCACTCTGAAGCATCTCTGTCTCTTAAAAATCAGCCCATCTGTTTCCTGTGGATAATAGAGGCAGGTAGCAGTTACCCTGTGTCATACTGCGTATAAGCTAGAATTTTAACTTTAGAAATGGAGAATGCCCTGGGGTCTGTGGGGTATTTGTTGTGAAGGTTTTCCTTTTTTTTTTTTTTTTTTTTTAAGCTCTGCAAAAGCTCTAGGTAACCTTATATGTACTGATGTACTGTCTTTACTTCTGAAAAAAGTATCTTAGTGTTCAGTTGCCTTAGCATATTTGGCTATACTTACTAAGGAATTGAGTTTGGAAGTGCTGGGATATTGTTACTTTGTTTCCTTTACTCTTGGGAGAAGGGAGTCTTTGTAGCGCTACTCTGTAACAGAATCCCAGAATGGTTGAGGTTGGAAGTGACCTCTAGAGATAACCTAGTCCAACACCCCTGCTCAAGCAGGGACACCTAGAGCATGTGGCACAGGGTGGCATCCAGACAGGTTTTGAAGATCTCTACAGAATTTAAAACATTAATGAGGATGGCAAATGTAATTTAATTTGGCAAAAATTGGACAGATTAACATAGTCAAGCAACTTGTTTTTTAAGTGGTAAATTGATAGAAGTTTGGAAAAATAGTCAAGCAACTTGTTTTTTAAGTGGAAAGAGAGTTGGGTGTCTGGGTTTCATTTTCATCAGGGTGTATTGCTGAGTGTTGATCATTATCAGCCTGTCAGGTACTGTTTACCTCTCTATTTTTAATTACAGTACAGAAAGGTTGCTGTGGTTCTTAAGTGATACAACATTATTATATGCTTATTTTTATCTTAAGTTCCAAGTTTTACTTTAAAAATGTATACTAGAAACCACAGTATTCCTTTCCTTATTCCAGACCTTTTCAGCAGAAGCTTCTGCATAAGAGAGAAGGGAAAGTTTCCATGAGCTTAATGTCAGGGTTAGCTGAAAGCATGAGGACATAGCATCAACTTTAAAGATGTGCTGTTCCTGGTTTAATCTGTTTTCTAATATGTTACATACTGTCATGAGGATATTGATCCCAAAGAGAAGAGAGACTAGTGGAAAACATTGATCTTGCTTTAGAATTGCAGTTGAAACAGTGCTATGTAGGAAATAGAAATCTGCAGGGCCACAGAGCTATCAATCTTAAATTGTTTTTGCTATTGTGTCATTTCAATTATTTTAATGAAGTGCTAAGCAGTTTTGCAATTACTTTTTTGGTCAAATCCTTTCAGTAGATACTTGAGCAATTGGGTTTGACTGTAGAGTTATACTTGAGAAACGATTAGACTCTGAATAATGTGAAAAATAATACTAGGTTCAATGAATGATAAATAGAGCTGTAAAAGGGGAACTTCAGCTTGTTTCAACAACTCTAAGTGCATTTCTAACTCCTTGTGGCAGTATGCTCATCAGTTAGAGACTTGAGCATTAAATTCAGAATTTCTATGTTACTCAGCCCTTCCTATGTCAGTAAATCTTTAAAGGACTGAGACTTAGAAACATGTCATGACAGTAGACCTTGTTTTTGATGCTTCTTGCCACTAGGTGGAAGAAGATGATTATGAAAACTATGGCTGGATGATACCAGAGTTATCTTTAAGCACATCTAGTCTGTCTCTTACAAAAAAAGATGTTTGTCTTACTGATGATGGCTTATTTTAAGTTCTTGACACATCTTTACCCAAAAGAGGCATGCACTGTGGTTACAATTCTGGTGTTTTTTTCCCTCCTGACATGTTTTTTAAGTAATTGTGAGATAAAATTACCATAAGATACAATCAAGGTGCATGTCAATAGTATAAAACATAGTATTTTAGTATGTAAATGATTTGAACATTCATTTATTTTTTTTCAAATGTCTGGTTTCCTGGAAACCTTTCAATTTTTTTTTTTTATTTAAAGTCCCTTCTAGTTCGCACTGTGCTAGGCAAATTCTGTTGAAATTATTGTTTTTTCTCTAATAGTGGGATTTTTTTGTGAAAATAACTTTGTTGCACATGACTCAAAATACACATGGGCATGCTAGAGTAATATAACTCTGGGGAACCCTGGATTGTTTAAATAACTGATGTTGCCTTGAAAATTGAAGATGAAGGCTTTACCTCTCCTACCGCTTCCTGACTGAAAGAGCATGGGTGTTTGAGAGTTACCATTGTGGCTTTCCGTCCGGCTAAGTGCATTTTATGCTGATGAAAGGCCCTGTGCAGAATATTAGACTTGCATTTTAAATTCTTAGCATGTAAAATACTTTCAACTACGCACAGAACAGTACCTAATTTATTGCAATAAAAATGCAAATTATTCTTTAAATTTGTCAAATCCATCTCTAAAGTGGACTTCATTGCACTTGAAACAGTGCATTTACAATAATGCTTTTGAAGTTTGATAGTTAACTCACATTTCTTACAGATTATTCCCTTTTTTCTTTCATTAGAGGCTTTAGTTTACCATGGTGTCTCTGAATGGTGCTTAAGCAAAAATACTGGGAAGTGGTTTTTCTGATAGAATCCGTATTTACACAGGTTGTACAAACAGCTATGCATATGCTTGTATTCCTAGTGAGATGAGTGCAAATGTTAATGTACAAAATTATATTGCAGTTAGGCCTTGTTTCCGTCTGCTTGTCTATCTGTTGAAATTAGAGTTTCCATAATATCAGAAGAATTCATTCTAGAACTGTATCCTGTATTAACAGGGCTCAGAGTTGCTTGTTTTCTCTTCTCTGGCTAAAAGCAATCAAGAGTCCTATCTAAAGGTTCATTGGGAAGGGTTTTATGCAATGGTCCAGAAGCCACTGCTTATATTTGCACTAGCTAGCTATGAATACATCAAATTATTATAGTTACTTTCAGGAGTAATGTTAAAAATATTACCAAGTGCAAAAGTACTGTTTGAGCAGTATGTTTATAAATATATTTGTATTAACATGCTTGGAAAAACAGAACTAATGTTTTTTCTTAAAATAGCTTTGAAATTAAATACAAATTACTGTGCCTTCACTGCTGTTTTAAAATCAGGTTAGCCAGCCTAATTTAGTACTATGCCTTTCTTGGAATATGCAGTGTAATCCTTTTTTTTTTTTTTTTTTTTTTTTAAAAAAAAAAAGACAGCAAGGGAATTTTCATGTGTTTTCAAAATACAGTAGCGCCCTCTGAAGAACAAGTTTTTAGCTGGTTTCATATTTTCTTTCATTTCTCGAGTTCCTTCTTGAACTCAGTCACCACAGGCAATGAAGTTTGTACCTTGATGTCGGTAGTAGCTGTCATAAAATTATTCATCCCCTTAATTCTAGGCAAAGTAATTGGTTCCCTTTTTTATTACTGCTGGGTTTGCTTCCATCAGTAAATTAAAGGTTGTTGAAACTAGTGCTTTTTCATTCTCAATGCTTTATAGCTTACATAAACCATGGCTTGTTTAACTGTGCCTGGCACTTTAAATAATTCTTGTTTTTAAGCTACTGATTACTTAACATTAACAGGTTGGTTTGTTTTTTATGCCAGTTATCTATTTCAAACTTAGTACCAGCAAAATCAGCTAGCAATCTGAGGAATATTCCATGATGTTGGGAGTGGGAAATTTGTGTTGTATTTAAATTCTTATAATGTTTAAAATGAAGTCTTGAAACTTGATGACAGATCATGTTGTTAGGTGATGACAATTGGGAGCATTGCAATAATTGTCATCCTTGTGGAAGGGCACTTTGCTAAACCTGCTTTGCCTGTTCTCAGTTTCCTGCAACTTGGCAGAAGAACTCCCTGAGGATTCTTGCACAGGAATACACCACTGACCAGAACTGCCACGTTTTAATTTCCTCTGTATGGAGTGGAGGTTCTCCTTCCCTGTGACAGGGAAAGCTCTTGCATATTACCCCCAGTTGAGGCTGTTGCTCCCCACTCATTCATTGCAGCAGTTCATTCCAGAGCTGTAGCTGGAAACGGGAAAGCTGTGGCTAATGAGGGGGAAATATAGGTAAGCTATTAAGCTCAATAAATGGAGCCCTGTGTCTATTGGGACCCTAAACAAAAAGCAAAAATAACACCCCCCCCCCCCAAAAAAAAAAAAAAAAAAAACGTTTTTAATGGGATGGGTTTTGACATAAGGGATGTGTGATCGGGGAAGCAATACTATGCTTTCATGCATTTGCAGCTGTGAAGCCTGTGCTTTCTCCTTCAAAGAAAGCTTTTTAATGCTGAAAGTTGGTGTTTTTTTGGTGGTTTTTTTTTATTTTTTTTTTTTTTTTTTTAGCATGAGTCTTTTCCTGTGTGCTGCTTGTCTCCATTTGCAGGACTAGTTAAGATGTAACTCTATGGCTTGGAATAGAATACCTGAGCTAGTGAGAAGTGGGAATGTATTTCTGCATTTCTGCACCTGCTTAGTTTTAATAGAAGAGTAAATTGACTGCTTTCCATTTCAGTTAATCTGTGGAGAAGCTGGGTGTGGCTCTCCAGGTTAATTAGGTTTGGTAAATGATACAAGGGGGAAAAAATCAGTCTATGTGTGTTAATATCACAGTGCCAGGACTTGTTCAGCCTCATAAGTTTACAGTGCCTGAAGCACTGAGAATCACTATAGCATTGGTTAAAGATGTATAATTTGTTAAAATGAGGGCTATCCTACAGATTACGTCACAGGTATTGACTGTGTTCCCCTGATTTTATATTTCCTTCAGTGCAACATCCTGAATTCCTCTCAACTTATTTATAACTTAGGTCTGTGATTCTTAATTGTAATTTGAATAAACTGCTTAGTCTTCAACAAAGTTATTCTACTGACATCTACTATTTTTTTTTCCTAATTAGTAGCACCAGAATGCCTTTAAAATTGAACTCTGAAGATCTTGGCAACTTTTCTGTCTCTATTTGGCTTGTACTATCAAGTTTACAGTTCAAAACATCACCTCGGCCACGACTTCTTTTTTTTAAAAAAAAAAATTATTTAGAATTTTCTTGTGATTTTAATAAAACCTATTCTATATTGCCCTTATATTCATGGAAAGTTTTCTTATTAAAAAAGTGCTAATTGGAAATGTAACAAGTTTTATAAGCTATTAAATATGCTAGTTTTGAAGTTGGGCATCTATATATACAAGTTAATATCTGGTTTATTGGAACTCTTGCTCAATTTGTCAGCAATTGTAATCTAACTGATTGTGCTCATAAGGCCTGCACTGCTAAAAACTAAATTCAAAGGGTAATACAAAATAAGACTAATGTTATTTAGTAGGCAAGTAGTGGGAGGTACGTAGTATTGCTTGTTTGTTTTGGCGGGTGTATTTTTTGTAACTTTTCTAGGTTACAATAGTCCTTAAAACATACCATGATTACTGTAGAAATAATTGTGGCTAGCTGTGTCCTAAGCATCTAATTAGAGCATGCTAATTACAAGATGTTTTGTGAAGCCTGGTTTTTAAAGGATTTGTTTTATGTTTCCTGAGCCATTCTATCCACATCAGCAGACACTCAGGAATCTTGGACTTCATGTTCCTAATGGGATGTTTGTCATAGTTATCTGTTTCTCACAAATGGAGACAACAGGAATATACTGAGGTGGTTTTTTTTTTTTTTTTTTTGATAAAGAGCTTTGCTCACACATTGCCAGATTTTAGCAAAGTCTGCGTGCTTGTGTTTTTTAAAGCATAATCTGAAGACTTTCACATTTGTTTAAGCTCCACTAACATTGGTATTTTGGAAAATTATTTTTAAATCTAACAGACAAAAGTTGATAATGTGGAATGGCATGTGTGTGTCTGAAAGATACACTGAAACAGCCTTGTTCTAAGGGAGCAACTGATGTTACCTGTTACTCAGCCTTTTGGCAATATTTGACTTGCAGATAGGCAAGACTATAAGATGTAATGGGTAGAATCACACAGCACAGGAATGTCCCTTGGAATTGAGCAGTCTTAACTCTGAGTAAGAGTTTCAAATTGTTTGGTACTAAGAAAAACAACACTATGGCAGATGGTTAGGTTGTGATTCGTAATGTTGCCCTTCAGCTTTGTTAAATCAATGATATTTCCAGAAAACTATTGGAGTTACTTCACCAAGATTTGCATATGGAGTGGGTTTAAAGTATGTAAGCCACCTATAGGCTGAGTGGTATAAACCGTGGGCTAAATTCTGAGATTAGCAGCAAATTCAATTTAATGTTGTAGGAACTGTGGGTCCTCACTTTGAGGATTATAATATGCACCCTCTAAATGCTGTGAATCCACCATGTAATGAGAACCTATTAGGAACACGTTTGTGACACCCATATCTTGTTTTTTCCCTATTCCCTGTGCTCTGTCTTCCCATGTGGTGTACTAGACAACGGGTCTATGGGTGGAGCTTTGCACCCACTCATGGGGTTGGTGGGTGCACCTGGGCTGTTAGGTGGGAGGCCTGCATCAACTGATGGTTTAGCAGCTGCTTTTCTAATGAAATCTAAAAGCCTGAGTTCTACTGCTCCCTAGTCAAGATGGACAGTAATTTGGAGTTCTTTCTATCCATGCACTGTTTCCCTCTCTTCTCCCTACAAACTTTCAGAAGCTTAATTGTCAATGCATTTGTCTCCTCCCTCAAATTCTATGTGGGATTATTTGGCAGGTTCAGAAGTTATTACAGCAAGGCAGGTAAGTGGCGCAACCATTTAATCTTTATTTCCTTGGAAAATCAGGCAAAAACTCATGAAACTCCCAAAAGACAGTGCTATCACAAAGCTGTTAGGGCTATCTGGTTACTACATTTGTCAATAGGGATTTATATGAAATATCACTGTATCACTATGAAGTTATCTTTCTGTAACGTTACCCAGATTGTGAGGTGGTTGGTTGCAGAGTTTTAACTTGACTTAAAATTTATGTATATAATTTTTAAGTTATGTACAGTATGATGAGCAATTATTAAAATGAATCCTAACATCTGGTTCTTAAATTTGTTTTCCCATGTAGTAATTAACTTCTGATGGAGCCAAAAAGTTAGCTGATGACATTTTGATGTATGTGTGGGGTATTTGTGTATAAGCTATATTTCAATACCATTTTAATTTGGACTTGTGACAGTTGCAGTCTGGCATGGGGATAAAATAGACCACTGTCTTTCAGGTGTGTAGTTTGCTATTATTGGTTGGAAGTTAAGATGGATCAATCAAGTTGCTGTCTGAAGACGAGTTTAGATTTGAAATTAAACTCTTAAGGAAAAAAAAAAAAAACACCTCTAGCTTTTTATAGAGCTTGTACTGTTTGCAACTGAATGGAAATTGCTTTTGTGTTTTTTGGGTAGGGAGGGATTTTGTCTGGAGGAGACTATTTTTTCATTGAGCAGTATTTTGAAAACATAATGAAAAACCAGCCAAATGAACTCAGTATCATTTTTTTTTTTCTTAGAGCCTCACCTTGAACCTCAGTATTTTGTGTGGAGCTGTTTGTGTACCTTATATTTACCTTTTTGGTACTTTTTCATTTCATTTTATTCAGAGTTGAATGCCTTTTTATATTTTCGTTTCTTATTATTGAGATCAGAGAATTTTAAGGGAAAATGCATTTGGAAACGTTAGCTTTTTGGAAAGATAGTTCTTAATGTTTCTTGTTTTGCAGTCATTTATTGGACACTTTTTTTCCTCTTGCTCAGGCAATAAAACTAAGCTTGGTTTTTGAACTCTTCTGCGTTAGACATCCTCGTGAATTATTTTTTGTGAACAGTGTTCCCTTCCCGTATGAGTCGAATAGATACTCAAGTGTCCTGATATTATTGGGACTTTCAGGTTTATAGAGAATTGCTGAGTAGATAAGGTACAGATTTCTTTAGAAAAATTGATGCTATTTTTGTATTTTTATATTAAACATGGCCCTTATGAATGTAGCTTTATACATGGGGAAAAAAAGAATAAAAAGCTAAGTCTAAAACATTTTTCTTGATCACCTTATAAACAGTTATTTAATTTAGCTGCCTAATAGGATTTGAAGATTACTTAGAGATAGGATTTAAGCATATTTTTCTGGGCTATGTGATTGTATGTGTAGAAGCACTGGGCATAAGAAGCCTCTTCAAATCAGGACCTGCTTATTTGTACATGATGCTTTTTTTGCTTTTTTTAGAGAAGGTTACCTGGAGATGAGAACTAAAAATGCACTAGAGGAGTTCAGTTCCTCCTCTGATGCTGAAAACACTTTGCACTAGTGATACTTATTCTATTACAGCTCTCAAAAACAATCTTATTAAAAAAAAGAAAACTTCATCCAAATATTTTACTTAGTATGTCCCCATGTAAACTATACTAGCTTCAAGGTTAAATGCAGATTATTTTAATTATTTAGGAATAGATGAGAACAACCATTGTAAAATCCTTTTCTTTATCATCTTCTGTTTTAAAATGTTTTCTACTTTTTCGTTTGCAGAGGTTTACAGATCAACAATCATTGCTGTCTTCATCTTCTCTCCCTTTGTGATTTCTTTTCCTCCTGTTATTAAAACCTGTAAATTTCACTGCATTTGTTCTGGTGTCCTAATATAAAGCACTGAAGTAATGTACCTCAAATAATGTCTGGATACCTCCATAGCACTCAAAAGTTGTATCAAGTTATCCAGTCAATCAGAAATCTCCTCTGAAGCTGTCTGTTTTATATTCAATTTTATGCTGAAGCTTCATGTACACTATATGAATGAATAACAGTTTTCCTTCTCAAATTAATAATTAACTACTGAATAGTTTAGCTTCAGTTTAACTCTTTGTGCAGAGTACAAATGTATTCCTTTAGTAGTACTTACACAGTTAACTGCACATCTGGGTTAATGGCTTTATTCAGAGTAATAGAATTCCTGCCTTGCATGAAGTCTTTGGTGCAGAGCTTTTAGAAGGCTTGTATACTGTGATACTACTAGTATTAAGACACAAGTTGTGAGGACCATTACAGTGGCATTTAAGCTACAGAAATGTTAGCTGGTTACAGCGAAGCTTTTAATTATGCTTTTGTTAAGGTTGTAATCCTGCCCTTGCTCAATTAAGTAACAAAACTCACAGGCCTTGGCTCGGTGAAAATGTTGCTTGTATTTAATCAGTGATGGCCCCTATCCTGTGCTGGCTGTGTTTGTTTTAAATGCTGCTTTTGTCAATACAAATAGACCACATCTGCTACTGCTGTAAGGATTTGCATGGATTTACTCTCCCAAGGTAAGTTTCTGAAATAATGCCTTATTTTACAATACAGCAAAAGGCTTTGGCTGCAGTTGGGCAGGTGAACTGCTTGCAGTGTTATCCTAGGCTCATCTGAAGCTTAGCTACTGCCTCATCTGGAAGAAAACAGGTTAATTCTAGAACTGTCTTGACAGGTCTGCTTTGCCTTTCCCAACAGTGTTTAATTGCATCTAAGACAGTACAATATAAAGAATTATATTTTTTCAATACAAACTGAACATTTCGGGAAAACAATACTGCTGACACATACAATAAGAGAGTACCTAAATGCCAAGTTGGAGATCTTTGTTTTTTGAGAAATATTGAACTGTATTTAAGTTACTTTTCATAAGAGTATTTCATTTCATTTTTGAAAGTAACTGAGCTGTTTGCCTTATTGTAGAAGAATTTGCTTTTGCTGTCAGAACAGGCTTGCAGAAATAACAAGAAGGAACTGCAGAATCTGAATAATGCAGATAATTAAGATACTTGGGACTGTTTGAAAATGCCTTAGTTGAAACTATTTAGCTAATTTCACATGTTAAAAATGAAAAAGAGAAAAAGACTCTCCAGTACTTGAAATGGAGACTGAGTTGGGCCAAGAACCTGTTTTGTGAATGCAGCTTTTTTTTTTTTGCCAGTAAGGAAATGTGGGGCTCTGAGGCTGTTAAAGTCTGGAAATAAGTCTTTCTGTTGACTTTAATGGTTTTGGCTTAGCTCCAGATTGGCATGTTGTCTGCACTGAGACCTTCCAGCTAATGAGAATACAGAATACCCTATGTAAGATAACTATTTGCATACAGTTATAGGGAATACCTACCCTAGAGGAAATGTAGTGTATGTGAGCAAATTGCAGAGAATATATTTAGCTAGTTCTTGCCAATTCAGGAACACATTTAATGTTAAAGTTCCAGGGCTGATCTATAAACCTAAGCCCTGATTCCAGTGCTTAAGCAGGAAGACTTTAGAGGAAAACCTGCTCTGGCAACTCTTTCACCTTTAACTAGATGTTTCTGCAGTACCCCAAAATCTTCTGGCTGCCTGAAAAACCCTAGGAGATGTATGCGTTTAACTATGCTAAAGCAAACTTTGCTACTCACTTCTCAAAGTAGTTGTGAATTGTGTTGTCCTTGCCATAACTGTGTGTTTATTTGTAGAGGCAAATTCTAGTATTTTGGTGTCTATCTTGTTAGCATGAATATAGTATCTAGGTTCTTAATATTCTGTTTATATAATGCTAGCTTAATCAATGCCAGAAAGCTCTTGGTTATTTAGAAAACCAACTCAACCCTCCAACAGGTCAAGCAAAATTGAATTTTGCTGCCATAAGAGGCTCGGACATAATTTTATCTGACCAGTTACATATATGCCCTTTAACATCTACATCATTATACCTAGTGAGTGGCTGCACACAAAACCCAGTGACTAAGTTCTGGTTTAACTAAATCTAAAAAAAAATGATGTGTGTTATAGTATTGCAGAAACGCATGTTCTTTGCTTGCACATTGTACTTCTGTGCTTCTGATTTTTCTCCACTATCATTTTTGTTTCAGTATTCAGTCTAATATGGATTATGGGAGATAGTAAGGCAGCTG
>NW_010578568.1:28185-118356 GCF_000705375.1 Tinamus guttatus | reverse complement strand
TACTTGGGGAGAGAGAAAAATGGTTCAGATCTCTGAAACTGTTGTCTGGTTTTCAAAGTCACATTCAAGCAAATGTACAAGTTGTATCATCTAAGAGGTTACATCTTATGTACACATCTTTATCATTATAAATTGAATTGTGGTATTACATGGATAATTGCTTTAAGTTTGTTCTTTGCAGGCACAATCTACCTTCCTAGAACATTTCTATCGCAGAAAATATTTGGTATTTTGATCAATATTAAGAATAGTGGTGGTATTCATAATACTAATGTAACTTAATTGAATTTGTGTTGCATGTGCGTGTCCTATTACCCTGTTTTTACTCCCAGCTTTTACTTTTTTCTGATATAAAGTAAAAGTGCTTTCTAAACATCATTGTTTTGTCGTACCCTTTCAGCTAGTCATGTTTTGTAGTCTAAAAAGTGTTTTACTTAACAGATCCTCTAGAGAGGAGGAATAAATTGGTTTAAATTCACTCTGTGATCTAGATTCTGACCTTACAGATTTCCTTGGAATGTATTTCAGGGTTACTGGTGAGTAATCTTATGGAGTAAGAAACTTGGATTGTTTCCAATGTTGGAAACTGAATTCTTTATGCAAGACTCTTGGATTAAGGGAGAGACTGCACAGCTTTCTCACTATTTGTAAAATAAGTAACTGATTGTAATAAAATGGCAATACTTGAGTTGTCTTCTTTAGGCAGCTATTAATTTAGGACTAAAGAATTGCTCATTAGAATGAATTAAGGGATTTTCATAGGTCAGTGTGGATTCAGTTGTATCTCTTCAGTGTGTTTAACCTTTGTTTACTGTAAATTCTGTAAATTTAAGTGTTGTATTCTGTCTTTAAAATGAAGCTCTGAAGTATAATCTGGTGTGTAAAATGTAAGATGCTAATACCTGACAAACAACTGTTTTAAGTAGAAAAACTACTTTACCTGCCTGTTTTTTGAGATGGTTTTGAGCATGTTTTTATAGATGGCTGAAAGTAAGATTCAACAGGGCTTTTTCTTAAAACTTACTGAACTTTGGGTGTTCTTGTTTTATCCAGAATCAGAATTCAATATCATTATGATAAACAAAACAGCTGATCTGTTTTGGAGTTAGGAGCTCCCTTTCACTGTGTGACCTTAGAAAACTGCAGCTAGAAAGTCCCACTAGTGATGGTGTTGCTGCAATATGTAGGGGAGTTGTCCAAGAGTAGTAAAAGCGGAAACATATTTAGACAAATTGTTCCCTTGTGCCCTGTGGTTCAGGTCTAACATAGTCCTGGTGATTTAGTTCACCCACCTTCAAGTCAGTCACAGGATTGAATGTGGCTTAGAGTCTTTAAAATATTCTCTGGAATTCCTTATAGTACCACTTTAGATGTAGGTTCAGGAGCTTTAAATGAAAGTGTATTGAGTTTTCTTTGCAGAGTGTTATTAACTAGAGGGATTCTGCATTAATTTAGCAGCCAGGTCTGTTCTTTCAGCCATAAGCCATGCTGTCAGGGAAACTTAATTACATTTTAAGTGGGATGCAAATGAGTTGTGACACTACATCATTTCACATGAAAGGTTCATTACTTACATGAAGTGCACAATGCTCTCTTCCAAGCATAGGCCTCTTTGCAATTTTTCAATTTTTTAACATAGCTAAGTCTGAGCTGAGCTTTTACTTTCAGTGTCTCTCCCTATTGTATGTCCTTTCTTTAAGCTTAAAGCTGTTGAATTTATTAAATGATTTGAAATTGAATTGTATAGAAGATGCAAAAATAAACCTGGGCTCTAGGCTTCCCAAATATTCATTTAGAGTTCATTTTTATACGTCCAGAGCTGTTGCATGCTACTTTGAGACATGACCCTTACCAGGGCCATATTTCTCACTTATCAGAAAAAATAGAAAATAGATGTCACTATGGATTTACTATGCTCATAGATTGTGATGAATAATGATTGCTTGGTGATGGGATAGTTATGTGCTTACAATGTCACAGAATTGATGAATTCTGATTCATTGGTCGTTCTCAAATGTGAACATAACTTGTAATGGCTTGTCTGAAACTCCTAAACCAGTTCTGTAGTTGCCTGATAGAACTATGCTGTCAAAAAGCATTGGCTGTTGGTTGCTGAAATAGTTTGGAAGGATGCTTGTTGGAGGCAGCGTTTGGGTTTTTATTGTAAGTATTCATTCACCAAAAGCTTAATTTTTGTCTTAGTGTTCCTCTGTATCATCTTTCTTGCTTTAAAATTAGAAAAAAAATCTTGTTTTTCTGACAAATAGCAGCAATTTAAGTATATGAATTCTACCTTGAAAGAGGATATTGTTACAGGCTTTTATAAGATGTCTTTTGTACTTGTACTTTCAGTTTACATACTGCAACCAAAGCACCGTGGAATAGTGTTGAAGCTGTGAACTGTTTTTTGTTTGTTTGCAAGCTATGCTAGACTGGATTATAACTAGACCATCTATTACTGTTCAAGTAGTCTTGATGGCAAGATGATCATCACTTCCCTGCTAATTTAATAATTACTGGATACTTCAGCGGCAAAAGCGCATTCCCATTTGTTCATCCCTGATTATAGGGTTTGTGAAAAATATCAAATTAGGATCCTTGAATGCATCTCACAAATCACAGTCGGTGTTTTACTGCACTTGTATATAAAATTTTGCTGCTAACTTTGTGTTCTTTAGGTGTTCTTTGTGTTTGATCCTGGTCACAGAGGCCAGAAGACTGATTCTATCTCATTGCCTACTCAGGCTGTCAACCAGGGAGTTCAAGTTTGTTCCTATCATGAATAATCTCTCTGAATTCATTGGGTTACAGTAGGATTGGGATTATGTATTGCAATCCAGGGGTCTTAATTACCACTTATGTGAAAATGATACCTAAGAAATTGCTAATGGAAAATTTATTAGGTCAGCAGTATCTCTTGTTCCCAGTTTTATGCATCTCTGAAGTGTTTATATCAGTGGTTCATTAACTGCAAAACTGCAGTTTAAGAAGGGTATCCAAGTTCATGAATGCTGTTTGGCATGCTGCTGTGGACTTGAGCAACAAAATTACTTGCCTTTCCTTAGAGGGACCTTGAGTATCATCAAGCTGTCTCTTTATTTCATCTTTATTTGCCTTCTATTAGATTAGAACACTGAAAAATTGAGATCCCATGAGCTTCACACTATGTTTGAATCAATGTATAAATTATTTATGTGAAACTTTGAGAATGATAAATTAATGTCCAAGATTGCTTTGAAGTATAAATGCACATACAACTCTATTTTCTAGGTTTAAAGTTGGTTCATGCAGAGCTATCACTGCTATTTGACTTTTGATCTTGCCCCTTGTCTGAAAAAATAATCACACTATGAATATATATATTTTATAAATTGAACAAGTTAGAAAATGGGAATGATTTTTTTTACTGTTTTGAGATTTTTTGTTTTATTGCTTTTAATTTTTAAAAGAATATTTTATACCTTGCCTTATGTATTGAATTTTGTAATACCTGTGAATGAGCTGATTACTATTAGATTTCAAAAAACAGCTTCCCCAAATGCAATGGCTGCTTACTTTCTTTAAGAGGTGAACACAAGAATTTGGGTACTTTGCTGCCGCTTCTCTTAAGGCCAAACATATTCCTAATTGAGGAAATTTATGCCACAATTTCTTTCCGCAGAGTATATTTCTGTACATGTTTATACATTTTCCAGAGCCCCCAAGAGGTGAAGCCAGACTTCACAACTCTTCAGGTAAGCCATTCTCAGTAACATGTTCACACAGAAAAATTGAGCTTCACAGAAACTGCATGTGATACAGTTGTGAGCTATCCTATAGAAGCCAAAAGCTGGGTCTCAAGTGTTTGTTAAATCTTTCTTATTTTTTTCCTGAGTCTATCAGAAATAGGCATGTCAAGTAACTGCTGTCAAGTAAGACTCAAGACTTGTGACACTAGCCAACTCTTTCTGCTATGTAGGAAAATAGGGTTCATACATAGTTGGGCAAAAACTAGCAGGAAATGAAGTTTTGAGTTTATGAAGAGCTTATGTAGTTCCATTGCTTGAAAGATGTTTTGATATGCATGGATTAAAAAACTTGAGTTTTCTGGGGATATAGGGGTTAATGGTCTGATTTTTAGGTTCTCAAAAACTTAAAGACATTTCCTTTAGCAAAAACCCTTAAGGATTAAAATTTAAAATATCAAAATTTGTTTTAAACTCCTCAAGCTTTCTTTTTTTTTTGATAAATAGTCCAAATAATGGTCTGATAATTATCTTTTTGATGTTACCTAATGCTTTATTTCGAAAAGAAGCTAATGCATTTTTTTCCACTCCTATCTCTGACTTAGATGTTTCTGTTCCAATCTGACATATACAGAAGGTAGGGGGCAGATGCCCTATCCTAGAGTTGAGGGAACTGTGACTGAAATGGGGCATCTTCTACTGTCCATTGCAATGTCTGGTATGGAGGAGGCTGGAAGGGAAAGTGAGGTGAAGGTCTAAGGCTATGTGAAGTGCAGCTGATAATGGGGCTTTGGGGGATATTTTTAGCCCCTGCTCCCTGTCCATCCGGTACCTGCATTGGAAGCTTCTCTAGATTTTGAACATCTTGAGCTTGGTGTAGAAGAGAGTTTATATGTGGATTAAGGAAGTGGAATGAAAACCTAAAATCCTACAAGTGATCTGCTGAGATGAGGGGAGAACTAATGTGACTGAACAGGTGCAGGCGAATTGAAACACAACCTAGCAGATGTAAATTAAATGTAGTGAAAGAAACACTGCATTAATTTAGCAATTATAGTTAAGATTGTCTTTTTAATGGCTAGCACTGAGTAGTATTACTTAAACATGCCTTTTCAGGAAAGGCAGCTGTGCTAATAGTCCTGCAGTTAGTAGCAAAGAAAGGATGAGGTTCTTAAGCACTGCAGAAGTGACTCTGACTTTGGCTTGAGGTTGCTGCTGGAAGCTTGAGGGTCTTTGCCTGACTGCCACTGTAACAGCCAGGTGTGGGTTTTAATACCAGCACTTCAATGTATTGAATCGCTGAGGCTTAGCTGTAGGTACTCCATTCACAACTGTTCATAACTGTTAATATGAAGCATAAGTGTATATGGTAAATATTTTTTATAGCTACATTGTAAATAACACCTGAGGAAAAACAGTTTGTGTTGGAAAATACTTTTCACTTGCTAATATTTCACCCTCTACAAAAGTAGTTCAGCCTTTAAATTTGTTTTTCAAGACATTTTTTTTTTTAATCACTTCACTATTAGGGTGTTGGATTGCTTATTTTTATTCGAAGCAGAAAAAAAATACCATTTCCAATATCAGTGAGAACAAAATGAACCTAGGCAGTGCAGATGGTACACAAGGAACTTTGAATACTGTTAAACCCTCTTTCACATGTTCTAGTAATGTAGCTGTAAAAGTCTGCCGAAGAAAACGCATATCTGGGAGAAGGGATCACTATAAGGCAGCAATAAGAATTAAAGATCCCTGGCACTTCTGTATAGCAAGTTAGAGATTCAGTACAGTTGTGGTGAGCAAAACCTTAAAACAATTTTGAGGAACTGAAAGTATCTCGGTAAATCACTTGTCAGTGTAGATAAGGCTGCATCATTGCTACGTGCTGGAGCAGAGGTTGGAGGCGATTGCTTGCTCGCGTGGTGCATGCTCACTGGCATGGCCAGCCCTGGCCTCCTCCACTGCTGGGCGCCCTGCGGCCCAGGAGAAGGGGGTTTGGGATCTCCTGTGCACGCCCTGGTGTGGTTGTGTTTTCTCTTCCCCTCCTTTCCTGCCCCTCCTTTTGCTGAAGGAGGCAAGGTGTCAGAAACAGGCAATGGACTGCAGGCTGTTTCCTGTATTGGCCTTTCTGACTGGTTTGAAGAGAACAGAGTGGAAACTCCAAGTAACCCATTGCCACTCAAGATCTTGAGACAAAAAGTAGCAAAAAAAAAAAAAAAAAAAAAAAGTTGTAACTATTTCCAAGCTCCTTTCCTCAGCTCTTCCTGAGACTGAAGAGTTATGAACTGCTCAATTTACAATTTACTGTCTTGGTAGTTGAAGTGCTTTTTACCTTTTTTCCTGATATTGTGAAAATCTGTGAGTGATGCCGTAAGGCTCAGTAGCAGTAGTGACAACAAAGCTTTCTAAGTAGCATTTGAAAGACAATGTTATTGAACTAGGGAAAAATATTTTCTTAACAAAAATAAGATGTTGACTATAAATATTGTTCAAAGTATTCTGAATAAAGTGTGATAAATGGATAGCTTGTCTTGCTTTGAATAAGATGTTCAAGATCACAAATATTTACATTTGAAAGAGAAGCAGTAGGGTACTTGAGTGTCTTTACAGCTAATGGCCTGTAGCTAGAAACACTTTCAAAGTAGCCTTTAAAACTGTTATTCTGTCATGAATTTGCACAAAAGGTGGAGAATATTATAGATTAAAAATAAATTGCAGGACATGGTTAAGATTAAATATAGCCTCCAATAGATTGAATGGCATTTATGCTAAAGTAACTTGTATGGAACTGTCTTGGGACCTTGATCCTTGTGAGGGTTAGCCTGAAACAGGAGTTACAGTAAGCCCACAGTGGTTAGTGACTTGGGGCTTGCTTTGGTCAGGGTTTTCTCCTGTCATCTTTGATGTCATGAATTTTCTGCCTTGACCTAGAGAATATAAGAAATTTGACCCCTTTTCAGGGTGAAATTAAGTCATACCTTTTTTGTAGTTGCTGTAATCTCAACATATATTTATAAAGCAAGGTTAAGGAAGCATTAAATCCTCCTTTTAGCTTGGACCAACACTGTTTTCTTTCAGCTTCATGTGACAAAGAAGCAGCTTCTGTCTACTTCAAAGGTGTCAGAAATTCAGTCTCCACACTGGAGACTGAGCTCTTTCTCTCTTCTGTATTAGCTGTCACCACTGCAGTGTAAGCTATAGAATGCCATTTGTTTTTCTGCAGTTTTAAAAATGTGTTTAGTTGCATGGCAAGTGGAATGCCTAAACTGTGTTAGGGACATGTATGCCTGAAACCTTGAGAAATCCTTGTTGCCCTTTAATCAAAATGGCAAAAGCAGCTTAATATACCTAGTGTTTAATTTTCTGTTGCCCCTTGGAGACTTCGAATACACCTCATGGTGTGTTCACTTTGGAAAGTTTATTGCATCTGTACTGTCTCAGCTAATAACATCCCTCCTGGATATGCAAGTGAAAGCATAAGGAAGTGTTTAAATCAATGAAGCTGACAAATAAACAGCATGTGGCTGATGCATGACCTGTGGAATAGAAAATAGTGTGTAGGTCATATCAATGGTTTCTGGTGAAGAACCATACTAAATATTGACAGCAGAAGTCTGTATGTGATGAACATCCTTTTAGGGTTAAGTTTACCTAAAACTAGCAAGTTAACAGTGAGAAGAATGTGATCCTTCCTCCTGTTAGGAAGAGCTCTGTATTTGGAGAACAATTTGTAGCAGTAATAGAGTTGACAATGTTTTTTAGGAATACTTTTTAGAATACTTTGAAGCTTAATTTCAGACATACAGATCACTTGTTTATACTAGTCTTTATTCTTCATTTGAATTTCCACCCTTTTCCTGGATCGTAAGTACTTTTTCTTATGTAAATCCTAGAAATTTCGGTATGCGTAACATAATCCCTCCTATTGAGTGGTTGAATTACTTCTGGCACAAACATACTATTGTATCTGATGGGTTGATTAGGTGCTGATATTCTATGAACTCCTACAACTTTTCCTTTGGAGCAAGATGGGTTTGTTAAATTTATTCTTCAAAGCATCTGATTTCATGTTTGAACATGTCTGAAATCTATTAAGAGATTTTTTAGGAAATTGTGCTATTTTCTAGGATCCCAGATCCCAGGGTACTTTGCTATTTTGATCTAGGCTATGGTAGATCAATTTTCCAGACAACTGAGTCTGCTCTGAGCACAGTGCTCTTACATATGCTTATATAATAATATAATTTATTATAGTATAATTTAGTAATTTATTTAGTAGTTCTGAAGTATTCTGAAATACTGACATAGCTGCACTCTTTTGAAATGGGGGTAAAATTTTATCAACTTATATGCAAACATTGTACTGAAGCTCATGAAGTAGCCCCATCTTCCTCCTCTCAGTACCATCTGAACTATTCTCTTCAGCTATAAAGATAACATGGGCCATGTGCAAATTAACTAGTACAAATTCTGATCACATTGGAAAGCAAATGATTTCTGTCTAAAATGGAGGAAAATATCTTGTGACTTCTGAAAGATAAAGTGTGGTTCAGTATTGTAAATGCAATGAGCATCTTTTCTTTGCATTTTTATGTTTGTAATCATCTCAGTTCAGGAAATGAATGAAAATTGGTATTACTGTGCTTTCCACATTTCCTGGCAAGATGATTGCTAAGTTCAAGAACTTAGCATATGCACCTCATTTTTGGCAGTCTTAAAGATTTTTCTATAATTTCACTATAGGAGCTTAGTTCGAGACACATCTTAATATGATAAATGTAATTGTAGTAAATAACTGCAACAGTGTAAGTACAACTGGAGCCAAATAACTTGTTTTTATACGTGAAAGTCTTGACTGTCTTTTGACAAAACATTTGGAATGATGTCTGTATATGTCAGTTCTAGCTTGCCATCAAAATGCCACAAAAATATGATCCATGCAGGATCAAGCAGAATAAACATTGCAGAGGGCTAGTGGGAATTAAAACCCTTGTCTGAATGGAACTGAATGTGGCTTGTGGCTTCTCTGATGTTTACTCCCTGTGCTGATAGTCTGTGCAGGGAAGAAGTGCTGTTAGCCTGATCTAAAGACCGCTTCTGCTACTGGGTGTGATTGCCTCTTTGTTGCCCATTAGTCATCAACGATCAGGAAATCTAGAGTGTAGACTCTAGACAGGGAAGCAAAGCTCTGTTTTTGAGATTGGAAGAATAATAATGGAAATCAAATAGAGTAAGAACTAGTTTTCATTCAATCTTATATTTTAATAGTTAGTTGGAATAGAGATTTTGAGGTTTCCTTCATGATTTCAGACTGACTTTAATGTTTAAGAGTGAAAAACAAATGTACAGTATTTCTACAACAAGAACATTACTTCAGTCTTTGTTCTTGCTGAGAAGTACTTTTAAGAGCATGGTAATAAGGAATTTCAGAATTTAGGAAGTGCTGTGTTATATTCCTAGCAGGCCTGGCACAGGCAGGGATGAGGGTGCTCAAGGGCATTATTCTAGCTAGTGAAAGCTGCAGAATTATGTGAATGACCAGAAGGTGGTGAGGCAAAGAGGAGCAGTGGGAAGTGGAGGTTGAAGAGGCAAGTGGTATGGTCTTGAGGGCCTTGATACACAGACGGAGAGACCTGTGTACAGCTGATGTAAAGTGTGGGTTTGGGTTTGTGACCAGGTGAAGGCACATGAGGTAAAATACAGGAATGAAATCCAGCCCAATAAATACAGTTGTATCTTGTCAGGAAATCCAGAAAAAGGTAACAGGGAAGATAGGCAAGATGAAGATCTCTAAGAGTAGGACAAATTGTTACATGTGACTTGCATGAATTAGGTGTTACTAGCTGTATGCCATTTAAACAGACTTCACTATTGTGTGCAATTTTTCCCTGAGAGAATTTGATTTCATTATAATAATTTTTGGAAAAAAGATTCCTTAATGATATCTGGTATTTCATTCACTCAAACTTAAGCAGCTTGTTAATAAAGGAGGAAAACAGGTACTGCTGCTGCCTCATCATTCCACAGGACCTTGGAGCTTTGTTTGCAATCATTGCATACTTGAAAGATGCAAGTGATGTGGCAAAAATTCCCTGTGCAGCTTAAAAACAAAACAAAAAACAAACAAACAAACAAAAACACACACACAAACCTTTAAAACAGTTCCCTTTGAGAATTGTCTGTTTACTATTTGTTTTCCTGGCATTAAGTGCAATAACAATCATGACACTCTGGAATACTGGAATAAATGTATGTTGTAAATATCTTTTTATAGGATTTCTTCTGTAATTCAGCATTATGCTAAATAGACTAGTATTTTAAAGCACTGTTTTACTTGTCTAACAAGCAGCCCGCAGCTTCTGCATCTGTAAGCCATTGTGAAACCTAGGCCTGTGAATGTGTGTGAATGGTGTCTGCAAATGTATTTCTGGCACGTGGGTCTCTTTATTACTTAATGAAACTAAAGCTGTGGTTAAATTTTCAAGTATTGCACCTCAGAGCAAAAGCATATTTTGGGTCAATTAGTATTTTTTTAACTTATTTTTATTTCCCGTTATAACCACTGTATCCCGGTGGTGGCAGCAAAGTACACACAAGGGAAGTAATGTACATTACAGCATAAACAAGCAAGAGATTAATGATGCTGTGCAGTACTGATGGCTTTGACTAAGTGAATCAGAATTTTCTAGCCTAAAATGACAGTGTAGGTAAATAGAGAGCAGATGCATTTATCAGCTGTTTTCTTCTAAATTATATTGGGTTTCATCCAAACAGAAGTCTATATTTTTTAGCATCTTTATTTTAGAGGAAAATGGGAATCTGTCTATTCTTTCCTTTGCTCTCCCAGTATCATCACAAGCAGCAATTTAGGAAGGGCTCTTTTGTTAAAAATTTTTAATTTTGTGCACCAGTCTAGCAGTTCACAACTTATGTTTACTTATTGTACTTTCAAATAGCTTTTCTTAATTTGGGAGTGTATGTTTCCGCACTGCTTGGTTTTCTCATCTTCAGCATTGATAATGGTGTGATTTACTGGCAAGGTGATTTATGCTCTAATAACAGGCTGCTAAGGACATCGCATTAGACATCCTAAGAGCCCTCTTTACTCTGAAGTGTATGTACAGCGATTCCCCAGCAGAGAGGAGGTAGGGCTGCTGTACCTTGAACAACAGGAATGGTGAGTGTGGGCAGCAACATTGCTAACGTGAAAGAACTCCTGGCTGCCAAGCTGCAGCTGTTGGTTGTAATGTTGAACTTTTGTCAAAATGCTCTTGGGTGGAATCAAAAGAAACTACAACCAATGTGTTCTGCAGGTTAGTGGCCTAATGCAGGAAAGATGATTTTACATCCATCTGAATAAGGATTTTTTTTTTTGTTAATATAACCTTTTGCAAATGTATGACTGGCTTTGGTAAAAGCGGAAGCCTGTGGAGCTACTTATTAGCAGATACAATGTAGGTAGGAAGGGAATGCTTTCTCCATTCCTCCTTTTCCAGTGTGCCTCAATCCCAGAAAGCAAGAAAGGCTTCAGAGGACCAAAGACTCCATGTTTAAGAGAAACTTTGTTTGGCCTCTTGAAACAATACGCACACTTGCACATTTTATGAAGTGGTTACTGGAAGAGGGACATGTCTAGCTAGCAGGAGGAAAGTTTTAAGGTCTCACTTACCTCTGAGTTTTTAGCGGCAAGAGTGTGAGGCAGCCTTAGCTCCCAATGGAGTGGGAATAGTGCAGAGGGATCAGGGGTGAGTGACAGAGAGGGAGCAAGGGTGAGTGACAGAGGTGGGGACTCTTCCTGGTACGTGTGATGTGAGCTGTGGTGAGCCTGCGAGGAAAGCAGAGTCTAGAGATGCAAATGCCTGAGCCATAAATTTCTTTACCTCAACCCTTTAATGTACTCAAAGGGAAGACAGAAGTCCTAGCACCTGTTTGAAGAAATAGGATGCAGGAAGCCTGACATCTTTCAAAGAAAGATGCTGCTCCTGTGCCAATGCTCACTTGTGCAGTTTGCCTTTTTGTCTGACCACTTTAATCCGTGGCAGTTTGTCAAGTAAAGGAATTGTGTATACTATAGGTACTGATATTACCTGCAATGGTATGACTGTGTAATTCCTGCTTTTAGGTAGTGTGCATGATCAAGAAGACCTGTAACCTGTATATTCTAAAATACATGATTAAGCTATTAAAAAAAACTTTAGAAAAAGGATTTACATCTTTGTTTAGGTGAATGGCTAGAAAGGTATCTCAGCTGGTGTTCTCGCATGTACTGACTACGATTTGTTCCGAAGACAGGGATGAGTTGTAATACTTGAAAAGATTTTAGATCTGTATGAGAAGATCTTGATTATTCTCTTGCTGTCTTTGTAACAGAGTTCATTTGTTTTTTAGGATATGCTAGTAGAAATATGTGTCATAATAAACGAAGTTAGTTCAAGAAAATCTCTCCTGATATCGTGACATCTTTGTTGTTTTTAATACCCTTTTAATTTAGCTGCTCAGAAGTTTTAGATAGCATAAAACTTGTACGATCTGAGAGATTTGCATCAGTTTTACTTAGCTACCTTAAGCTTCGTTTTAATCCCAGGTAATTCCTTACAAAATATGGGCTCCTCGGCAACAGGATTGTCCTCTCAAATTCTTGGATCATCCAAAATTTCTTCTTGAGTTAAAATGCCATTTTAAAAGGAGAGTTATAATGGACTTAAATCTATTAAGTGATAGGAAAGCTATCAAATCAACTGCAAGTAGTCCCAAGAGGTAATTACCTTACCTTACTGTTAAAAATAGGCATTTTAAAATCTAATTTCTACTCCAACCTTTGAATCTGTCTCCACTAAACCAGATGCACTTTGAGTGCATGAGGAACTCTTTGACAATACTTTCACTCTTTAAAGATGAAACCAACTTTTTATTGAAAAAATAACTGTTAACTTTCAAAATAAGTAAAAAGCTCTGTTCTTTATTACTAGTTTTGTGTAAGAGAGGCAAATTGTGCTGAAGACTGAGTAGCTCTCGTTGAAATTGCATATCTGCAAATATTAAAGAATTTTATTCTTAAGAGCACTGTCAGTATGAAAGCTTTAAAAAAATAGGTTGCACCATTTTTAAGCTATGATTACAAATAATATTTGACTAACCAGTGACTTGTCAAAGGACCACCAGAACAATTCTTTTATATTAAAATCCTGTCTAGTATTCTTCAAAAAATAGATCTGCTCGCTCTGCAATCTTTTTTCTTCTCTCTATGCTTATGTTCACCCTACATACTTTTTGGTCTGCTCTGTGTATGAACTTGTTAGCTATTTGAGCTAACAGGTCTTGGTGTGTGCAGCTGGCTCAAGTGATGCATGTGTGCTGTGACTGCAGCTCAGCTGATGCACAGCATCAATAAGTTACAGGTTCACAACTGTCTGTGTGACTTGGGAATCTGAGACTATGGTAGTTTGATAGACTGAGACTTGCGTAGTTTGAATTGGGCCTGTTTTGCATTGAGCTGAAGGTATCCTAAATACAAAAAGCAAGTAATTGCATATTCTATTGCATTCCCTCTTTTTTTTTCTTGTGCACCTAGTTTTCTCACTGGGAGTGATGAATCAGGTACTTTATAGCAAGAATGATTGTTAGATGTTAGTGGGGCTGTTAGCACTGATACAGTGAGCTAAGATAATGCTAAGCTATATCAGTTATGGACTTCTGAACAGGCTGTGTTTTGGTTGGGTATCTGTTTCACCTTTGACCAATAGCTGAGCGAATCTAGAAGGAAGCAGGAAGATGAGAAGCGAAGAGAATGACCTGTCAATTAAGCAAGTAGAATGACAGGCTAAGACAAGCTGAAATGAGGGAGTGCAGATTGCTTGCAGCTCTCAATTTTCAGAAACTTTGGAGCATTGATCTTTTGAACTTCAATCCTGTGATATATTAACCAGCTTAAATGAAAGAAAAAAGCAAACTTAATGGAAGTATTCCTAGTAAGGGAGACCAAAATAAAAGTGGACAGCAATATGAAGTCTCTACTGTTTGTACAAAAAGTTGTTATTGCAGTCTGAAGATTTTAATGCTGTTGTGCTATTCCTTGGGTAATGACCTTCTACTGATGTGCTCCATCTAATGAAACCCATTTGCATGAGTTTTTATAAAGCATGCATTCATTCTTCCCAATCTGGATTACATCTCCAATGTGTGTGGGTCTCCTCATGTTCTGAGTGTGAGGAAAGTCTGACCAAATTCGTATTGTCAAAAGGAGGGGCTAAAAAAGGAGGCAAACTTTAAGAAGGCGTGTTTATATTAGGGCTGTGATTCTTTTGTCACTGACAAGACTTAGCTTACACCTGGTAAAGAAGGGCTTTGTCTGAAGTACAAAACTAGCATCTAGCCTGAGTAGTGATTAGTAACAGAACCCTCTTCTGGTCTGTTTAGCCAGGGTAATTCCCCTGTGTGCAGTTATATGGCTCTCTGGCTTTTCTTAGGGCACAGATTGTGACTGCTTAGATGAATTAGTTAAATAGGAAGCACTTGCCTTCACTGTGCAGATGTTGTACATGTCTAGTTATTCTTTACTCATGAACAAATACTGTGAAGATGCTCAGGAGCTGGATGCAGGGGGCTCATGAAACTGAACTGAAACTAGGAAACAAGTGATACTGGTGAGCCCTGCAAAGTGCTAGGAGAGATTTGCGGCTGACCTGCTGAGGAGGATACCTACAGTTAATAAAACTGGCTGATAGCTTGCTGTCATAGAGCACTGTTTTTCAACCATGTTTTTGGTGGACCACAGTGTGACTCAACTGTTCGTTTTCTCTCATTTGTTAGCTGGTCTAGAGCAGAGGTGTGTTTTTGGTATGGTATTTTTAGCACTTCGGAGGTCACATGCTGTAAAAAGGGCCGTGCCTCAGGAGCATAGAGCACCAAGCTCAGGTCTCCGGCGTCTTCCTTGCATAGTCTTGGATTGAAGCCCTGTTTCTTTAGGGGGCTCCATGGTGTGAATTTAGGATATCTGGAAGATTTCTTAAACCTTTAGGTTAAAAAGTGCTGTCTTTATCCTTATACAAAGGGTAAAGTTTGCTGTTGTTATGGAGATATTTTTTGTACTAGTGGCTGAGGAATGGAATGAATTGAATGTGGTCTCTGCCTTTCTCCATGCATGAACACATTCCTTTAACCTTGCTCTGTTTTTAAAAGCAGTTTTTACAGCTTCCTTCTACCTCAAGGTCCGTTGCCTAAGAAGTTTCTAAAGCATTTGCTCTCTATCCTTTCAAAAGAGAAAGGGAAAATAATAACCAAATTTGTCTTTAATGTACAGCATGACTTCACATTCATGTGTTCTGGATCTCAAGTAGGTGTTCAACAGCAAGAATTAGTGCAGCATTTATTGTTGCTATAATGGTTATTTGAGACACAACATGGGAAGTTAACCTTAAGTTTCACTTTCTTCTGCCCAGTGCCAATATCCTGGGACATTTCAGCCTGCTAATGGAATAGAGATCTAGTAACTTAACTGGAATTTCTCTCCTTGAAGCTGACACGTGGTCTAATATTTCTCTCCAACTCTGAACAAGTTTCAATGAGATAGAAGAAAAGTTTGGTTCAATTTAACTTGACAAAAACGATTCACCAAAGACTCTCGGTACCAAGTCAAATACTTTTAATGGTTTTCAAGTTACTTCACTTTCGGGCAAATTAACAATCCGGCTATTGTCAAATATAGAAGCCCCTAAGCAATTGTGAGATTAGTCTTTTGCCATGGCTTTTCCTTTTGAAATAATTTCCTTTTAAAAGTAATTTTAAAATTAAAATAGAAGATGAAGACTGTCAAGAGCATACTAGCACTACTTAAAATCAGAAATAATACATCTCTGTTAGCACAAGAAGCAGAGTGATACTAACTTGATCCTAAAAACAGGGCAAAAGGATAAATATTTATACAGACTGCTCATGTGGACTTGACCAAGCATTGAAAATGAAGTGAACCTAATGAGTGCTGCAACAGGATTTGCACGCTTCTCAGCCTTACTCTATGGCCACCAGTTGCTTCTGCAGGTAATTTACAAGGCTCCCTGCTGCCTGATAAAGCACAGGTGCCAAGGCTGGCATCTAGAGCAATCATTTATTATCTTTTATGATATTATAGACCTCATGTAGCCATCACTAAATCAAGAGCATGCATACAGAATAATGTTTTCTAGTGATGACCCGCAGAGACTCCTTAGCTTCTTTTGCCCTTTTACCATTGCTGTTGGCTTTGTCATCTCGTCTTTATTTTGAAATTCATGGGATTCACTTTCTGTCTTAGTTTCTCAGCAAGGAAGATTGCTTCACTGCTAGTTTTATTGCTATGGATTTTCAGTTGATATATCATGCCGCTAAGGAGTCTAAACTAATATTGAGAAGGCAAAATATCCTGGGGTGAATGAGATAACACAAATTCAGACGGCTGCAGCAAATCTCATTGTGCCTGTCTCTGGTTGTCCATGCCATCTCTCTAAGCCACATTGGCATGTGGTAAAAATGTCTTTGTGTGGTTTGGAACATATCTGCAGAGCTCTACTTCAAGGAAATTCATTCAAAGGTCTCATTCTCCAATTTTCATGACAGTGACTGTCCACCAAAACCACAGCCTGTTGTGTACCCTATGAATAGACTGCCAAGCATGGACATTGTTGTGTGTGCATGGAGGAAGTCAGTCAAAGTGCATGTTTAGCCCAGATACTGAATTTTTTAATGACAAGTCACTTCAGAAAAGTAGATGAAATAAAATTAATCAGTTAGAAAAGCAGAAGTAATTCACAAGAGAAAAGAAGGCTTGCTGGAAGAGCAAAGACTTTACATCCCATTGTGATTTCTCCTTTCTGTCTTGTTATCTAATTCCTGCTTGTAATTGCATTGATTGCATGTTGGGAAGGGAGTAGTCTATTGGGGAAAAAAAAGTTGTTTATTTTACATTATTGGGATAATTATTTGGTGTCTTTCTGGTTGAAAGGATATTAATATGGCTCTCTATTTAGGCTCTTCAATCCTGTTCTTTTTCTCTGGCATTCCAGATGAAAGTGGTCAGGTGCTGTTTGTTTGATATAAGCATTGGAGTACCCCTATCTCTTTCCTGAGTGTATGGAAGAAAAATGAGCATGCTCTCCCACTGCAGAGGTGAAGAGATGGTTAGCTTACCAATTCCCTGCTGGTCAGTTGCCTCATGCACAAGGTGAGGCGTCCCCTTTCAGGTGATCCAACAGGAAAGATTCAACAAACGGGTTTTGCTGAACTATGTTGGCCCAAAGTGAGGGTGGGTCAGATGACCTTGCCCTGTGCTTGCAGATGGGAGCCATGGGGTGGAGCTGCTGGGAGCTACAGAAGATGATGAAATGAGCTACCTTGCTCCTGGATGTGCAGTAGAGCTGCTGGTGGCCAAGGTGAGGAGGCAGTTGTGGAAGCATGGGGCCAAGTGGTGGAAGGAATGCAGGCAGCTGTGAAGTGTAGAGCACTGCTGTTTTCTGAGGTTCTACTACCAAAAAAAAAAAAAAAAAATGACCCTGGTTAGTTCAAGAAAAAGAAGGTACCAAAACAAATGGCCCCTATGGGACAAGTGCTGATAACAGCTTTTGTTGGGATGTCATCTTGCCATACAGCTAAGATAATTTTACTATAGCTTTTATACAATAAATTTACTCCTAAAATACATGCCAGTCTGTAACAGACTTTGATTTTAGCCATCTTGGGAGGTCAATCCCTTCTTTCACTGCCACCAGCTAGGGATATGGAATATTTAGAAGAAATGATTGGTTTTATTTTGTTTTTTGAGTATGATGTGTTCCTTCAGCCACAAGTGTATTTCATATGCTGGTGTTAGAATTTTTAAAACGTGTTTTCTTTGTAGTTTGCTTGCCTTTAAAATTGAATTTTAACTCAGACCGCATGATTAGATACTCAAAGGGAATGTAGAAACAGATACTAAATGAGGTTATAGGACAAAACGCAAACATGCACAACAAGACAGCAAGATATTTTCTGAAAATAAAAATATATTTCCTGATCTGTATGCTTACCTCCTAAATCATAGTAATTGCATCATTCTGCTATGATGTGAACAGTTACTAATTAGGAGGTCGCTACTGAATACTACAAGGTATTACATTGTTTTTCTTGGTCAGAAAAAAAGGGATATCACATGTAACAGAGCCAATTGAAAAGTATTTAACTTTGCTCTTCAGCTGGGAGTGAAACTAGATCTCAGTTGTAAAATAACTCCATAAACATAATTCACTGAAATAAGAGGGTGATAAAATGCCTCCGTCTCCCTCCTAGGATAAATTACGCCCAAATCTACAAAAATGTTCTTTTCTAGTTTGGGAGTAAGTGGGCTTCTATAATAAGCATTTCTGTAACATTCAACTGCTTTAGTCCAGACAGCTCAATTAGAGCTGTGCAGTAAAATACAACTTCTGTGCACTTTGTGAGCACTTAATGTGACTGAAAGCCTGTTAGCAAGAAATCTCATAGAAAATAGGTCCTGTCAAGTGTTTAAGGAAATTGAATTGGCATGTATTTAACTCACAGATCTGGAAACCAAGAGATTTCTGGATGCTGAGTAATTTAATTATATTGTCATATTTGACTTCCTGTTTGAACCTCCTTTATTTATTATATTTAATACATTAAGAGCTGTGCAAAGGGGATGGAAGTTACTCATGCAAACTGACAAAAGCAGAAAACACCAAATTAAGGCTGGTGTTTTCCTCATTTCATAGTTAAATGCAGCCTCACCAGGTGAGTGATGGGCTGAAGTATCAGCCATTCAACTTTGAACCTACCATTTGCTCATTTTCAGAAGAACATTTTTTCCTCTTTAAGAATTTAGAGTGCTTTGATAAGAGAAAACAACATTCTGTCATTGTTACATTTGTGTAACTTTTTATCAATAACACAGTTTTAATTATAGAATTCTCTACTTTTCTCTGAAACACAGAGCTTTTTGGTTCTGGTTTGCTCTTAGTTAATTGTGTTACTTCGGACAAGTAACCTGGCAAGGACCTTCTTTTCTTGCTTTACCTACAAAAGTTTGTGTATCAGTGAGAGGTTACTGCGGACGGCAGTTCAGCTGTATCATAACATTTATCTTGGGATGAGATGAGTTGCCCTCAGGAGATGGTCTCCAGAGTCCCTTTACTGACTTTCAGGAAAGCATATCTTCATCATTTCAGGTAGTCAAAAATAGATATATCAAAACTGTTTGTCTTTTTAAAAAAGACCTGCCCAAGAATTTAGCCCTTCATTTATGGGATAAGTGCTTCAAAATAATGTCAAACTGAATCTTAATTGCATCATTCCATTGATTTTGGAAGCAGAGCACTACCTAATTCACTTATTTTGCTTTATGAAGATAGGGAATAGTTTCTTAAATTGATAGCAATTGGTTGCCTGTTAAGTAGGATCCAGAGAATGAGATTACTTTTCATCATGTGAATTGTTATCTATTCCTGTTAAATACACATTTAATTCTGAAGGAATGTGCAGGCAGACTGTGGTTACTACCTAAGATGGGTTTTATTCTGAATGTTTTGAATCATAGAAATTGAAGTAGTATTTTGGGCCGTCTGTATTGCCACAAATAACTGACAATTCACTTGCTTAAGAGACTGCATTGTTAAATGGCTAAAATAAGATCTCCCTTGTCTGTCTGCTGCTCAGATGGGGGGAGACTATGTACCAGCAATGATAAAAAATGAGGACTCATTTTTGTTATGGATCAAACATCTGCAGGCAGCCACTGTTACTTTTATAATTGCTGTTGTCGCATAAACATGTTAGGAACTCTATATAATCTGAGAGATGCTCAGCAAGTGCTGATGATCGTTCATGCTGATATAGCTTGAGGATGCCAGATTCATCTTGTCATAGTGAGGAATGACTATTTGCTTTAGGGCAGAGAGCAGATATTGAAAAATCAGATTTTGGGATGCTCTTTTAAAAACAGTAGCACTTCCAAATATATTTGCAAGATTAAGTTTTCTAATTCACAAACAATAGGAATACAGAGAATATTTTGGCAAATATTAGGTTTAAAAGGAAGATCAAGTGATTATAAATGCACTTTTTATTTTCCTTTTTCACTGCTCAGTAGGGAAATGATCAACACTTCTGACTGAAAGTAAATATTGAAATGCTGCAATTTTCATTTGAAGAACCAGTTAAATATTTACTGTTATATCTAGTGCCCTGTTTTTCATTACTTCCCAGAATACCTCATTTATTGAATGCTTCAATTATACATTGAGGAAGGTGATTTTGTTATGGTAAGCAGTTTAAACATCGTACTGTTGAAAATAATAGTTGAGGGCTAATAGCAAAAGATTGGAAAATGGATCAAATAGGCTGGCCTGCTGTTTGCTAGTGCTGCTCTGACTCACAAATGCTGCTGTTTTACTAATGAAGCCTAACCGACCCATTAGAATGGTTTTATTCCCTTTGAAGGGCATAGGCACACCACCATTTTTTTCTTCCTGATGAGATAAATGTAAAGTGACATTATAACCTGTAATGATTTTTTAGTTAGCTACATTTGATCTTGCTCAGCATATTCCTGCAGAAGAACTTGGCCACGTTATTGCTATTTTTACGTGGAAGTCCTATTTTCAAAGGTTTCAAAGTAAGAATAGAGCTGTTTTATTGCTGGACATTTGAAATCCAGATGCAAGTGTTCAAAAGGAGTTAAGAATAAATGTATAATATACTAAATTGTACTATAACTATAAGGGATATGAGCTCTACGTGAGATCAGGATGGATACTAGTTGGCTATTTTCCATAGTTCATAACATGTTGCATCCAAGTGATGTGGATTTGAATTGCTTTCTGGAAGCCTCTGTCTCTAATGATTAGAGGGGACTTAGGGTTACTGTGCTCCTACCTTCGGTGTCTCAGTTAAGTGTGATGGACCTGGGCCCCAGCTCTGTACAACTCACCCTGAATGATAGCCCCTTCTCTAAATGTTATCTGAAAATCAGTGGAAATCCACAGTGTTTACCAGAACTTGATGGAGATGCTAGGAAATGTCGCTGGGCAGTTTTGAGGTGCATCTTAATCCTGCAGTAAGTCTGGTGAAGGCTCTGTACCTAAGGGATTTGCAGGAAGGAAGCCATTGTGGATCTAGTACCACTGACAGTAAAATGCTACTATGTAGTAAAATATGGTACTTATTTTATACATGAGTATGTGATAAGATGAATGGAAACTCAAGACTTGAATTTAGAAAGCTCAAAGGCAGGTTTGGTAAAGGTGCTGGGTGGGCCTGTTATTAGTAGGGTTGAGAATATTCTGCTCAGTACAACAGTTCCATCCTGATGTTTACAGTGTGCTTTTAAAGGCATTATAAAGTGTTAAACAATGATCTTCTAATTAACATAATGCTTAAAATCCAAACATCAAAAGTGACTCCCTAACATCATTACTTGCTGACCCTGAAGACTTCTTAGTAGGAAGTTGGTGAAGAACTAAGGCTACTTTAGAAAAAGTTTCCCCACTACTGCTCTCCACTGGAGAACTGTAGCTAAAGAATAAAGGTGAGCAGTAGGAGAGCATTTTTGTGCCAATTCTCATGTGCCACTATGAGCTTCTGCTCATAATTTAAGCTGGTGCTAAAAGGACTTATTTAGCATAAACATTTCAGAGTCTTTTCTAAAACCTACTTATGTGTGTTTGCGTATAACTAGTTACTTAGGCATTTTTCAGGAGTCACTGTTCAAGTGGAGGTACTCCCGTGGAAAAAAAAAAGCAGCCAGCAGGAGAGAGTTTACTGTAAATATGTAAATGTGGGTGAAGAGTGTGGCCCTTTGCAAATGAAAATGCTAGGTACTTTATTAGACAAAATCAATGCTCTCACTGAACTAGATGTTAAGTTAAAGCCCTTCAGAAATTACACAAGGGCAAGCTGTATCTGCTGTGTCATAGCAAGAAATGGAACAGTGAGGGATCAACCCTTAAGTGTAACTTAAAATTTGAGTTGGTGGAATAGGATTGATAAGAAAATCAATGCTCTCACTGAACTAGATGGAAACTTAAGTTAAAGTCCTTCAGAAATTAGACAAGGGCAAGCTGTATCTGCTGTATCATAGCAAGAAATGAAACAGTGAGGGATCAACCCTTAAGGGTAACTTAAGATTTGAATTGGTGGAATAGGATTGATAAAGCAGGTTGTTATTTTAAGGAAGTTTTTTTCAGTCTAGTGAGCTACGTGTGGAGAATGCACTGCAAACATGACCATTCAGTAGAGCAGTCTAGTCTGGAAATGAGGAGGTGTGACCATATATAAAACTTAATTTTTTGAAAGGAAATTACTGTTTAAATTACCACAGTTGTCCTAAATATGGTTCACAAGAATGTCTTACAAACTCCAAAACTTTTTAATATTTTAAACTTCTATGTATCCACAAAGTGATGTCAGAGATCTTAAGATAAAAAGCATCTTTTAGAAAGACGATATAGAAATGCCTGATATGTTACATGTGCATGAGATGGAGGTGTTCTAACTGAATGCCTTAGGCTTTGGCTTGCAAAATACAGCTATTGCCAATAAAAGAAAACAAAACTTGCAAAAGGGAGTTAAAATCATCAGCTCATTCATAAGGCCATTTAAGACCAATTTTAAGCATGAGTAGAATTTATAAGGATTAGAGAGGTCTTCAAAATGATGAACAGCTTATTCTGAAGCCCCCTAGGTCACTCTTGTTCAGGAGAAAACGACACAGTGAGGAACTTGTTTGTGACAAGACAAAATATATTTTTTTTCCAACATATATATTGGAACAAGCCGCTTTTTTAAATTACTAAAGGACACTGGAATTTGCATTGAAAAACTCTTTAGAACCGTCTGAGCCATTTCTCTTGATACTTATCACTGACTTGGAAAAGAGTATCAAAAACCAAATCTTCAAGATGGCATTTGTTACCAGGATTAGAGGCAGAACAAATAATGCAGAGGAATACGATCAAATTTAGAATAGATTCACTAGAGACTAGGTCAGCAGATGCAAAATAGAGTTCAATGTAGAGAACTGTAGGATAATTAAAGTTGAAGTAAAGAACTAATCTAGGGAATACCTGCTAAGTGGAACAATCATCCAGCACAGTGAGCAAGGGAATGACTTGGGGATTATTGTGAGGGGGAAAAATCAGGTTGCAATCATGATCCCATTGAACTGTTTCAGTAAAATAAGCAAATAGCACATGAAACTATATTAGAAAGCTATATTAGGTAAAGACAAAAGGAAGGCTATAGTGGATGCTTTCTAAGAGCTACCGAAGTTGTTGAGTACCTGCATTATAAAACCTGTTTATAACACTGGAATACATTTATGAAAATGATGAGGGAGGCTGTTGAACTCTTCTATGGTTATTCTGTCTGTTAAGTTTATTGTCACCAAAACTTGGGGTAAACTGTTTTGGTGATTTAAGTTTTAGTGAAGTATATTGTTGTAGGACCTGTGGTCCTGCCAGAAATCTTGTGCCTTAACTCAGTTTGAGGGAGGCAGCTGGAGAAGATTTGTAAGCAAATGAAAAATTACTTCTGTGCATGTTGTAGGATGACTCAGTGTGGTGTATGAAATCCTGTTTGTGGTTTCTTTCCATGTAACTTTCTGATTGGTGTAAGAGCAGCTGTTCTGAAACTCTTTACGGGACATTAGGAAGAATTTATAATGCAACAATCTGAGCACCTCTCAGACAAAGATTTGATAATTACTTGGAACATCTGCATTTTTATTTACCTTATTACTCAAAATCTCTATTTCCAAGATACTTTTATGACAGTAGGAAATGCTGCTGGCTGGATACTTCTAAGAACTTGTTCTATCCTTGATTTCAGATTGTTTTCATGCCATTAAAAGCTTTTCTAGCAAGAAATGTTTGGAAGCTGGTTATTGTGTTGTGCTAAATTAAGTAACACTGAGCTGTTAGTCAGCAATTGAATGGAGCATAATTCTTCCTGATTCTCAACTGGCTCCGATTGCACAACAGCGCATTCTATCAGAGGCAAACTGAATTACAGAAATATTCCAAGAGCAAGTATGGAGCACTTAGGAGTTCTTCCAGAGAAGAAATGTTCTAGAAACTGCAAGGAAAATCAGGAGCTTAAGCTGGCATTTCCTTGTTTAACGTATAAGCAAGGAGAACGAAGAAGGAAAATGGTCAAAAATACTCTTAAGACACCAGCTTGTTGATGCTGTTGATGGGTTTAGTTAATTTTGAGTTAACTCATGCAGAGGAAACTAAGTATAAAACTGGCCTCTGTTTGAGAAAAAAAAAATAGCAGGATTGTTTTCCTTAAATATTTGAGAGAGAAGAATTCTCTAAGTTTCTCTACTTTTATGCAAGGCAAACTAATCTTCTTTTACTACTACACTTATGTGGAGGGACAGAGGGATACTTGAGCATGTTCTAGAGTGTTCTGCTCCTGAAATGTCTAGTGAAGAACCCTGAGTTTTTTGGTCTTGTGTTCTGTACCATTTATTTCCTACAAGGATCAAGGTACAAGTCTAACTCCAGTGTGCAAGTGTAGCCTGGGTGTTTCCCACGAATCTACCTAGGTGGGAGATTTTATTGGTGCTTCTACAGCTGCTGGTCTATATAAGATCCCTAGGATCCTTGCTGAGGGGCAGTATCTTGATGATGACATGAGATGTTGCACTTGGAGTCTATTTCCACTGGGGTCTTCACTGACAGCTAGTTTGGATTCTTGCTGGCACGATGCGCATGCAGCTCTCTGGCCAGATTGATTTAGCTCTCTGGGGCACCCGCTCCAGCAGGTGGAGATTTAAAGTTTGAAACCAATGATGGGGCTGCTGGCAGCCAGTCAACCTGGGCAGGAGCACTCTGGTGCCCCAGCTGTCTGCCCAAATTCAGTGCTTATTGCAGAAAGGGTTTTGCACGTTTTCTGTTAACACAATTTTGTATTTTGACTTGAGGTCTGCATGCAGCATTAATTTATTGAGGTGACCATGATAGTCCCAGACTTCTGGTTATTAAGTGCAATTTGCTGCAGACATTGGTAGTGTAAAAAGAAAACAGAACTAGCTATAAAAAAAAATGCAGTCTGCAGCCCTCGTACTCTTGAAAATACTCGATCTTGGTTTTATGCTACATTTACTAGATGCTGTGCTGCTAGTTGTTACTTTTTAGTGTTTTCCCTCTCCATTAGTGGCACACAGAAACCTGAGAAACCTAGAAGTGTAGCCAGCTCTTTGCAAATTTAAATTACACAAATATGAAAACACTAACTGGATGCAGCTCTGTTTAAGGTGAGTGTAGGGCACATGCCTGAGCTGGAGAGACTTGCAGATTCCATGTCATAAACACCAGGGTAGCTGTGCTTTCTGTGCTGGAGACCAGCAATGACTGTACTCTGGGATAAGTGTTACTGTGTTAGCAAATTGTGCTGGTGAAATTGTGAGGTCTCGCAGACTAGTGCTATGAGTAGGACTTCTTTAGTATTTATTTCTCAGCTTTAGAGAAAGCCATAAGCATATGAGTCTCAAGCTCATGAGCTTTATAAGAAAGTCCAGTTTCCCAGGGGTTTTCTGAATATCGTGAGGACTGTGTTCATCCATTCTCAGTTCAATAATGTCTTTTCCCACCCTTCATACACTTGCATAGTTAGGAGAGGGTAGAGCACTGAAAGAAGGTTTTGGGTTATTAATAAGATGTTATCATATATATATTTCTATGCAAGATGCTATTTTACAGGAAGATTTTAAGTGAATTTCTACTGAAGCAAGTCTCTTTCCTCAGTCCCATTTTCAAGCGTCAGTGTGGCCTGTGAATAGCAGGTTCTTTTGTCCTGGAGCAATTAGGGGACAGAGGAAACATTTAACACTAAGAATGCAGATTTCTGTTATGGACTGGCTCTCGTTCTTAAGGGTGGTGACTTGAATGATTTTTTCCAGCTGTCCTGTTGATTTTAAAGGCTTGCTCACCTCATGCAATCTGCTGCCTCTCTGGAGAGTTTCCTTCAGTTGCTGTTCTCTGTCTTGTCTCCTGAGTGTTAAGAGCCTAGTGTTAGAGTTGGGTTTTTTGCCTTTTTTTGTTTGATTTTTGGTATAATCAAACCATTCTTATGGCCCATATTTTATTTCTAAAATATAATTACCCAAAACTAGGCCTTACATTTCTCTTCTGCCTATTTTATGAAGACAAAAAGCTTTTGGATTCAGTCCCTCACCCTAAGTTTACAGATGTTTCTACCTTTAGCATTCAAAACAGTTGATTGCCACAGGATTGTTTCACTGTTCTCTTTTTGTATCTCAGTTTCAAGTTCAGTGATTCCTTCATGAGTGCTGCCAATTTTATTAATTACAGAAGATGCTCTAATTAGCATCCCTCTCATGTTACTGCTCTGCATCTTGTACTTCAGCTCTTCAGCTTTAGACTCATTCTAATCCTATCAGTATCACAGCTGCATTGTGTCAGCTTGCCTATCCCAAGTGAGCTAGTCCGGAGCTTTTAGGGAAACAATTGCTCAGTTTACATAATTTTACATTTTTTTTTTCTCTGCCTGTTCCTAAACACATTGAGGCATTCAGTCTGGACTCGATACCTAACATAGTCTGCTACTTTATAACACAAATACATAATTATAGGAAGAGCAGCTACAGCAAGTCAGTTTTAATATCTAATGTTACTCTTTCTTGCAAATTTTGGCTGTGACTCTGTACAGCTCAAACTATCTAACCACTTAACTTTACAGACACTTTACTAGATCTCCTAAATTAAGAAGTGTGATATTCCTATAGTGAAAGGAGAGAACAAGAGGGGCACAGCTAGAGGATGCCTTAGTGCCTGTATCTTCTGTTGGTAGGTGCAGCTCAGTGTCAGGTGTCTATCTTAGGCTGCTCAGTGAACCTGGCCCTGTGTCCAAACATGAACAAGGAATCTTGGGCATCACCCCCTATAATGCAAGGCTACATAACAATGCAAGAAAAAATAATATTTTCCAGAGGAAATGAGGCTAGTAAAAGTATTCCAAACCCTTCCAACCTTTCTCTCTCAAGGGGAGCACATATCAAGCAAATCTAAATTCCAATGAACCGAGGATACCTCTGGAAAACGATGTCTGAAAGAAGCCTCTAAGGAAGAAGAAATAATGGTATAGCTCCGTGCTACTGTATTTTGAGCTTGTAATCAGACAAAACTCTCTAGTCTTAAACTACTTGGGGTCTGTGAATGGGATGAAAGCAGGATGAACTTGCATTTTAATTCATGCTTTTTGTGGAATGACTCATTAGTCTGTTATGACTCCTTGGACAGGATGGACTAATTAAGACAGGGCCAGCGGGATTTGTAGTCATTTTGTGACAGACGCTTTTCTAACTGCAAATCCTGCAATGTAAGAGACCTCTCCCGAGAAGTATGGAACCTCTTCAGTTGCTCTTGAATGCAATGGGACTACACCAGTCTCAAGTCCTAATTCCACTTTGGATAAATCCCTGTAGGTTAATAATTCCAGAGATGTTGGATGTCCCGAAGTCTACATTGTCTTTCTTTCTTTTTTTCTTTTTTTTTTTTTTTAAAAAAAAAAAGGGGAAAAGAAATAAGAAATACAGGAGAACAGTGAAATCTACTGGCCAGGTTGGAGTTCTCTATTACACAGATATAGGGAGAGTTCAATATATGCTTGGTATGTGTTGTATATTCATGTCTTCAGTTATTTCAACCCGGCAGGTCTAACTAAATGAGATGTCAAGCACCTGCTGTTTTTCTCTTCTCTCTTAAAACATTCTGGGACATGTCTCTCAAAGTATTCAGAACTGAATATCTCATAATTAGCTTGTCATAGGTAGTGACAGTCTCAAGGAACGGGGAAGTAAGTCAACCAGAACAAATCACAAGGTGGCAAGGAAAACAAGAAAAAGCCCTGCAAAATCTTGCTCAGGTTCCCCAGTGCTGTGGTTTGGCTGCTACCTGGCAGGGGAAGAGCAGCAGGGTCTTGCATTCCAGCCTCATTTAATCACTGCTGCTGCTGTCACTCTGCAGAGCGGAAAGTGCCTTAGAACCAATTGCAAAATGTCACACATGGATTATGGAAACCCAGAGAACACCCAGAGGTTTCTACAAATATCACCAGGGAATATTTTGAAAAGGAAATGAATTACACATGTTTTAATTTGGAGTCTTCCTCTCTTGTGGCCAACTCTGCATTACCACTGTAGTCATAGGGCTAACTTGGTGCTTTCCCATGACTTAACAACACCTGTTTCTGTATCTGTTGTTAGGAAATGTGACATTCAGCAGACAGCAGTAAGACATTTTAACTTCATAGCATGTGTTTCACATCTGTGCTGTTGATTACAATGAGATTACAATCCTAGAATCCTTGAATAAGCATTTTGGTGCTTGAGAGCTCATTTTGATTGAGACTGCTGCAATGGTAAGCTTACTGGGAAGACACTTAAGAATACATTATACCCCCTAGCCCTCCAGTCTGTCACAACCAAAAACTGTCACATCACAGGAAGTAGAATCCAGAGCCTAGTCACTTCCACACTCTGCTTGTTTCCTGAGTAAGGCATAAACATGAGAGCTTGATGTCCTTGGCTTCGAAATCTGATATTGACAGTAGAGGCACTGTTTGTTAGACGTTACTGAAGCTACCCCTGTGGAACTCTGCTGCTGAACTGAGCATAATAAGCAGGTTTAATATGTTTTACTGAAAAGGTTCAGCATGAGAAAATACTGCATTTGCTATCCTCCCCTGTCTTATGATATTTCTGAATATTATATTTTTGGGGAGTTTCAGAAGAATTTTCCATCTTATCTGGCGGAAAGAGGAGAGTTTTTCCCACGTTTCCATGCAAGATAGGGTCTGAGGGAGAATCGACTTGAGATTTACTCTTGGAAAAAAATATTGGAATTCAAATACAATGATTCAATCACTGTGGACTTTACAACTGAAACTTTAAACCAAGGACAATATTGCTTCTCTGTTGACTACCTTCCTTAGAGAATAAAATAATGTATAATTCGGAAGCAGAGAGGAAAGGTAACTTCTGTGACAGAAGTGACAGGAACTGAAGCTGCATTTCCTGACACCGAGCGCTGTGCCCTGTTAGGGACTACTTTATTCCCAAATTATTTTATAAATGGAATTAAACACCTCAGAGGGCAGGAAGGAAGAGGGAGTAGAGGGAAACTCAAATTCTCTGGCTTTTAAAAGGTTTCTGCCTCACTGATTGCTGTTACACTACAGTGGTGGAATTCCCCTGATTTTAGTCGAGTTTCATGATTGCATATCTGCAGTAAACACTGACTTTCTATGTTACTGATAGATAAGATGTCACTGTGCTGTACTCCTCTTTTGCCATGGAATCTTTGCTGGATCTCAGGGGAAATGAGCCATCAATCAAACAATGATCCATGAATTTGAAGAGACTTTCTAATAGCAATGACAATGTACAAGGGTGGGTGACTTTCTTCAAAGGAATATTCATGTTAACTTGCGTAAATCATCTTGCTGAGAGAAATTGATAGAGTCCCATAAAATCCTGAAGTAAGGCAAAAGAATATATTGATATCTTCTGTATGATCTAGAGATAACCATGTGCTTCCATTTGGAAATGTTGCTTAAAATGATTAACGCATTGGTAACATATGTGAAGCTTTCAGATAACAAAACATCTTTATCTTGAGTAAATTATGAAAAAGTACCTTTAATAGTCTACACTTCAGTATTGTAGTGAGTTCTCATAAAATTGAGTAGAGCATCAAAGGATCAGAATTTATTGCTCAGTTTTATATAATGGAAGGTTGAAGAAACTTTATATCTGAAATCCAAGAAATTGTGAGTTATGAAAGACTATGAGAGCATAGCTTAGGCCCAAATTGAATACAGAGTTTTCTGAATTGATGTTATGAGGCATACAGGACAATATAAAACATAGTTAAAACTCACTCTATTTTTCATGCTATGCAGTTAAAACAGTCTATTCTTTTCACCTCAAAGAGTAACATTTTGCTAAGGAACTCATTCTATTCAAGACAGTGACAGACTAATATGGTCAGGACATTAATACTGTTTTTGTAACACCAAGAATTGTATTGTCTTTTATAGATAAAGGAGGAAAAAGGTAATGTTCCTTCCTCAGGGGCTTGATTATTGAGAAAGATGAAGCTGGAGAAGAGTAAGTTTCCAGAAAGGGTAAAGATGCTAAGGATTGATCTGTCCCTATGATAGATATTTTGTTAAACCTAGTTGCTCAGACAGTACTCTTTTATTTTATTTTTTTTTTATGCTGACAGGTGGGAAGCTGTTTAAGGCTTCCATGTGTAGGCTGTTAGTACCAGTCTTAAGCGTGTAATTATGGGTATTTTTATGCTGGAGTATTGACATAAACATCTGTGGTCAAGTTGTTATAACAGCAAATGACAGTATTGTGTTGTGCTAGATATATTTGTATACTGTTGCTATGTAAGTATTTTGTTGTTTAAAATAAGCAGCTGAGCTGAGTCTACTTAGGATGAATGAAACCTGACTGGATGAAGGTGTTTAAGTTGTAACTCTTGTTGCTAGTAAATGCCAGGTAAGCTATTTAGCTGGAAGTCTTTGTCCCGAGGTGAGCAATCCAGATAACTGCGTGGGGTTTCCTTTACTGCGTTAAACTGCAGTCTGACTGCCCTGCAGGAAGATAAAAGGAAAGGATAAGCGAATCACTAGGTTAATCCCCCTCCTCCTGTGTTTTGCCCTTACATTTCCGTAGTTTATGATCTTTCTCCTAAAACGGTTATTATTGTGCACGTGAAGCCTTGGAAATCTGGTGCATATAGGAAAATTTCCTTCCTTCTATTTAGGCATTGGATCACATTTCAGAGATCTTATGTTTAAATTAAAATAAAAAAAATGTGCCTAGTGCACACAATTCTGCCTTGAAAGGTTTTTCTTTTTTCTTTTTCTTTTTTTTTCTGCAATCCATTCTAAAGGTGTATACGTAGTTTCTCCTCTCTTTGCTGTCAGACTTCTCTTCTTTGCACTGTGCTTGAATGCATTCCTCAAAGAAGTAATTGACCTCTCAGAACAGCTGTAAGGAGATGTGCATGATCGTGCATGTTTAGGGCTCTCATGGAAGTTGACCTTATCTGTAGGAAACGGCTTCCATATGGATTTTTGCTGCTTTGCAGCACATATGTTGTATTTTCAGAACAACCTTTTTAACCCCCATCATTGCTTGTTTACTTCAAACGTTTTCTCCAAAAGCAAAAACATGGATTCATCTTGTAGCAGAATGAATGTGTGGTACAACATTCAAAAAAGTATATGAAATTACAGGATACTACATTAATGACTTAAATATGCAATTAATGCTTGCTGTACTCAGAACAAATAGGAATGCTGTCTGCCCTAGGTATTAACTTATCTGCAGATATAAACAATGGAGAAACTTATTACTTTGGTATCTTCAAACTGATCTAGACTTTATATTGTCACCTTACAATTTGAGGGCATGCAGAAACTTCCACCTGTGACATGCAGTCTTGGCTTTTGTTGCCAAAGAATTCATTGTTCATCTAGAAGTGAATAGGAAAAGATAATGATTATTTTGTTGCTCTGCACTTTTCTTAGAAAATGTTGTGGGCTTTTTTTGCATTCAGCTGTGGGTACTTCTATATTAGAAAGGTCATGCTTAATTTCTTTCATTGTGTGGTGTTAACATGAAGAGATATTAAAAGGAATCCTTGTGAGTACTTCATGTGAGTGCATGGAATAACCATTCCTATATATCCCCTTCTTGCCTCCACAGGGACTTAATGTGCAGCTGCCAAGAAACTGTTTTTGGAAAGTCCTGCCTTCACCTGCTCAAGCACACCTTTTCAGCTCAGCACTTCATGAGGATCTAAGTACATTTTGGCATGTTTGCTGGTTGGGATTCTCCTTGTGTTGCCAGGCTGCAGAGCAAGGAGTCGCTCCTCCCAGTGGTGGTGAACGGTGTCCCTCCTAGCCCTTGGTGGCTGCTTAGGTAGGTGGGAACCTCCTCCTCCAGAGAGGTGTGCGGAGGGAGAGGACACAGATGGGGAGCACAAGGGCTGGTACACGGACAGATCTCATCCTGAGTGCAAATGGGACAGAGCTGAAATGCATGCTCTTTATAGGTGCTAGATATAGATGTTTCGATTCATATTCTAAGTCAGCCTGAAATCTATCAGAGGAGGCCAGTCTTGCATTTGATTTTTATGGCTTCACTTTCTTTGGTTGAGTTTCACAGATTTGGGATGAAAGCAAAAGGAATGTTTGCAGCATTCTGGCAAAAGCCAAGACATGCCCCTTTGTAGTTTGAAAAGAAATTAAAAATATTATGGCCAGAGGATTTAGAAATATATATTTTTTTCCATTTCTGATAGGATGTTTGTATTGAGTTTCTTTTAGTATTATTTTTTATTGTGTGTAAAAATCTTCCTATTATAGTGCCTGGGCCTGAGGTCTGTTTCTACAGAAGAATTCTTAAACATACATGTTGTGCCAGTAGTGCAGCCTATTGCATGAGCAGGTGACAAATAACAATTGCACTTTGTTCATGAAGTTTCTACTTTGCAGACAACTGGAGCTGTGATACTTGTTCATAATTGGCTTTGTGAACAGCCCTAATTATATATTTGGAAAATGACAGCATTTTAGTTTTCCTTATTGTGCAGAAAAGTAGATAACCGTAGACAAGAGTGCCCTTTAATGGCTTAAATTATATTTAAGTGTTTACTGTTTTATAATGCTCAAACGTGTGTTACTACTTTTGGTATTTTGGAGTGTTTACTTGGATTTAGATTTAGTAACATAGGGGTGACTGCTTCAAATTCTAGTTTATGTATGCACTGCTACGTTGTCCATTGATGCTGTCTTACATAGACCTGTTCCATATAAATCTGTGTCTGTTTACATATACACCATGTGGTGTAACTGAAATAGATTTGGTATCTTTATCTTCCACCTCTGATGGCCTCGTTTGGTTTCTGCCTTTTAATCCTTCCCTCAGGATTTACCTTGGCATTTTGGATTCATTAAGGTGTTGTGAATAACTGCTACTTAAACCAAAACTTAAGGGGATGGTGCTTCTGCTTTCGGTTCTCATTCTCTTCTCTCATTGGGAGCTCCCCTCCAGCCCTACCATGTTGTGCCTGATATAGTCCATACCTGGGAAAGTCCATGCTGTTGGGAGGCAGAATGCATAGATATGGTTAATGCATGTGTAATGGTTAACTACAGTGATTTATGCAGAATCCAGTATGTAATTTTCATTCTGTTAGGTCCATACACAAGAGTATGGAATAATGTTGATGAGTAATATACATTATTGAAATATATTCAGCTGAACCCTGAAGTTTTGTTGGGTTTCTTAGTCAGGAATCTACATTAAAAGGTGCCCCAATATAATAGATTTTTGCTTTTTGTAATAGTGCACTTCTCAGTCTAATGGTACCCAGACTTGCTGACATAGGCTGTAATTCTTACTTACCTGTTTCTAGCTGCTTATTCCCACTTAATTTGTTGTCTTGTGGCTTCTACTGGAACAGTTATGTGGAACCCTGCTGTCAACTGGATTGCCATTTGAGTGACTGGCTTTCACCAGAGGATGACATTGCCTGCAACACAAAGTGTATGTCTAGGGAATGATAATGCAGTACTGTCCTTGGGATTGATACAGAGCTGTTTTATCACCCCAGAGCCAGAGGAAATCAAAATCTGTCTAGATTGGTTCTACTTGTCTCTGTTTTGGCAAAGCTGGAAGAGAGTAAAGTCTAAAAGAATGGTATTAAGTCTGTTCCACTTCTTTCTTTTTTTCCCCCCAAAGCTTAAGCTACACTAGCCTGACCAAGTTTCAGTCCTAAATTATTATATTTCATATTCTGCTGCATAACCTTGCTTAGAATTATGAGTCTGAGGACATACCAATTCTGAGACTTTTACAGGTGTGTATAGGTTTTTACTACTTTTGCATCCCAATACCTCCAACAAAAAGGTTCGCCAATGTGGTGCTACTTGAAGTATAATATAAAGTCTAAATCTGAATTTTTGAGAAAATTACTTAGATCTTAAAGATGTCTCCATGTGTTGGACTTGAGTGTGTGTGACTAAGGTGAAAATATTAACAGTGTGACCAACAAGAGCCATTAACAATATCCAGTCACCAGTAATGTAATGGTGGGATCGGGAGAATTTTGGAGGGCAGAAAGTCATCTTATAAAAACCAGAATAAATTTATGTAGTTAAAATCGTGAAGATAGTTTCCACTTTGCTAGTCTATAACTTGAATTTATGTGTTTCAATTATGGTTCTGGGCTTCAGTTTCCTGCGTGCACTAGAGGAGATTTGGGCTTATTAAAGGCCAGGTCTTTGCCGCGTCTATCACAAATGTTAATGAAGCATCTGTGGTGTTGCCAGCTCTCCGGATTGCTCTGATGGTCACGTTGCCATGGTGATAACAGCATCCAGGTTGGGGAGACAGTATTAGTGATGCGGCAGTTTGAAACTTAATCAATGCACTGCTACTTCTCCATATTTCAATATCACTTCAGTAAAATTGGATTTTAGTCAGTTGTCAGTCCAGTTTATTTTCTATGGATTTCTTCTACAAAAATTCCCTCTTTATTCTAGATACTGATCGCTGTACAGTAATTGAAATCTGCAGTGGCTTGTTGTGTTAATTATGGGACTGTGCCTGGTAGAAGGCAATCTTTGGCTGTTGTATTCACAGCAAGCAGACCAGTAATATTTTGGCTCAGTGCAGAAGTTGATTTTTTTGCAGAAAAAGGGTTCTATTTTCAGAAGGTTTATCTTGGATAATTTAGTTAAAAAAGACAGTGTACAACTGAAAAATGACTAGGCCTGTTAGAAGTCTGTTAAAATTATCTAAACAAAGCAGGTGAATGCTGTACCCCAAATCTTTAGAAACTAGATCGAGGAAAAGATATTTTACCTTTATGAAACATTAACCCAGTGATGTTCCCAGCAGTGCTTCAAATTGTCTTGTGTCTAAGTAGTTCAATTTCTTAAATGATGTCATTAAATGGTTATTGATAATTATAAATTTATTGATAGTGTCATTAAAGGCAAGCAGCAAGTTGGGGATCTCTACATCTTCAGAGAGGAATGTTCGTATAGAATGCAAAATGGCAGATTTTTACTTTGTGGATGATTTCAAAGGTATTTTCTTCAGAACCTGGATTAAAACTTGAAGTCGGAAGTCTCCTGTGCTGTAAACAATTTGTTTTCTTACAGTATCACTTCAATGTTCACATGCAAAGGTGTATAAAATTCAGTTTGCCCTGAGAGGTCATAAACAACATAACTGTCTCCAGGGATTTTTGACATCAGAAAATGCTGTAGATATCTTACACAGAATGTTCCTGGACTAAATAACAGGCCTGTAATTCCTTTCACAGCCTCTTCTAAGGTCACAGAGATTGAGAAACAGCTTTTACGAGGAGTGGCAGACTGCAGAGAGTAAATTCATTTTGGTGGTGTCTCCAAGGAGACATGTCACATAAGGTTGAAGTTGAAATTAGGCTATGCTGAAATATGTTAATTCAGAAAGCTTTCTACTTCTGTCTTGGTAGTTAAGCAGTACTGCTTGTATATGAATGGTTCTTATTTTATAGTTGCTGTAGTTGAAAATTCTTTAGCTCTTTTGATTTGCTGTAGTGTGCCCAAAGAAGGACAACAAAGCTGGTTAAGGGGCTGGAGCACAGACCTTATGAGGTGTGGCTGATGGAGCTGGAGTTATTGAGTCTGGAGAAGAGGAGATTTAGGGGAGCCCTTATCACTCTCTACAACTACCTGAAAGGAGGCTATAGTGAGATGGGGGTTGATAGCTTCTCCAGAAGCTACTGATAGGACAAGAGGAATGGCCTCAAGTTGCACGAGGGGAGGTTCAGGTAAGAGATTAGGAAGAATTTCTACATGGAAACAGTGGAGAAATGTTGGAACAGGCTGCCCAGGGAAGTGGTGGAGTCACGGTCCCTGGCAGTGTTCAAGAAATGTATAGATGAGATGCTTAAGGTTGTGATTTAGCAGGCAGGTTTTGAGGAGCTTATGGCGGGACTCCATCTCAAAGGTCTTGTTCAATCATAATGACTTGATTTTATGATTTTGCCTGAGTGAATTGATTATTGGCTTGTTGAGGGGAAAACAAACAAAAAAGGTGTCTTTGTAGTTAGACTGAAAACAAGTAAAGGCTGCCATTGCCAGCCCACAGGGTAGGAAGTGGGGTCCCGAGAAAGGTTAGAGGAAGTTGTCACCTCAGCTGGAGATGGACTTCAGGAGACCTTGCTGTCAGTCTCCTCTTCTAGCATCTGGACATGCTTGCTTGAATCTCCAGTGCCCACGGGGATTGGAGGAGACAGAATTTTTAGCTTTTAGTGTTTTAAAATAAGCTATACCTAGTTTTTATTTATTACTTTACACTTGGAAAGTCTAGATTATGGAAAGGTAGAGACTTGAAAAGTACCTGTGAAGGCTAGTTTCTCAAATTTCAGTGACAGAATCAGACTTACTGACTCAAAACTTAGTGTCAGAATTGGTGTATAAGCTTGTGGAAGTCATTTTGTCACAGGGCTCTTGTTTCTCTGCCCTAAAAACTTTTTTCTCAAGCAATGGTGTAGGGTTAAGTTAATGGATGAAAATCATCAGTTGCATAAAAGGTTCTTCAAATTCCTTATGTTGTTTGGGGCTCTGAGGCTTTGGAGTGACAGAGTACCTGTGTGGCACCTCTAGCAGCTATTAAAAAAAATCCTTGTTGAGCACCCTCCCCCCTCCATCCTTTTCACATTGGGCTGTATAATAAGCAACTAGATTGAAACACAATAGCTTAAAGTGTATATAGAGTTTGTTTTATGGGATAAATACTAAACCACTTGAGTCTTTACATGCCTGCCTTTGTAATTCTTTGCTCCTTTTGGATTAAACAGTGAGATGTTAAAAAAAAAAAAAGCCTTCTCCATTTCCTTCAGCCATACTATCTCTCAGTGAAAGCAGTCTCTTGATCTTCTCTATGGTAGGAGGCCACCATGTCAACAGCAGAAATGATTCCTGTTTGCTAGGGCCAGTATGCTAGGAAATGTCTACATGTTGCAGCTATGTAAAAAGTTGTGTAATTTACATCCACCCTACCATGTAACCTTAATCTTCCATATTTTTTCAGAACAAATCCCTCTACCAAGGCTAGTGATATGATTTCTCAGGAGTGTTGGCAGGTTCTCTGTTACATCTTCACATTCAAATTCAATGCAGAAAATGCTACTAACATCATTAACCGTTGCGAATAGAGAACAAGAATGAAATTGATTGAAACTTGAGCTTCAGGTGCAAGACAGAGGTGTGGAACTGTAAGATCTTTACTCTTCTTTGACCTCTGAAGACTGTCAACAGTATTTTATTTTCTGTTTTTCCCCCCAAGAGAAGGGAATTTCTCCGTTTCCCAAAGCAATGAGAAAGACAATAATAATATCAGAAAGGAGCACTGTAAAGTACTTTCTGTTTATGCTTATGCTATTGGCATCTGTATTTTGATGGCACCTGCATGACTTGAGTATTATTATACATTATGTTTACAAATGAGTGAAATTTTGCTTGAAAATGGCTTATCATATATAGAGCAAGGTATGCGCTTTCTGTCCTGTGAGGATGCCGAACTCCAGCATAAACACCAAGATTTTCTAAATCTTCAATTAAAGGAATTTAGGATTTATTTTAACTCTGATAAAATTTTATCAGACTATTTTGAGATCATATATATACCTGTGTCATGTGTGTGATGGATGGAATCCTGTATCCTACACGGTGTGCTGAACAGATTTCCCTTTTACCTCCTGCTGGAGAGACAGGATGTCTCTAAGAAGCTTTCCTCACAAAAGCGGGTCAAGGTTAGCATGTGACCTGACAGGAATGCTGGGAGGAAGATGCCTCTGAGGCAGACCTGCAAATGCAGTCCCTCCTTCGGTCTCCCTTCAGCCCTACAAAATAGTACTTAGAGGGGACAGGTATCCACGGTTGAAAAAGTGATGATCAAGAGCTGTTACCCCTTCTTCATAGCCCTGCTTTAAATCATATCTCTTGTGGTAAAATACAGGCAATAATAGGGCAGTAATGAAGAGCATGAGCTCTTGGTTAGAGCTGGCCAAGAATGTGAGCAACCAGTGTGCGCAGGCAGACCCCAATGAGTTGGAACCACTGCTCTCCTTGACTGCTTTGAGGACTGAGCAACTGTAACGTTTGGCCCAAAGTATAAGCCTGGAGGAGCTCAGAAAGTTTCTTAGGGAAATGCAATTAGTAACAAGATCTAATAAAAGCAAAGCAACTGAATATGAGAGGAACTGTTTTTGTTCTGCCTATGTAATGTAAGATAATAGTGAGAAAGCGATTGCACTGCAACTAAATGAATTAAAGCTCCAAAACATAAATTACAATTTAACTGTGCCATTAAAAACTAATTTAATTTGCAAGCCATCATTACTAGATAATAAAGACCTACTGCAAAATGCACAAGAATCTCTTGTGAACACAGGAAAAAAAGAAAGTAATAAATCTCATTGAGAAGAGTTTGTTATATTAGTAGAAGGAGAAAAATGCTGAATGGATGTTTTAGTACATAATGAGAGCTGGGAAGCAATGGAACAGTTGGGTGGCTTAATTTTAACCATAAGTGGTTTTATAACTGAGGGGAGACCCCAGGGAATATTAGAAGGAAATATATGAAGACTAGACGTTTTGCCCTCAAACTTGTTTGAATCAAAATAGCTTATGAATATATACAGTAGCATAAAGTGAACATGCAGTAGGTACTATCCTTGACTTTAAAAAAGATCATTCCTGTGCATTCAGTTTGTCTCCAAGGAACTTCTTATATGCAGATGAATGGAAATAGTATATTGTATATATGAAGAGGTGCTGATTTTCCTAGGACAAAAATTTCCTCATCTTTCTAACTAATCAGTACTTTTCTGTTTTGTCGTGCTTTAATGGTGATTTAGATACTAGTGAGGGCAGAACCTGCTCCCAGGTGTGTAGATAGGAGCAAGCCTTTCCCCTGTTTCTGTAGTACCCCTTTTCTTTTGGATTTATGTGGACTTAACTTGTGTCGGGCCCTATTATATCTTCTAGCTCGTGTCAGAAAATATCTCAATCTCTGTATTTCCTGATCACCGTAATACAGTTGTTGTAGGCAGCATATGCCTCGGCAGTGCAAACCAGAGGTAGTAGTTTTGGCATGGTACCACTGCCGGATACCGGAAGGGCCGAGGTCTGCAGGAACGGCCAACAAGTGCCGTTGCTGTGGCGCCATGAGAGCGCAGGGGCAGCAGATGGCAGTGCCGGCCTTTGCTTCTAGGCTGCTGGTGGTAAAATCTGAAAATTATACTTGTAATTTTAATCCAGCTAGTATTGAACTAAAAACATTTTTTTGAGTAATGTATAACACCCTGTTTTTTTTTGGGTTTTTTTTTTTTTTTTTTTTTACCTCCCTCCTCTCTTTACCAAGGGTCTGGCAGAAAGTTTCCTCCTCTGCCTTGTCTTCTGTTGACACCAGAGTTCAAACTTTACCCCAAAGTAGGGTTTTGTGAAGCTGTGAGTGTAAATATATGGAAGTAGCTGTGTAGCCTGTCCCTCTGGCATTGACAAGACTATATAATTTATAAGATTCATATTTTAAGCCTCATTCCATCTGAGTAATTTTGATCAGCCTACCTGTGATTCTCCCTGTAGAATCATGAGGTCAGATACTCTCTCGCCTCAGTGGCTGTGTCGTGTTGAAGTATGAAGCTAAAACAGCTGCCGTGCTCCATCCCAGAGGCATGAGGGATGCAATTTGTAACTTTGGTCCTACTTTTGCAAATGTTTAAGCACTTGCACAACTTTAAGCAAGTGAATTGCTTCAACACTTGGAGCCACTCAGGAATTTAGTTATCCAATGACTCGGATATGATTGCAAGATCAAGAAATTGCTTGTAATTGAACCTGTAGAACTAATCAGGGTGTTTTAATGACTTTGGATACAAAGAAATATATTAATGACAATTGATATCATCTTGAAAACTATCTTTTTTGCTTTTGAGGCTGACTTATAATAGTCGCCAGATTTAAAGCCCTTGGAGACAGTCACTGTCCCTAGGCTCATGCCACTTATGTATTTTTGCTTTTGTTTATTATCATTCATGAAGACTGATCAGTGGTGATTCTGAAACCTATGTCTCACTTTACCTTGAATTGCAGAAAATAATTATCCAGATTCTCCTATGCTTTTATCTTCACCAGCGTTTCCTAGTGCAGACTTGTGGAGAGCAGTGGGAGAGAATGTGGTAGAGCTTTAGCTCAAGTGTCTGAATGTAAAACTTGCTCCTGAACTTAAAATCCATATGCATTTCAGGTAAAAAAAAAAAATATATATATATATATATATATATATATTTCAAACCTTCTCCTGATATCACTTCCTACCCTTTCTTGATATGTTGGCCTAACTGTCCACTGGAGGGAAAGTGTGTGATAGATCACCAGTAGTAACAGGAGTATAGCTTTACATGGATGTGCTACATCTAACATGTGGCCAATACCAGTGACCAGTCCCAAGGATAGGATTTTGCTGCTTATGTGGCGTTCCCTTTCCCCAAACTGCTTTGCCGTTGAATCCTTGGATAGTGTTAGCACCATGGTAGTGTGAAGTCCGGGAAGAGGGAGAGGAGAGAGGAAAAAATGAGAAAGATTGATATGTAAGAGCTCCACAGTATGATTCTCAAAGAGTAGACTTATTAACACTACTAAGGTACTGTTAGAAAAAGCCTTGGAGTGCATGAGAATGAATGGACTGTTCCTGTGTTCTAGCTGTTACACCAGTCTCCTCTGCAAAAGAGACTAGAATCAGTTGCTGTGAATTAAATAAGATCTAACTCTGCAATTAGTGGTGTGGAAACCAGTGGAATTTGAGTGAATAAAATGTTGCGATAATTTGCCTCACAATTCAGGTATGGTGCAACAGACTCTTGCTGGTGAGTTGCCTTTGCTGATGGGAACTGCTGAAGAAAACGGGACTGCTTGTGTGGCTCCAAACACTACGGCAGAATTGGTCATTAAATTGTTCTAGTGTATCGGGACTGGGTAGTTTATATAATACACAACTGTAACAGAGTGATTAAAAAACAGGTAATCTCCCATAATGCTAATGGGCTTGTTGCCACAGAAAAGAAATGTCAATTAAAAATCTTATGAATTATTTACACATTTCCCCCCTATAATTTGATTCTAAATTGAGTGTTAGCTTTAGGTCAGAGTTTTATGTGGAGTTCTGCAACCCTTCTGAGCTGCACATGCACTCATTAGCTGCAGGCATATTTGCAAATGCACTTGAGTTCTTGGCTGTAGCTGCCAATCTATTAACTAAAGATCAGGTTCCCTCCTTGAAGTCCTGCTGCTGTGTTGCCTCCTACAGGAATATAACTTGCATGGTACTAAAATCTCTCCCTTTCCCAGGATTCTTTATCAGATTTGAGGAAATGACCAGCTGTTGCATTAACAGCTATGCTGGTTGCTTTCTATTTTACTTTGATTGCATGCAGTCAGTATTCAGCCTCTAGCAGTAGCGTAATTACCCACAAAACATTAAAAAACTGCAATCTTCTTGCTCTGTGTGTAATGTTTACCTTTATATTATGTAGTAGTTTGAAACAAATATTGAGAGGTAATCATTTGAGTAACAAGTAGAAATATTTCAGTAATATTGCAGTATATATGAAACTTGTCTCTTTCAATATGGGAGCATAATATAGGTTACATTTTAGACAGTATCACAGTAGATCAGATAGGAGGGTTGGGATGTAAAAGGACTGTGTTAAGAAAAGGATGGTAACTACTTAACTGTGACAATAACTATGGAATTAGGTTAGACAGGTTTTTTTTTCTTCTGTAGTTTATGTATTGCTGTGATTAAGCTCTGAAACATCAATACAAATAACATATAATCTGAAGATGTCTAAGCAACATTCTTAGGAACTGATAGACTTGTCTGAGGATAAATGGACTATTAGTAGGTGTATCTTGTCTGTAAAAAGAAGCTCTCATTTTCTGTCTTCTCAGATATATTGATTGGTCTTAGTATTGTGTGTTTTTTTTTTTTTCTTACAGAAATTCAGAATTGACAAATTAACAGTTGCAGATGTAATGCTTACTGAGGAGCAAGTTTTGTTCTTCCTGTTCCACCAGTAGCATCCTGGCCAGACTCTGCTGTTGGGTTAGATGCGTTCACATTCAGTGAGGTGATAGGGCAGATGTTGCAGAAGGACTGTATGCTGCATGATCAGTGGGGCTGCTGATGGAATGGAAAGGAGGTTGAAAAAGCAGCCAGACTCAGGTTCCTGGTATTGCAGTCTTGAGAGGGTCCTCCTGCAATATAATCGAAAGAAGTGTAGGGTTGTGTTTTAAGTTGTTTGTTTGTTTTCCCTAAGGTATACAACAGGATACTAGGATTTCTACTGTGTAGAAAAAAGTATTGGGCTCTGCTCTAACACATATTCAGGTGTTTTGGGCAAAGTGGAAGAGCTCATGCAGAGAAGGCCAACAGAAATTCTTCAGAGTACCCAGCCTTTAGGAAAACCTCCTGCAGAGTAGGGAAGATGGACTCTAACCTTGCTCTCAATAAAGAATGGAGTTGGACACAGGTTTAAAAATGCACAGTACAGGCAAATAGTGACATTACAAATTTCACTACCTTTTCCTTATCTTTCTGGTATTGTGCTCCCTACATTTCTTAACATTTCAAACCATCTCCTTACATCAGATTTTTATTCCAGACTGTAGTTGAAAATTAAGCAGAAATCAGTTTCTTAGCTAAAGTTTTACTGCTGATGAGTAAAATATTCAACAGAAAGTTGGCTTCTTACCACCAGCGGCATAGCACAAAAGGTTTGGAGTCTTAGTGGCCTTACCGGTGCTTGGGAGCTTATAATACAAGAGTTACTGAGATAATCCTGACAGCTGTGGGATTTTGTATCCCTTAGTAAATCCTGTCTCAAATGTCAAGTTGTTTTTTCCCTTTTCCTCCTAACAGTATATGTTTGGAGAATTCACAATGGTATCCTAGGATTTATGCCTCTCTGAAGCCGGTAATAGTGATGTGGTTAAATCTTCCTCACTGATTCCAAATGTATGTTTTTTTTTTTTTCTCAGACTTACTAAATAAATGTATTTTCTCAGCCTTTTTATCCACTTTCATTTCCTGTTTCATAAGCTGTTGTCCTAAGTTTCCCTACTTTCTCCTCCTTTTTCTCTGCTTCATTTTATTAATCAGAATGGTGCATATATTGTAAATGTCACTTTTCTAATACTTAATCCAGTATTAAAATAATCTCATTTGATTTATGTATGTTTAAATATTCTTGTTTGTCTCAAAAGGAGACATTAGGCCAAAAGTTGAAGGATTTCGCATATTCTCTGCAAGTTAGTGTTTTTAGCAGCAAATAGTGAAAAAATGGACAGGACTTTTCAGAAACTTGTGTTTACAGCATTGCATTTCCTAAATCAGGATGTTAAAATGCGAGCCCTTTTCAGCAGTTGCCTCTCTGCCTCTTGAATTTTTTTTTGTCGTGCTATTTTGTCCGTAGGTTCATTATCTTACCTTTTTCAAATGGAATTACATAAGCCACTTATCTGCTGGTCATTCTAGTCAAGCCAAGTTCCTGTGAATTTGATTGCTTTCCTATGGTGTATTTGTTGGATTCAGCCATTTCCTATCATCAGCACACTTCATCACTTCATTGCATTTTCCTTCTTTCAGGTTTATAAAGTAAACGGAATCAATATTAATGCTAGGATAATCCCCCTTTGCTCCATCTTGTGTTTATATATTATGAGTCTCTTGGGTACATCATACCACATATGGGCTCATGCTTGTATGTGGTGAAAATGGGTGAAGCTCGGCTGGTCTCAGTGGTGCTGTGATGATTTATTACTGATTAGCACCTGGCTTAGGTTGCCTAAGTGATGAATACCACTAATTCTCTGCCATGGTGGTATTTGCTGTCCTTGATTATCACCCGTGACTCTCACACCAGCCATCATCATGTCATGATCTTCCATTACGATCAAACTCAAGATATTCTACACAGGAAGTGCAAGTCTCTGACATTTGTGTTGTGCTACAAGAGTAACTGTTAGCTGGCTGGAAGCTGGGGCTCTCTGGGCTGGTCACTGGAACAAATTAGAGAAAATACGTCAGATGGCTGCATGTGCTTTCTCCAAAGCTGTCCCTATGAGAGAGAACTTGTGAAAGAAGGAGAGAGACTGAGTGTGTTTTTGTTGCTGTTGGACTGCTAAAATCCACAACTGGCTAGTGGGAATGACTCTACTCTAGGGGTTTCCTTTTGAACAAAGATTGGACCCTGACAGAGGAGTAGACTTTGAAGTGGGCCCTAGGTCTCATTTGGCAGTCAGTTTAAAAAAAAAAAAAAAAATGGACAACCTGCCATTAAACAGTCTCAATAAGCAAGACAAAGTCGGGAAGGGAAGCATCAAGAAGCATCAAGGACTGGGCTGAATACAGTCATGCTGCATTTAAGTGGCTTTAAAGCAGTTTTATTTATCTCCCTTGAAAAAGAGTATATTAAGCAAGCCTTCAAAAAAAAAAAAAAAAAAAAAAAAAAAGAGCTTTAATCTCCCTGAATCCCCAAAAAAAAAAATAGAAAGAAAGCAGATTCATATCTCCATGAAGCTCATCCTATTATATTCAGTGGCATGTACAAATCCAACAGAATTTCTTCAGTGCCCTCTGACTCCACAATAAATTCCAGAAAAAAAGAGATGCTATCCATTCATTTCCACAATATGAGTGCGATCTTCTCTTTCTATTTCTAGTTCATATACTTATGTCTGTCACTAACTGGACTATCTGCCTCTAATGCTTAAAGCAGCTTCTGATGTAAAGTATAGTGGCCAAAGTGGTGGTCTGCATGTTGCAAGCATTATGGGCTGTATTTATTTGCCTTAAAGAAAAAAAGAGCAAGTGTATACTTCCTCACCAGAGGCATTGCTATGTCTACTACTGTCCAGCTTGAAACTGACCTAGCTCAGTTTTAATTGAATAACTCACCTTTTAAAAATTAAGTCTCTTTTTCATTATTTCGGGAGTGTCCCCAGGGAGGATAATAGCAGAGAGGATGGTTTAGCCATGTTTAAATCTTTGTCCTTCCACAAAAACTGTTCTTATACCTGCTGTTCTCTGAATTCTGCAGCTTAATTTTGTTTGTCAGCAAAAAGGAGAAAGTGAGTTTTAAGGTTTTATTGGGAATTTTCCTCTTATCAGGTCTGTTGGTTGTAATGAATAAAGGCAATGTCACCTGCATTTTGCAACACATTTGAACCAGAAGATTTAACTACTTGGTCACACACTTCATCCTTCTGGTTTCAGTGTTTCCTAATGTTCCATCAAAGTGGTGATTTCTGTATCCTTATAGCTCTACCAGTTAAAATTACTGTGTCCTTTAGTTCAGGAAAATTATCAGTGTTTCTATTAATAGAAATGAAAGAACTGCCTCACTAAGACCAGTCCTTGGCTTAGTTAAACCTTGTGGTTTGTTTAATAGCCTCTGAGGCCTTATTCTCTATTGCTTTGCACCTTGGGAAGCCACCTATGCCTATAAAAAATGAATGTTCAAAATGATCTTGTTCAGCATCTAATCAGAATGTGCAGGACAACATGGAATCAAATGCTTCTGAATTCGGTTTCATTGAAATGAAAATGAAGAATATATACTTTTAGGGTTTAATTTTCTTGATTATTTCTTGATAATCATGGTTTAATGTGACATTCTTAGGACTGAAGAGAGAAGTAACTAAGATACAGCCCTTCTTAACTGTATAATGCAATATGTTTTACATATTCATACAGCCCTTGTCATCCTTTTCTGTGCAGCATTTGTACCTTGCACTGTCGGAGCCTAGCTAAGCAGGTGGCCACAGACTAGTTCCCTACCCAAAGCTAGCTTGGAATTTAGTGTGCTTGACCCCAACAGAACTTCGTTAAGCAAACAGAAAGGCTACTGTGATATTTAAAACATTCAGGTAGTACTTCAGTGGTTGCTGCTGAGTTCATATTAGCAGCTTCTAGGCCTCAAATGTTTCATGTGTATGTAGACACAGGAACCTGTGGACTACCAGTAGCTGTTAAAGTTCTTCATTACATCTTGGTTAGCAAGTACCTAGCAGTGCTTAAGGTTGAGGGCTGCAATTCACAGCCACTGCATGACAACAGAAGTGAAGTCTCTCTGCTATAAGGTGCATTAACAATGCAGTTCCACTGCTTTCTGACTGTACCCTCAGCTATAAATTAAGTTCTTTAGTTCCAAATGCAGTTAGCCATATACCAGTTGGACTGCTGTCTTAAAAATGTAACTGGATTAGGCACTGGTGGTGGAGGAAAACACTTGAGTTTTCATAGCAGCTGACCCATCACGTGCAGTAAATGGAGTTCAGTTGCTCTTTGGACAGAAGCAGAGTAAATGGAATTGGTCAGATTAAAGTGGACTGCTGCTGGTAACTTAATTCACAGATGCCTCCTGCTCTCTGTCTTATAGTCTCTGTGAAGCTGCTGTGTATCAAAATATCAAACACTCAAAATACCTCAATTTTACAAGTTTGAAAAACAAACAAACAAAATTCTTTGTTTCTAGTCATGAACATGTCTAGTTCAAGAACATGTCTCATGTTCTTTGTTTCTAGTAGACAGCCTTGTTAAGGCAGTTCCTGGAAGCTGCCAGCATGCACATCTGTCAAAATGTAAATACATGCAGGTAAATGTTTGCATGTCTGTTAAAATGTAGTGTTTGTGACTCAAGTGCTTTTAATTTTTTTTTTTTTACAAGGATGCAAAAGCTACTCCTTCAGAGGACCTGCTTTAAAATGAACCTCTACAGATATCATATGTTCTATGTAGAAGAGCCTGCAAATGACCTTTGAAGCTACCTTCTCTAGTTCACTTAGGATTTATGGTAAATTATATGTTATTTTTAGTTAAAATTGCTGCGAAGTTGCTGCCTGAAAACAGGCAGATGCAGTAAAACCGAATGAACTATCTACCTTTCCCCAAAACATCATCAAAATGGAAATATTTTGACTGAAAGTCTGAATCTCCCGTCAGAAAACTGGCTGGTGCAGATTTACTCTAGATGGCAGTGGAGCTCTTTCAATGATAATATTGTTTCCTTCCCCCACCCTCTTTCCATTTCTCCTGGAGACTCATTTCCAGCTGTACTGCACTATGATTTAGCAGGGCTTTGATCCTGTAAGATGTTGGCGGGCACAAATCAGACTTTTTTTTTTTTCCTAAAAGGATAATATACTGGTTTTTCAAAGTCAATTAACACTTAGGGCAAATGAAATGGGGAGAGCTAAAGGTCAATTACTAAAGGATGGCCACAGAAACCTTTCTGGTTTACACAGCATTCATCCAGGGATTGCAGATCATTGGGAAAAGAAGGAAATAGTAATTAGCTCATTTCATTTTTTGACGGTTACCAATAAGATGGTTTAATACAGCTTATCTGTTTTATTTTCAATCAAGTGTGACCAGTGCTAATAATCATTCTGACCAGCCTGAGACTCTGTTATTTCCTGGCATCGTACAGTTGTCGCGGTAGCTAGGAGATTGCTGTAGCAATTTAAGCACCAGATAAGTGTTGCAGGGAGAAGAGCGTTCAAATTTGAAATTTGGGATGCTCTTTATAAACATAAGAGAAATATTGTAGCTGGGTAGTCCAGCCATTAAGCAAACAAAGGGAGGAGAGATGAAGAGACAATGCTATTTTTACTGTCATTCAGCATGAGATTTAAAGCAAGCAGGTAAGTTGACAAATGGCCTTTGGAGCTGTGTGGTACTGATGCACTGGCTTATGAGCTGCTGACTAGTTATGTCATGAGTGGGGGTGCTGTTTTGCATGTGAAGTGCTACAAGTATAAAGATTTATTAAAACAGGGCTGCCTAGGTTTATGTCCTTCATATTACTCATGCGAGATACTCTGACATCAATGAAGCAACTCACCCTTGTAAAATACAGGTGATGTCTAAATCCTGTTATGATGGTGCCTTGTTTGGAAAAGGTGGATTTCTGTTAGGAGAGCGTACAGCTTAAAGGGAACATTCATGACGATGATAACCCTAAATTAAAGGACCACTCACAAGCAAAAGAAGTAGCAGATTACTGTTTTGTGAGATTAGCGGTGGCTATGCATGGAAATGGGTAGATTTGACTTGAATCTCTGCTTTCTGCTTGTTCTTTGTATGGTGAACAGCTTTCCAGGCAAGACTTGCACTTAAGATTGCAGTCACAGTTCAATTCTATCTTTTTTTTAAAATAACTCTGCTGAGTTTAATAACCTTTTCCTTTTTGAATAAAGAGTTTCTGTTTGCAGCCACATGAAAAGAAAAAAAGGGCAGTGCTACAGGCAGCAGGAGATGATTTCATGCCTACCTCCTTAAAGAGGATTTTTCAAGAGTACGAGGCCCAGGAAAAGCACATAATGAGCACGCTCTTGTGAGGTAAATTATTATTTGGGATTTTGTATGAGCCCTTAATAGGTGTGGGGATGCTATACTGCCAGCTCATGTGTGGCACTTGATTTTCAGGAGAGTAGCGACTTCGATAGCTGTCATCCTTATTGCATTTCACAGCCTGTGGAAGGAGGAAACGGAAGAAAATAGGGCTGAACCTGGAAGCCTTGCTCCCTTGTTAGCTGCTTTGTCAGGAGAACCCTATTCTAGCCATGAAAGTGTGTGGAGTGGAGAGCACTAGTTGTTGGCACCCACCTATGGGCAGGAAACTTTGTGGTTCAGAAAGGGCAGTCTGGTGTTGAGCAAGAGGCCTCCAGTGGTTAATTTGTTTCCTTAAGTTTATAAAGGGAGTGAGAATGAAATGCGGAGCTCCTATTCCCCACCTAGACAGCATCCCCCTTTAAGTTTATACGTGAATGTTTGTAAGGCAGGGGCTGTAATGTGATGACTCTTGAGCTATCTGGGGAGTGCAGGAGTTGCAAGTATATTTGTATTGCACGATCCAGTCCAAAATGAACCATCTTGCCTGAAAACTCCACAGCTTTGTTGGTGCAGTTTTATCTGGACTGGTTTGCCCTGTTGAGAAGCTGAGAGGTGGCTGCTGTAGCTTTCTGTTAACTGCAGCCTCTACAGCTAGGTGCTGTGCCTGTGGTAGCAACAAAACCCCACATCTTTCAGGCAGGTTTTATAGCCCATCCTGAGCTGTGAGCTATGAGCTCGACTGCTGTGGGGTCATGTCTAGCTTACACCTCACTCTCATGTTCAGGTTTGGCCACATCTACTTATTTTTCCAGAGGGTTTGGTCGAGGTAGAAAGCAAAAGTTCAGAAGATTCGTTTGAAGTGCTGAATGTCCAGAAATCCTGAATAGTCCACTGAACATGCTCACAGTGCTTCGACTGTGCCTGCAGCTGGCATGCATATGTGGTCATAATTCAGTGCAAGGAATAATAACCTGTGCTATATGTGTTGAAGCATACATATGTATATTTTTTGACTAGGGAAAAAGACAATTCTACCGAGGTTATTTAAATGATATTTATGTAATGACTCTTAAAATAACTGGGGCAGAATGTTGCTAAAAATGCGAGCTATTTTACCAAATATCTGGTTTGTTGACCATATATTGGAGCACAAGAAATTCAAAAGTTTTGGAAGATGCTTGAGTTTAATCCCACAATGTTTTTCTGTAGATACACATAAAGAGAGATTGATTTTCACAACCAGTATGTTAGATGGACGCTCCTCTCCATCCCCTTTTAGGGCTTTTTATTATCTTCTCTGTTGAGTAAGATCTCTTTAGTGTGTTATAGATATACATGTATATGTATAGATTCAACTTTTGTGCTCACAGTGCTGAGCTGGTAAGCTTCTGAGAACTGCTGGTCTGTATTTTCTTACATACCTGAACTTTATGTAAGTTCAGGAAGTGCAGAGATGAGTGACAAGAAAAGAAGAGGGTGATCAAAACCAGTCCCTAAAGCTCTGTTTCTGTATGCTGCCTCTGCATCTGAGCCAGCATCCACTGAAATCAATGATACCTTCTCCTTTTGTTGTCGTCGAGGGAAACAGCTTCAGGCAAAACTGGCAAGGTTTGTTAGACCACAGCCTCCCCACGTGTTATGTTTTTAGGAACCCACTCTCCCACCAGCAGAAATATAGTGCACTATGTAGGTTTACACAGAGTAAGCACATGACAAATAGATGCACTGAAAGCTTTTCAACTACTAGCTTTTAGTGTATAGAACTAGTAAATATTTTTAAAATATATTTTCAATACCTCTTCACCTGAACCTTATTAGCAAAAAATGTGTTTGTTGTAGCTCTTCTATGCAGTAGCAGAATTATTTTAAAGAATGAAACCTTTCCTATTGAACTGATGGGTTGTTTCATTTCAGGCTGCCTAGCCTCCCTGAGAGGATGCATATAAAACAGAACTGTATGTGACCACTGCCATTTAAGCCTGCTCACTTATGAACTGCTCAGATCAGCCAGAACTTTTCAGAAAAAAACATGCATTTTATTATGTAATCCAAATGATCAGGTACCTCGAGAAAAGTGATTTATGAGAAAAGATTAAAGTCTCCCAAGAGTCAGTCAGTAATGCATTTGCACTCTTCACTGCTTTGATTGCTGTTGATAGTAGGGCTAGAGCTATGAACATGTATTTTCTGGATGTTTCCAGTAGATTGTAAAGGGAATAACAAAACTGAACTGATTTTAAAGTAACAGGATTAATATTTTATTGTTCTTAATTTAATAGAGAGATTTTAGTGACAAAGCCCACTGACTCATCTGCTCTTCTTGGTAGACAAGTCTTTTGTTTTTATTCAGGCTGTGAAGGAAGGTGCTAATATTTTTGCAAAAAGTTTTTCTTGATTTCCTTGGGTCAGTTCTCCTATTCTGCTAGGTCTTTATAGATCAGGTTTGACTTACTGGAAATCATTTTCTGGGGCTCATGCTAGACCCTGAGCTGATTTGTCAGGGTCAGTAGGAATCAAAAAAAGCTCAGAATTAATAAATCTTTTGCTAACTTGTTCTGTAGGTAAGAAGATAATTCAAAGATTTTTATAATTTTTGGCCTGTATTTGAAGCTGTTGCTTTCTAGACTGGGGAAAAAAATGACGTGAGGATAAGGAAGACTAAGCACTTGTCTTGATGCTATTTCTATGTTATCTTGGAACTTGAAGGAAATCTCAGGGGATCAGAAAATGCATGGAAACATTGCATGTCATAGGCTGCACAGAGTAGGTCAGGACTGGGAAGGGTAGGTAAGTATCCATAAGCATTTCCAGTCCTTGTCTTTCATGTGGGGAAAACCCTGAAAGGTGGTCCTGGGGGATGCTGTAGCTGTACGAGTCTGAGGCAGTGCAGATTTAAAGGAGCAGGTAGAGAATCCCCCGTGTATGTATGTATGGAGCAGGTTACATGATAGAGATCTTCGGACAGTATTCTTTCCTTGGACAGATGTACAAGAAAGAAGCAAAAGAATTTTTTTAAGCTCCTTTTAAGGCCAGCCTGAACAGGAGAAGGCGGATGTGATGGAGATCTTGGTCCCAAAGATCACTAAAGTACTTTTGGAATTAGAACAATTAATTCCAAAAATGTGTTCTATAAGTCCACTTTGCAATATAGCTGTAGTCTTATGCAGTTGAGAATGAAGTAAAAATAAAACCCCGTCTTATTTTACCATTATCAATCTCAGAATAGTCTTTGGCCTTTTCACTGTTGGAAGGGTATCAATTGAAAGAAGGTTATTTTTCAGTGCCCGAGGGAAGGAATAAAGCTATATATTTTACAATTTATTTACTTTCAGCAATGCTTTAATTCAAGTGCCCATTAAGCAGTATGTATTGACCAATGCTGAATTTCTCTTATGTAGTTCATGTGTTATTTATATTGCATTTTAATTGGAATTTTAAATGGGAGCTCTCATGTGCCTTTACTTGCCAATGAGATGCAGGTGGATTTTTTTTGAGTGTGTAGCATTATGTTCTTGCGGTGCTGAAAAATTGATCAATGACTTGTCTTACGCTCTTCAGAATATCTGTGTTGTATTTTGCTTGTGTAACTTCAGGTTGAGTATTACATGTTTTATCATGTGATTCTAAATCCGTTTTTGAAGGGAGGAGCTCCTTCCTTTTTTGCATCATAAGGAAAAGATGTGTGAGGAAATATATAATGTCAGAATCCTTTCAAATTCATCATTTCAAATACTTCCTTTTGCTACAATGGTTTAATTAGAGGACTCTTCTTTTGGCAAGGGCTTTTGTATAGCTTTAATGAAACTGAAGAGCATGAAATGTGGTTTTCCTGTTCTTAAATGAAGCTACTCTTAGAGAACTAGAATGAGAAATGAAGAAATTGTTCAAGTCACAGTGCATGAAATTAAGGGAGTCCTAACTCCATTGGCAGCATTTTTTTCTCTACTATTTTGATGACCGTGGATCTAAATATTTGTGGGCTAATTGCGAAGAGATGTTTCTTATTTTGGTTCACATGTTTTTGTCAGGTCTGTTGCCTTAAGGCTAATTTAAAGAATTCATGGCTCCAGCCCTGCAGCTGGGTTGAGGCAATTGGAGCCTCATGCTCTGGTGGAGCCTCACTGGCTTGAAGGGGGGTTTCCCATGTATGTACATGAAGAGGGTGCCTGCAGGCGGCCACATGGGAGCTATCAGGGCTCTGCGTGGGCTTGTGTCTTGCCCTGCATCTGACAAGCTGCCGTCAGAGCTGTTTTGGGGATTTCTGAAGGAGTTTCATGCAGTTGCAAGTTCCTGGTCCTTGGTGAAAAATCCGGACAGTCTAATGCACCGGAAAGCCTGTCATGCAGTCTGGCTTTCAAAGAGCTCCAAATATTGCATAGCTGTGATGTAAATCATGACATGTGAAGGTACTTGTGGCACATGTTGTTAGAGATTCTCCAATTTCAGAGGAATTTATCAGAGTGTTTAGAGTATACATTAGACCTGCCTCCAAACCATTCACCAGTGAAACAGTAATCCCTCAAATACTGCACAGTGTTGGGGGCCAAATTTTTGGTTAATTTCTTTTTTTAAAAAAAAAAAAAAAAAAAAAAAACTCCTTTTTGACTAAGGAACTTGAATGCAATGAATGTAAGGAATATGAATGTAAATGAGTCATAAATGCATCCACTGATGTAAAAAAAAAAAAAAAAAAAGAAAAAAAAATCCAGTAGTAAGTGTCCAGTAGTAGTCGGTAGTAGCTGGTAGTTCCTGATGAGCTCTGTAACCTGTTCCATGTGAGGAATGTTTGTGGAAGTGTCCTGAATGGAGACATTTCCTTGTTCTGAAGCAAGCTGACATTTCCCTCTAAAAGAAACACTAGTTTTAAATGATAAAGAAATCATTTTTGCTCCAAAGCAGACTTGCCCCTGAATGTTCAACAAAAGTTTGCTGCTGAAAATCAGGCTTTCACCTAAAGAAAAACGTTTCACAGAGAAATTTTAAATGTTTTGAATTCATGTTTTTCTAAGAGGAAACATTCAAATATTTTGATAGTATTGAAAATTGCATTTAAATTAGACATTTTCTATTAGAAATCAAATTAATGACTGTGAGCAGGGGCTTACTACTGCATAAGCAGAGACACATAGCAGAGGCTTTAGCTTACTGACATGCTGGGTTGAATACTACCCTCTGTCCTGGACTATCCTACAAACAGACAGATGCTTATATGCTGTCTTGGCTGTTACTTGCTCTTGTTGCACACCACAAAGCACAGAACACCTTAAATATCTTTTAGTGAATGTCAGATTTCTATAGGATGCCTGCAGCTCACAAAAAGGCCAGACACTGTAGGCAAAGGGTGATGGGAGAGAGAATGGGAGGGCAAGAAATTAGCCATTAAAAAATGGGAAAGTATGAGTCAAAATGAAATAATTCTAACACTGACAAAGTGAAACATTTTGAGAGCCTAAAAAGGCAACAATTTTATTTACATGAGAACTGATGTTTTTGGACTGCCATGTAAGTATTATTCTTTGAAACAGGAATCCTGATTTTACAACAAATTAAAAAAGCTAAAAGATGTGTTGGTGACTGAAGTGCTAATTTTAAATGAGTGTGTATCCAAGTACTTTGGTTTTGCTGAACACAAAACTATAAAAGGAGAGTCGCAGGTGTCAAGTTCTTTTGAGTTACAAGTTTTCCCCATTCAGTTTTGTGAGTGCTTCTCAGTGCTTTATTAATATTGTTGAAAGACAAGGTTCATATTCTTGGTCATAAAATTCTGATTCAGCAGTCTATTACCGTTAGTGAGTACTTAAATCTTTGCTGAACATTGCATACGAACCAATTGACTTAAGCGAGACTATTTAAATCCCTGTTTATTCAGTACCTAAATCAGCATAGATTCAGGGAAGGTGCTAGAGATAAGTTGATTTAACTAACCAAAGATCTGTCCTCCTATGGATGCTGCCTTTATGTATTTAAATAAAAACTCAGCTTCTCTTCTGGTATTCTAATGGTATTAAATATATATCTCCTGCAACCACTGCTTGATGCAATTTTTTATTTGGGGTCAGGATTTGAGAACTTGCAAGCTCCATATTGTTTAGCAGGGAAGATGAGAAAAGGCCAACTTTTTTACAGTGGGAATCCATGGGGTACATTAAATATTTGGCAGAGAAAGTATTATTTGGTCATGCTGTTTGTTGTTCACAATGTAAGCTTGACTGTTTGCAGGGACCAAATGGCAAAGCACTAACCTCTATCCAAAATGCTGAGTTTTTTGATCCGTCTTTGAAATTATCCACCATCAATTCATGGTTAATTGAAAGGTGAGGGTAAATCAGATCTCCTGGTGCATGCAGATGGGAATGATGGTTTGTGGCTTTCACGAGAAGATTGTCAGTTTGCAGCATTTACACTGCATGCAAAACTGAATTTACATCTCTAATGAAGGTGTGTTGTCTTGAGGGGGAGGGTTGGCTTGACATTGACAAACTGACAAAATACATAGATGTGAAAATGGGGGTGATCGCCTTGAAAGTGATTCACTGGCCCAATTGTGATGTTCCTTTTATTCCTAGGGTTGCTGCAGGATGCTAAATTTACTTTTTTGTGAGATTTCACAAAAAGATTTGCTAGTTGTACACCAGTGGTAGGATGAGCTAAAACCTATAGGCCAGGCTATAAGGAAGTGTTTTATTTCTGAAACTTTAAAGGAAACTTTAGAGGATGATTTTGAAGGGATAGTGTTCATGAAGTTTTCTTTGGAATGGGTAAGATTCACTCTGGAACCGTCACAAGATCTTCTATGCATTTCTGTTCTTCAAAATTTGATACTCTTTAGATTAGGAGGTCTGTATGCATTTGCAGTAGGACCATCTTCCAAGATTGTAATTTTGGAAATCTTTTTTTTTTTGGTGTTGACATTTTTCTGCAGTTTTTCCTGCAAGCTCCTGCACATTTTCCTTTCTGAGTTGTATGTTATATATATTTTTCACCATATAGTGGGCAGGATTTTTTCATCTATGGCTTATTAGAATCACTTCTACAGAAGAGATACAAGATAGCAAAGTTTTTAGGAGCTGATGCTTTTGGCAGTCATATGAAGTCAAGGCATGCTTTAGGAAGACAAGGAAGATACTGAGAATGCTAAACGAATGATGCTGTTAGCTCAGGAGTGTTGGCTTTTCTGTATGGCTAAACCAAGATTGGAGTTAGCTTACCTGACGCCAGCTTGGAACACAGACAAAATTTGCCTGTGTTTGTAGCTGCCTGTCGAGATGTGCTCAACTTGATTGCAGCTGGGCTCTGATCTTTTGTTGCTTCTGAATGTGCATCAGGCTGTGATTCTGTGGTTCGGTAATGTACTTGCCTTAGATATTTGATAAAAATAATTCACAATTACATCTTGCTGTTAACTTTATTAGCCAACTGGAATATGGTGACTATTAAAGTGCAGTGTAATTACTGTGCAAGGCTACAGATTTACAGTAGAGCTGTATTCTACAGTGTGCTGGATGTGATTATAGCAAATATATTTGCAAGCATTGATGCAATGTTCTTAATGTGGAGTAAAACACAGTATTTCATTGCAAGACTACATTGCATAGACAGGAAATTACAGAAACTAGTTTTACAAAAGGTTTAGTGGATATTCATCATAGAAGCATGCCATTAACAATCTTTCCTAGCCTCAAGAAGGGTAGAGATGCAAATATCTAAGACTTTCTGTCCTAATTTACCCACTCCATTTACTTGTATTTATAGATGAAAGGCAGGAGCTAGTTAGAAATAACCTAACCCATATTTTCAAATGGTGGAATTTGAGAAGTGAACAGGAATAATGAGTTGTTTAGAGACTTCAACATGATACAGGTTTGTAGGGCTTCTAGTGAACTTCTTGTAAAGACAACATATTTCCTGACCATAATCATGAGATTTATATTGTTTATTCTATCATCTTGTCTCTCTTCTGAAAAGGAGTAGAAACAAATGTGGTTATATAGTAGTTATATAACAAATAATAATGCATGAGTGGTGATGCAACACAGGAATTTTGTGTATTTGAAATCTGATAGTACTTGGGGATTAATGTACAGTTATTCATGCCTTGTCTTAAACTGCATTTCTGACTTTTGCTGGAATTAATGCAGAAACAGACTTGTTCTTTGGGTGACTGTTAAAGTAACTGGAGTACCACCAAGAACTTCAATGACTACAGTGTGAATGGAATGAGTATGATTAAATCCTAGGGCCTGAAGAGCCTTCAAGAGCCTTGTTACAGGTTTACTAGTAATAGATTTTTTTCATCTTTACCTGAAGTATGTTGTGCTTTAGTTTGTTGGCGTAGCCTATTGAATTCATAGTTTTCTCACAGTGATTCCCTGAAATCTGATAATTTGCTCACCAGCCTGGCCTGTAGGAAAACATATCTTGCTTTATGATCTGAACTTGCTTCTTCATCCCTCTTCCTTCCCCACAACCCTCTTCTCCAAAAGGTCAGCAGTGTTATCTGTCTCTAGATCATGATCATTTTATTGCTATGTAATTTCAAAGTCCGAATAGGGAAGAGGATATGTTGGTTTGCCTACAGGTGGCAACCCATGGATTTACATTTTCCTTACTCCTTGAAGTACTTGCACAGCAAGCAAAAGAATTTTTTTTTTTAGAATACATGAAGTATCACTTGAGATGTCACTTCATTATATTTACCTAAATGATGTTTATCCAAATTAGGAACCACTTAGATTTAAAGTAATAAGTAGTTAATTCTTTGTTGTTCCTTCGGCTGATATTCTTCATTTCAGAGTTATGGAATGACTTAACCACAGAGATATGGAATGACTTAACCACAAATGCAGCCTTGAATTAGAGTTCCCATAGATCTATGTGCAGCCTAGGTAGGATATTTAAAAGCTCACTGGCCATCATGTGTTCTGGCAATTTCTGATGAAGATTTACAGTGGACTTGACTGAAGCAGAAGCTTTCCAGAAACAATAGTAAGTGTTGAGTAATTCTTAAATTTACTTTTTGTCTTAGATTTTCAGTAAAAAAAAAAAAAAAAAGTTCTGGAATATGGCCAATTCCAATAAATCTGTTTACTGGAAGCCCAAATTAAATAAAACAGTACATTTAATCAAAGAGCTACCATAATACTTCACATTTTTATCAGAACAGTAAAGTAAAAATCATGTAGCTTTATGATAATACTAAAGTTTCACTGACATGGCCTCCCTGCTTCTATGGATTTGCTGTGTGATGTACTTAACATAGAGAAGTTTCATATGGATTAATATTTTAAGAGCTCTTCAGACTCCAAAGTCCTGATTTTGTTGAGGACCCTGCTTTATGTAAAACTGTGGGTCTTTTGTCTTTTTTTTAATGGATCCTGCTTACAGGAAAATTCCCAAGAAGAGAAGGCTCAGGAAGTCTCTCTCACACTTCATGATTATGTAGGTACCAAGAACAAAATGAAACAAAAGTTTTGTGCAGTTAAGAGAAAGGATAAAGTCATTCTCTCCCCAGATAGGATCTCTTTAACTTATATCTGAAAAGAAAATGTATTTCTTCTGAGGAATGATTCTTTCTCATTCCATTTGAAATATCAGTACAGCCCTTTGATTTTGGTTTCCGGGTGTTTCGGTTAGGCATATGCTTTCTTAGTTGCTTTGAAAGACAGCTTATTTAACTTGGAAGTTTTCCTGGAAGTATTTTTCATGAATCCTAGGTTCTTAGGAGTCTTTTACTCTGATTTGTCTGGGATTTCTTGAAGTAACACCTTAAATGATAATTGAAATGATCACACGTATTCACTTGTTTAGGATTCTTAAACTTTTGAGAGTAGGGTATGAATTATTTGCTATTTTGGAGTGTCTTTGTACATATGTCATGTTATACATTAAATGCTGCCTAATACAGCAAGTTAAAATGCTATATTGCGATATATTGCTTCACCATAGCTTCTAACTTCAGCAAATTAATTTTAATACATGTCACGTAGACTATGAACCTTTAAATGAAAGTACATTTCAGATACCGAGGAAAAAAAAGTCAGGCTGGTAATTAGAAACCAACTTTCCTTGCATTGACGGCAGCCAAGTCATTTATTAAGTCAACCTAGCAAAGTAACACAGCAACATCACACTTGATTGAAATCTTGGCCAAGTCTGACAGATGTTCTCAACTCATTGTCAATCTCAAGTAGGTTTTAATGAGTTTTAAGTGGCTGGAGCTCCCCTCCGCAGATGCCACTGTTACAGAAACTGTGAAAGGAATCTTTAGGGCAGTGATAGCATGGAAAAATCTTTTGAATAAGTGAGTGTCAGAAGAAATCCTAACTAGCAACACAAGTGCAGTTCCTGACTATTTGAATTTGATGAGCTGGTACTAAATCAGCTGGGTTTAGATGAATACCCCAAACTCTTGAAGCACTTGATTTTGGAAAATAGAGGTGCAATTTTGCAAGTACAAATTCTTACAGGCTTCCTGTTTCCAGATTACTCAGAGATTATGTAACTGAATCTTTCTTGTTTACACTTCTGTGTCTACTCAGAGTAAGAACAACAAAACTATAGCAGAAGAAAACAAACTGTGTATGTGTTTTTTATTTTTTTTTTTTAATTTTGGGATATTCAAGAATGGGAGACACTGACTCTTTAACTGCAATGGAACTGCAATGTCATGCACTGTAGAACAGATAAGCGGGGTAAGTAAGAAAGAGGGACTGATATATAAATGCTTCGGTCGGAAATGGTTTAAGTTCTTAGGCAAACAGTCTTATGTAAATGCTTATGTAAAATGAATTTTAGGCCAACCAAGATTGGTAGGTTGCTGTGTGAAAAAGAAGCTTACCTAGAAAGTAGTGGAGCATGAAGACTGGTCAAACCTTTCTACAGGAACTTTTTCTTCATCTCTCACCTGGCCAGATGAGCCTATTTCCTTGTTCTTACTACCTCTTTCTTCTTTTTGTGCACAAAGTTTAGGATGTTAGGAAACTAGTATGTATTAGTAATTGAATGTAGAATGGAAAAAAGCTACAGGAAACCGGTTAACGTGAACATTGGTTAAGTTCTGTTTATTATTCGTATAAAATTAATGAAGAGGAGGCTTGTACCCGAGTAGATAATAGATTTTGAACACAACTTACTATCTTCATTGGCCAGTTGGATGTGAACAGTGTTGTGTCATTTTGGTTATTTGTTAGTAATTGGGCTGAAACATAGTTAAATTTTCCAGTGGAGTCAAGAAATCATTAGAAATCTTCTAGGCCCAGGAATCTTAGACTTAAAAATCTTCTTGAACTAAAGAACAGGTTCAGGAAGCTTGTAGTTAAGGGGCTTTTGTTAGTTTGTGTCTATCATGCTAATTTTGACTTCCTATACATCGTTTTCAAACAAAAACATGGTGATTCAAACACAGCTCTGGCTTTGTGCCTTGGTTAATTCAGCAGCTCAGGTGGAGGATGGAAAGCTTCCCTTCACGTGAAATGTTTTGGAAGTTTGCTCTGAGTAGACTGTAGACTCACTGTAAATGTATTATTTGTTGACATATTTGTCAACATTTTGTTGAAGCAGCACATCAAATGGAGTTCAGAGTTGCTCAAAGTATATACACCTATTTCTTGCATAACGCTTGGAACTGAGCATGTTCCAGAACAAAGAGTTAAATTGTGCTTATAATAGGAGACCATAAAGAATATGGTCTTTTTGCGTCCTTTTAAAATGTAAATGAATTATATGTACAAACTGGAAGTTTTGATCCCTGTAAGGCTTCTGCATAGTGTCAGAGCAAGGCAGATGTACTTAGCTCTTAATAGAAGCTGGCAAAAGCATTTTCTGCTTTTAATTTTTTCTGCTTTAAAGATCATGATATCTTGCATCTCGAGATTACAGTAATTTAGGAGAGAATATGTTTTTTCATTTTTTTTTTCTTTTACTGATAGTAATACATGCTAAAGCACTTTATGAAACTCAGTTTGAGTAAATGTACATTAAGTTGCATGGGGAATTCTTAATGAACAACCCATTGAAGAGTTCCAATTGGGTTCTAGGTTTCAACATATATCAAAGATGACCTACTCAAATTTATGACTTTATTTTAGGTCCTCAAATAAGTAAATTGTGTAAGAATAGAGGATATATTTTCAGAGATTATGATATTTATTAATCTCCCTGGGAGTTTTTAACCTGCAGATGCCACTAAGGCTTCTATAGATCTAAGATTTAGATCTTAGAGTTTTGTTCTCTAGATTTATTGAAAAGACCTAACTTTTCTAGACTTTTCTTAACTTTTACCATATCTTTTGGTGCTCACCCTATGCATGAATAGGGTGCATAAGAACAGGCAGTGCATGGCCAGAGGTATTGCATATACCTAGGAGACTTTCTTTGCAACTGAGAAATGGGGAGAAAATAACTGTGAGGCTGAAGTTGGTGCAATTTTGGAGAAGAGGACCAGCAGGGGAAGAACTGTGCTGTTTGGAGAAATTCACTGGGCCAGTATTATGTAGCAGAGTATAAAATGAAACAAATATGCATGTGTCTGTTCCACTTGGAAGGCTAGGTGACTGTCAGTCTAGAATAGAACTGGATTGATTTTCACGCAGAGCGCTAAAGCAAAGAATTGTTGATATTCTACTCTAGTAATTAGTCCCTTCATTCTTAAGTTGCCACAATCAAGTGTGAGACATCTCAGAAGTAGAAATTTCCTATATTTTACATCTGTTTCAGTGATTTGCTCAGATTATGTAGAAATCTTGTGTAAAAAATGAATAAACTTGTGATTTTACCACTTCTGTGGCAGGATCTTGTGATTCATTTATTGTGAAAGTAAGTCTGTGAGAAATCCATCATTAGAATTCTGGATTCATGTTTTCATGCAATAAACCATGCTTTGAGTTTCAACTCATAATAAGGAAAATAAGGCATTTGCTTGAGGAGGCTCTGGTGCCTCTCCAGCACATGTGCTCATTAGTACTGGTGTGTCACCAGCTGGAACTACTCAAGCTAGAGGGCACTTTTTATTCTTCCCCTCTCCAGCAGTAATTGCCAAGTATATTTGCTGCCTACAATCAATTGCTCTTATATTCTGAGTAATATTTCTAAGTAAGAAGAAATATTGCACAAGCTAGAAAAGCTATTGATTTTAGGCAGAAATGCCCTTTCCAAATGCCACTCCAGATGACTGAAATACAAAGAAAAATCTGTGACATCACTAACACAGCCAATAAACCTGTCACTTGGCAAACTAAGGAATGAACACAAGTATACATGGATTCTCAATTTGTTCCATATGCACCATGGCCTGCAAACAAGAAAAGGAGCAAACGGGGGCATTACATGTAAGGACTGATCTGAACTAGTAAGATTTGATGTAGATTGTTATGAGGGGAACATTAAATGCCTTGATTTTGTTCCAAAAAATAGAGTGGTTCGGCAAATAACTTTCATCATTCTGCAGAAGAAGCTGTGTGCTCTTGTAGCCTATGGGCAGCATATATTGGATCAGTTCGTGATACACAGAGGAAGAGGTTTCAGTTGGTATGTTCACCTAGATGGCAGCAATCATGCAGAAATATCAATAATAGGTTTTGGGTAAGTATTTTTGTTCAGTAAAACTTTCAGTTGTGGGATTGCAGTCTCAAGAGTCCTTTTGTATACCATAATTTACACCTTCAATGATCTTTGTCAAGAATTGATTATTTTAGCTGCTACTGGAAAAGCATAATGGAAACGTATCCAGGAGACAATATACATGGCTAGGATCCTCATCAGCCACAGAAGTGGTGCTGCAGGCTTCTGGTCACCATTTTATCACAAGTGTTTCAGTCATCTGCCTAGTTTGTGTTATCATTCCAAAGAACTAAACAGAATTATAGACATGGACTTTTCTTTTTCTTTCTTTTTCCTCCGGAATTGTGATGTTTAAAAGTCCTAGCGTATGCTGAGAAGCAGGAGAAATGATTTCAACTTTCTTCTGAAGACTGGAAGGGTTTTACCACCTCTTTGTGTCTGAGAAAAGTCCCTACCTAAACTGAGGGTCGAGCAGTCTCCAGATTACACTGAGTTCAGCTCATCTGCTGACACATCCATAGTGCTTACAGATTATGAGAATCTCAGATGAACGTCTTTGATACTGTCTGTGAATTCACTACTTTCTGGTTCTCTCCAAAGCATATTTCTCTAGTATTTTAGGATCATAATTCTGATAAACAAAGTAGGAGTTCAGGCTTCCTCCAGGTGTTCTCTGTTTAAAAATTACTGCTTTTAAAATGTTGCAATAGCCTTAGCAACTATAACAGAAAACAGTCAAAGTTTATATGGCCTAGAATTATGCATGTGTATTAATCAGATTAAGTTCCGTAAGAATGTTGAGTTCATTTTTACATGCTTTGTAAAGTCCTGCAGGCTTCCAAGTCTGTGACACTGAAGATCTGTATGGCTGCTGTCACAGGGCAGCAACTGTTCACTGAAATGGCACCGTGTCCCTGTTGCTTCATCTGACTTAACCAGTTGTGAATGCATCCTGTCTAAGGCCTTTTGAATGGTTGATTTGCTTCCTTCCAGAGGCTGAAAGTGCTCCCTGTCTCTGCTCTTCCAAGAGAGCACGTATTTGGGGTCACCAAGTTGTGAGTTAGTGGAGTAGCCCCACTGATGCATTTCTTCATGTGTGAATTATTAAGTATCATCATAGTTATAGACTATATCATTTCTTTGATCACTGTAATTTTTCTTCTGTTTGCCTGCATCTGTCTTCATAAATTCTCAAATTTTCCATTTCTTTGATACAGGCTTCCAGCAGCGTAAGCATTCTTGCTCTCAATGTTCCATTAAATTAGATGTCAACAGGTGATGACTCATACTTCCCTGGTGTAATCTTTCATTTTAACATGCAAAATATGCATTTTTGACTTGTCAACTACTTTCTGTTGTGCTTTAGTGTTTAGTGGTATACTTTAGGGTTGTTATGAATTTAAGGTTACATGCCCAAACCTTCTGGTACTTCTCTGAAAAAAAACCCCTCAGTCCCTGTCCTCAGTTGCAGTTTGTTCACAGATGACATTAGTTTTATCCTATGATCTAAAGCTAAATTTCATGAAGAAGGTACTGCTATATCAGGTGCCAATATCTGTTTTGAGCAGCAATGTTCCATCAAAGGTGGCATCGTTAGTGGATGTTTTCTGCACAGGTGACCGGGTGGTGGTGGCCTGGAAAGAAGCAGCAGCCAGAAGCCGTGACATTCTGGTGTGATCAGGTAAGGGACTCCTTGAGACTGGGCAAGCAGGAAGAATTAGCGGTGGATCTGGTCAGCGTGGTCCTGTGCTAGGCAAAGATCTCATTCTCTCTCTATACTCACACGATCATTTATGTTTGGTTTTCTTCTAGTCCTTCATCTGAGGCTGTTATTTAGAGAAGTCAAGTTCCTGCAGATAAGGATGGCACTAAGCCTCTTATTGGAACCTGTTTGCAGTATTCCACAGGTGGCTTCAGACTGTACTAAAACGACGAGGGTGCCACTTGGAGTGGAGTGTGTTCAACTCAAAAGCTTTATCAGTACCATGTTTAAAAAGTGTGTCAAAACTGAGGAAGCTCAGCCCCCAGATAATAAACACACTCAAAATGTAATGTTGTAAGCAAGTCACATATTCTGCCCTTTTTTTTGGCTCTAAGTAAGAGGCTCTTTGGGATTAGTTAAGGAATTCAATACACGTAGAATTTTCTCATGATGTTTCCTGTACCACAACCTTTGTTTGAAGCAGGAGGCTGATGAACATTCATGTATGTGACCATCTTGCAGGTATAGGCTTTAGAGTTAAGAACTAATGGTGCTAAGAATTAAAGCCTCAGTGGAGAGAAGCTTCAGTGTGCTCTGCTCAAAAACTCCGGTTTGGTATTTGAAAATGGAACAGCCAAAAACAGATTAAAAAAAAAAAAAAGCATTGCTAGAGGCTTCATGCTGAAGGCTTTCATAAAAAGGTGAGATGAAAGGCAGCAGATGGATTTATCTTTTTACTTAGCAAAACTAGGAATCAGCTTCATATAAACAGATCTCTCAGCTAAATATCGCTTGGCAGTAATTCTATAAGATTCATCAAGTCGAGAGGTGATTATGTCTGATGCCATGAAATAATGTGAAAGTAGGATATCTCATATGATTTCTGTATTTCAGACTTGCATCCATTAAATCCAAATTTTGATGAAAATGCTACCCTGTATTGCAACAATTTCCATCTTTATGTATTCTTAGAATTCTGAATACCATACACCTTTCATTTCCAGTAGTCTTAAGCATTACTGAAACAGTTTCTAGAATTTAGATAATGGAGTACAGGATGTGACTTTCAACTTCTATAAATGGTGGAGGTGAATTTAAAGCTTTTAAAACAGTTTTCTTGGATAATAGTCCAACAGGTATGTTAGCGGGTATATTAGTCTATTCTATGCATCTTATTCAGGGTGTCAAAATCATATCTGGAACTGCAACCCACTAGACAAAACACATAATGTGAGATATCTGCTGAGATGCATCACAGGTTTTCTTTATTCTCTTTTATTGCCCAGAGGTGGAACTGCACTGCCATAAAATAAATTGAAGCATTTCCTGTTGCATTAGGGCTCTCAGATAAAATTTATTCAGGTATAATGAGCTCTAGCTAAGTTTATAAAATGAAAAATTTATTTAAATTGTGCCTAGATTCACATCTACTAAATCATATGGACTTCTGACTGTTGACTTAGTAGAAAACAGATATCTAAAATGATTTTGTTGATTTGGCTTAACTTTCCTACATATAGAAGCAATAGCAATGAGGTACCAAACTCCTGTTTTGAGTTTCTTATAACCAAATTTCTACCAAGTATTTAAAGGCCTTATAAGTTTGGCTTCTTGAAATCACACCTATGCATAAAAGCTGTTGAGTACACTGGAAGTTAAGCATTTCCTATCTGCGTAGGGATAGTTTTCTTTCTTTAGCTCAAAAAAACCCCAGATTTTTCATATTAAATAGTTACCAATTAGGTATCTATTTATCAGATATTGAGAAGTGAGTGTTTTAAAGTGTTTTATTGCCTTATTTAATTGTAACCTTCTTTTGCACTCTTTAATTTTTTTTTCCTTCCTTGTTCGGAAGCTTTGCAAGGTTTATGTATTGTTTGACATATGTCTTTGAAGTGGTGAATTGATAACCCGAAGTGCAGCACCAGGAGAGGGCATCCTTACTGATGAGTCTGGAAGATCAGGTCTGGACCTGCACTGTTGGAGAGCTGTGCTGCAAAATCCCTTCTACACGGGCACACGGCGAGCGGAGACGGCTTGTGCACGCGGAGAGTAGTGGGCAGAGCAAGTCAGGGACAGAGCTGATGCTAAAGCCCATGGAAATTAAGCTAGTTAGAGCACACCAACTCAGCAACCTGCTAAATGCCTAGTTAGAGGAGCTCTACCGGAGCAGTGTAAAGATATGTTTTACTGATGTTATACTGCCAAATCACAACTGTCCAACTTCAAGTAATGGCTCTGGTTTAACAAACTAAAGGATTACAAACTTGCCTAGTTTTCTGTAATTACACTTGTCTTGGGCAGAGGAATCTCTTCCTTAGTTCTTCTGAAGGAAAAAATCCCGAAGTATGGATAATGAGTATGAAATTTGTGAGCAAGCAAATAGCATTAGTGATGTTGGCAGTGTGTCATGGAAGAGAATGGTTAATAACAGTCTTTGTGATCTCTCTCCCACCGTAGAAGAAGCTAAGTGTGTTTTTAAGGAGATTTTAAAAGCAAATTTCTCAGAGCAGATTTCCAGCTAAAGCTCTTAGGGAGGTAGTATTTAGGAGGTGATATCTCAGGTTGGAAATTTAACTGTGCTATTAGGTCTTTAATTAGAATCTGGGTTTATTAGGACTCCTGGATGGCCACAGGAGTCCGTCTGCAGGGAGCCCTTTATAAAACTAGGGTCTGAGTGCCTCAGTTTTTGCATTTCATTGCTGTGAAAGAAATGCTGTGCAATATGGAATGGACTAAGTCTGTTGAACTCTGATAAGGTTCTAGGGAGTATTTAAAAACGTCTTAGAAAATGTTGGTAAGGAGAGAAAGAAAATGGAATACAAGAAAATACAGTTTTTTAGAACTTTCATGCCTCTTTACCGTTTCTGTCTGGGTTTTGTTTTAATGATTCTATTTGGAGGTATTCCTAAGGAAATGTCTGCAGAATATCTGCTTACTATAGCAGAAGAATCTGTACTAGTGTTTCGCTGTTTTCAGTGTTTTCACAGGTTCAATTTAAAAATTGATCCGGAGTTTAACAGTTCTCTGGGCATTGAATATTACAGATTAGATGAGAACTGTATTTGTACTAATGAGATGGTATTTCTTAAGAGAGTGAGGACTCAGCTATCTTGGTTTTCCCTTGGTAGCCTGGGTTGTAGAAATCCCTAAGGAAGTTATTCAAAATGGCAGCCCTACATCCGTGTATTTGGAAGGATCATTCACCTGATTGGAGGGCCTCAGCTCTGGAATGCCCAGTGTTCTGTGCCCTGAGGAGCGCAACAAGACAAAGCAGTTGCCATAGCTTTTTAGTGAGGTGTTATGGTTGCACAGGAGAAATCACAGTAATAAAAGGCAAGTACTTTGTTCAAAAGTCCTAAGCATTTTATAGCTTTGGCTTTTTTAAATCAAGCATGCTTGTAGTCTGAATGTAATCATTAGAGATACTGAATGTGCTATAGAGATATGCTCCAAGCATAGATCTTACAAAATTTTCCAAATATTTTCTTTTTTTCAGTTGGAATCATGGCAGCTATGATGAGATTTAATTTTTTTTTCTTCTTCTCTGTTAGCGTGTATTATGGGACACCTACTCTTCTGGGCCCATGTTTTATCCATGCTACACTGGTTAGATATGCTATAGTGCGTTGATTAAATTGTTTGCCTATAGCGAGTCCTGGACATGCTTAGAACAGCTGCATTTGGGGAATAAAAAATGAGGATTAGCTAGTGTAGCAATCTGAAAGGGGATACGTGCTCTGGTGCTATAAAGAACCTTCATTCCCAAAAAGAATGAAGGAGCACAGTAAATATGAAAGGGGGAAGATAGCGAAGGCTAACATCTGCATTTTTCATCTAAGTCTAATGGATTTTGCTAAAAGGGGACTGATGCACAGTAAATATGAAAGGGGGAAGATAGAGAAGGCTAACATCTGCATTTTTCATTTAAGTCTAATGGATTGCATTGAACTTGTGATACATTGAGCTTGTGATTTTGGCATAGCATGAACAAGGCTGTTATTGAAAGGAATGCTATTGGCTATTGCAGGTATGTATCCCAGCTCAGTGACATGAGATACTTCCCAGCAGTCATGTGCTTGGCTGATGGAAAGGGATATAATTAGGAGAAAGAGCTTCCTGAAAACTTGCATTACATAAGTTTTATTCGCCAGGAAAAACCTTGCCTGTTCCATTCTTAGAACAAGCATTCTCTTATGAGCCCAACTCAGTCTTGAAGTTTGTCCCCGCCTTTGAGAGAATATTCTGTATGCTGACCTTAGCAAAGGAGGAATAAACTACATCTTACTTTCAAGTGAATTGCTACTTTCACCCAACAATAATTAGCTGGGTGGAACCTACAGGTGAGACTAGTGAATACTTCTGAAGAAAGGAGGGGCTGCCAGGTGCTCTTAGTAATGGTAAGGGAGGAAGAAAGGCTTGGCAGTTTCTTTTTCACTGCCCCTCTCCCTGCTTGGAGATGTTCTATGACTGACCTCTTTCTGGAAGGTAGGTGTAGAAGTGAAAAACTCTGCAGATCCTGAACTCAAGATTGGCTGATGGTGTTTCCTCTAGGTACTGAGTTGTCCACCTCCCTAGGATACCTTAGCTGCTTGTGCAGATTCCTCTCCTAACTGTGTAACTTCACTAGCAATTTCCCAGACTTGGCTAAGAACCTGTAGAGTGAACAACTTGATTTTTCCTGTCCTTAGTATTCTTGCAGTGTTCAAAATAACATCATGCCAAACAGCTGAGCTTTGCCAGTGAAGACATCCCAGTGGTATTGTAAACCTTCAAAAACAATGTGCTCTTCTAATGTAGCCTGTTTCTGGAAAGTGTGTATTTTTTTTTCCTGGTTGAATTGCTTAGTATGCTGCTTGCTTTATAGTGACCAGAGCTTTTGGTGTTAAATTATGTAGGACCTGGATGAGTAACAAAAATTGACTATAAGGAAGCAGACAGTTGCCTGTTAATTTGCTAAACGTAAGTAGCAGTTGTTGCACTAAAACACTATGGTCTGTGAGGAAACATGGACTTTCAGTCCTTTCTTCTTCCTCCTTCTCCTTTCTCCAAGAAGATGTTAATGGTGAATGCTGTATGGTTTTAAGTAACAGGACAAAATCATTTTGGTAGAAAAGTTGTTTGCTAACATGGTTGTTTGCTAAGGACATTCTCATGTCCTTGGCTGTAAGTGTAAAATAGACCTATTTATATAAAAATAACTACAGATGTTGCTCTTTGAACTTATTAGGACTTGAGCTTTCAGAAGTTATACCATCTCTATACCCTCCCACAGTGCTATGTGTATCACTGAGCTTCTCTAATGCAATAAATGTTTGTTGGTTCTCTGGCTTCCAAGAAAACCCTCAATTACCTAAAAATAACTGAAATCAGGAGCTTGTTATAACTCTTATTGTGGCTACTGGTGTACAATTTTAAGGGAAAGATTTTTACAATTCAAAATATACTTACTGAACTAAATATTTTCTCTGTTACATAATGAGGAATGAGCCAGTACTGGGTACTTGGGTATACATGTCTAACTAGTTGAAGATATCTCTTCTGTGTTCTTATATGGTATTAAGAAAGACTAACTTTAGATGTGTTCACATTGATGTCTTGAGTGAAGATGAGGTCTTCCATCCAGGGTGGGGAAGTAATTCAAATATGAAACCAAATCTGACAAGTCTGCTCACTGAAGCAATTTGCTCTATTTGCAGTGTAGATGTAACACATCTTAACTAACCAATGCTCTGTGTGAGTATATATATAAATATGTATATTCATATGCATTAATATTTATATAATATATACCATATATTATTATTTTTATTTACTATTATATTTTCTATGTTGCTTTATGTTAATAATACATGTTTTAATACTGACTAATACTTAAAAATGCAGGGGAAAAGATATACTGCTTTCAGAAGGTTTGAGGCCTAAATGAGTGACAAATGATCTCAGTAGACATTTGAAGAGAATAATTCATGGTGCCATATGCTGAAATGAATGCATGTGGCAGGCTGCAAGTGTGTTCATGGAAATGTTTTAGCTTCAGGAAAGTCTTTCATGCTGTTCTGAATATGGATGTTTTGTATTTGGATTGATCTATTTTGTTGATATTTTAGCTATGCTTTTGTTTTAATTTTTAATATACAAGGTAATGATTACATTCCATTCTCTGCTGAGAGGATAAGGATTCTTATGAAGCTCATCTAGGCATGCCATACTTATGGAGATCAAACATTGTAACCATTAGTTAGAAGAATCTTTACATCTTTGTGGATTTCAGATCAGGCAGAAGGTGAATGAGCAAGTGCTAGTAGTTGCCAGTGAGTTCATGGCACTTGAATCTATTGTCTGGACTTATATTGCCATAGATTTCTGCCAAATTGTAAATGACACATTTGATTTAATGCTCCCAAGCAGTCTTTTGTGACCGAAAAGATAAATGGTTGTGCCGATAGCATGTTGTTCTGTATGTACTGATCTCTTAATAACCTACAATTGTAAAACAGCTAACAAACAGCACTAATAATTTATTTTCTCTTGGCACTATAGAAGCCAAATTTTGAATATGTGCTTTGAGGAGCAATGATTTTTCTCTACCGGTGAGTAGATTGTTTATTTTTTTGTTTAGCTTTTACCTTTTTATTCTCCTGTTTTTCTCCAGTTGTCAAACAGACAAGAATATCTTCCCATTCATATATCCCCTGCAGTGGTCTGTTAATAAGTCAGAAGGTATGTTTCCCGTTGGTTTATTATGTTGTGTGAAAGTAGCTGGTGACAGCATGCACAGCCACTGTCTAAAGTGACATTTTGTTGACAGTCTGACAGATGTGGAGTGTTTGACTCCATAACTAGTACTGAGGCCCTCAGTGCCCTGCAGTCATCCTACAGATGTTAGGCAACCCCCTTGTATGGAAAATGTGGTTATTGCATGTGCCCATATTGTCATTTTTTATCAGCCCTTCATCTAGGATGTTTTAGTACTATTTAATACTATTACTATTTAATAGCAGTCTTGCAGCTCCTATCAGTGAAACCAGAATCTAGAGAAAGGGTAATGTGTCTTGATGTAGAAATCAAAAATTAAATATGATATTTCGTATGTTTCTTGATAGCATTGCAAATTGATTGGATGAGAAACTGTGTTGGCCTAGCTGCATGGTGTTCCTTTAAGAGTTTTATATTTGTATTAGTGTGTATATGAATTTATATTTGTATATATATGTTTTAAATTCTAATACTTCTAGTTACATGTTCTGAGCTTGCAGCATTTGTTGAAACACACTGAAAGGAAGCCAAAAAGTAAAAGTCTCCTTTTCAGTTCCTTACTTTACCCCTGTTGTTCTGTGGACTATTAATTTGTATCTGCTCATGAAACTTGGAAGCTACACAGCATCTGCTCAAGAGAAATTGAGTAAAATATTGATCTAATTTTTTAAGTTACCCTTTTTGCAAGAGTTTAATTTTCCATCTGTAAAGTTGCATGTTAGGATCTTTAATTCTGGGTGTGATAAGAGGACATACGCTGAGCAGGGCTGAATGAAGATGCCATCCCTCAACTTCTGAGTAAATGCCATGCACCTAAGTTGGTCTTGATTTTAGCTAGATAGTTGTGTGTTGTTAAGTCAAATGGGAAGAAAACATTCATAAAATATATATAAATATATAAAGAATATCCACAATTAGTCAGTAAAATCAGTCTACTGCAAGTCCGGTTGGGAGGTCTGTTTTCCTAAGGCTGTCACTTGATTTCCACTGACTTACTATAAAACCCTCAGAATAAAGTTTTAGTTTAATGTATTGTGATTCTTTTGGAAAAGAGAGAAACATTTATTAAGCATAAATGAAAGAACTGTGGAGAGAGAGTTTTACATATGATAGCAGCTTGAAGTGTCTAGTTTTGCTGCTGCTTTAGCATCTCCATTGAAGTATAAGATGTCTTAAAAATCAATTGACTTATGTCTCTGAGGAAATCAATATGTTGAAAGCAGATGACAATAAAATCTGTAGACTGACAGATATTTTTACTCAGCAGAGGGCTTTAGAGTGAGAAGGCAGAAGAGCTTATAAAGAAGCTAGCATGTTTCCCTCCCCACGAGACATTATGAAAGAAAGCAGGATAATTTTTAAGTAGCCTCCAGTGGTAAGTATAAGACATAGCACAACAGATTGAGATGTTTCCCCGTAACTCCTCTGAATATATATGTCAATATTGCATATAATTCTCTGCTTTTTCTTGAAGTCGATAGTGTAAAAATGAAATGACTAGGTGTCTGAACCATACGAATGATTATTTTGGTCTGTAACAATAAATTACCTGAAATAGAATTTTAAACAAATACATTACCACTTTTGTACTGCTATGAATGACATTGATTAAGAAACGCCTGGCAACAATATGCAGGAGCTTACAGAAGAATTATTTTCACAACTGTACATCTGGAAGTGCCTTGCCTTAGTCCTATTACTGCTAATAGGATTTGCAGGCTTAACTTGGTAGCTGGTATTCTGGCAATTTTGCCCCATAGAGCCCCAAACATTTGGGGCTCAGAAGGGTACCTGGCACAAGGCAACCTGAGAAATGAAAAGGAACACAGTGAAGTATCCAACTGGAAGGCAGAACTTCCTCTAAACAAAACCCATGTTCCGTGCTACTGCTCGAATGTATTTGCTGTTCCTTGAATAGGATTGCTTTGAACATTTTTTTTGTGCTAAGATGTGTGGCCTCATCCATGGGGATTTACAAAAGCTGCTTCTGGAGTGGATGGTTCTTAGAACCACATTCAGGTTTGACTCTCAAATTTCAGCCAGATTGGACCAATGAGTTCTGAATTTGCAGACTATCCGGATAGCATGCAAGCTTTACTAAAATTCTGCTCGTACAAAATGGTTTGCAGGAAGAAAATATTTTTTGTGTGATGTGCAATCATTTGCCAATAGTTTTAACTGTTTTTTACTTATTTAAAATAAAAATCGTTACACACACAAAAAAATCATATTTTATTTGCTCCAAAGGCTGAACTTGATTATTTGACATTAGAGGAATGAAAACTGCCTATGCATCCCTGAGAGTTTTATACAGTAACTTTGTTAGGAAGACTCAATTACTTGAACTAGATACTTTCATTCTCCCCATTTGACTTCACATTTGATTGCATTGTGTTTACAGTAGTTGAGAAGTAAAATCTCTTGAGAGAGGATGGAAGTGTTGTGTGGTTGTGGGGAAAAAAAGAAATCCTATCCATCTGCAATTGTTTATTGCTTCAATTTCTTAGCCTAAATAACATCTTGACCACACAGCATAGAAACAAGATTCCAGGAGTGGTCTGTTTCTAAGATGCAACTTTTAGCTCCTCTTCTGTATGTTTGCCTTTTTTGTGGTAATCCATACATGTGAACTCTGGCCCAGGGAACAAGTTTACTTAATCCTTTATACATCACTGAGATCCCATTGCTATCCCTTTCTAAAATAAGTAAGTTTACAGAGAAAGAGGTCTATTTAATGTCTTTTTATAGGATGCCCACTTTCATTTTTAGTTTCTGAAGGAACTTACTGAATGGTCCATTTGTCTGAATGGGAACCTGTCAGGATGTGAATTCTGCAGTCTTGTGTTTGTCGTTTTCCCAGACCAACTCCTCGCTCCCACATCTCCTGCCAAACTCCTATCTACTCTCTAAATGAAAAATTATTTCTTTGCTCTTACTTTCCTCTCCCCTCCGCTCCTCCTCTCAAATAATGATGTGTGTATCAGAACACCCAAACTGTTTCCTGCTCCGGACAGGAAGAAAGAGGAGTTGTGCAAAACAATAAGCCTGAAGGTTTCTGTGGTGTTCTGTTTTTCTTTTGTTTGTGTGTATATGATCTTTTTATTTTTTTGCTCTGATGATGTGAAAGAGAAAGCCTTCCTTAGAGTGACTTAGTTTTTCTTTTGGGAATAATCCTTAAAGGGAACAAATACCTTTTTATATTGATGGCCCAACAAAGCCACCTTGCTTAGAGACTCAGAAAATCAAGCAATTTTCATCAAGCAATCTTGCAAATTGCATGATGAAATTAAGACTTTTCCCCTTAAACAACTTATGCATTTCTAACTTTTTTTTTGGCTGGATTATGCTTTTGTTCTATTACAGGGTGTACAGATTTGTTTACTTCCAATCAAGCAGACTGTTTTTCATAGTTGTCCTTGTGTGTGGAAAGTTCTATACATGAGTGACTTTGGAATTTATGGTATGTGGCATTTAAGTACTGTTCTGAACCTTTCCTGCTGTGGTTCTTTTTTTTCATGTGTGCCATTTCTAGTGCTGCTTATAATGTTTACTATTTTCCAGTGGCTACCAAAATCTGTCCTTCTAACATCTCCACTTTACCTATGCCTTATTCTGTTTTTACTCTTGCCTTCTGAGAGCAAAGAAATTCTGATTTGAATTTCGGGTCTCTGCAGAAGAATGTGCCTCATGAATAGTACTTATGTACCACAGAAACTTATAGATCCAAAATACCTGTTTAGCGTCAGATTCTCACTGGGATACTTGAGGTCTGTTCTACTGCAGGTATTTTGGATAAGGTCCTTAAAACAAAGAATTATGTCCTTAGTCTTTACTCCTCTGTTTGTATGAATGTTAGATAGTGTACCTTTTTAATTATGTTTGCAGTGAGCCTAGGATCCTAATGGTGCTAGGAGGGTCAGAATTTGGAAGGGAAGCCAATGCACAAGCTGCTGACTTCAGGTCTAAGTTATCCAGTTTATACATTTTGTTATTTGTCAGTGAAGTTGTGGTAATTTTGTAGGATGCTCCAAAGCAAACACTGACCATGAAAATAAAATGGCAATATCATTGGGAAATGAAACAGGAGCCTGGAACTTAGAAAAATTTGTCAAGTAACAATCTTTTCATGTGTAAACAGTGCTGGTCTTCAAATACTGCAGTCAAATCATAATGGAATTTGGAGTCAGTGAAGGAAAGGAGGAATTCTCTTGCCACTGTAAGTCAAAAAAACTTCACTGGACCAGGACATAGGCAATGACTATTGATCAGCTGATGCAGAGCTATTAAGAATTTTCCATTTCTTGATAGTACTCCACATAAATGAAAAAATCTGTAAAGAAATATTACCAGAAGCACTTAGTTGACTGAAGATCTGAAACCCAGTGCTTCTGCCTAGTTTTGGGCTCTTATTGCCAGCAGTTTGAATGTTTTATATGACAAACAACCTTGACTGTCCATAACACCAATTGAGAAAAGTTGATTGAAAGGTTAGATAAAAAGCATAGGGAGACAGAGAAGAGAAAACATTTTATCAGATATTATGTGAATTCCAAATATTAGGTTAAATGTAATTGTGTATTACCCTTCTCGTGTCATCTGAGTTCTTATTCATTGACCTGCTCCAGGTGTAAGCTGTGTTGGAACAATGCTGAGCAAAGTGGGAATTAGTCTGACAGGTGGAACCAAGGCTTATATGGGCTTATATCCTGGAACTAAGGCTGTGTTGGAACAATGCTGAGCAAAGTAGATAAGGAGGGTACAGATAAGGAGGGTACTGCAGAAAAAAAATAGTTGAGGTTTTGCAAAGTTATGTTTTGCAGTGGTTTGTGGAAGTGAACTTCCATGTTTTGATTGAACCCTTCACATGTTATGTTAGTAAGAGGAGGAAGCCTACATGTGATCGGAAAAGCAGCACAAAAAAGCATGTGCCATGCTGTGTTGTTTAGTGGCAAAGGAAGGAAAGGTCAAAGAGACAAAAGTTATGAAATAACAGTTTGGGTAGCTTTTCCCTACTGTGTTTAACCTTCACAGATCTCTTCAAAACTCACACCTTAACTAGAATATATATTATCTTTTGGTCCTTAGCTTAGGTAGGTTATGTAAAATGGTATGAGCTTATTGTAATTTCTCCTAATTTGCTGCTTATATATCTATAGTATGATTAAAAATGGAGCTTGAACTCTGTTTCTGATGCTTTTGCTAAGGACATGGATTCGAAGCAAAATTTGCATAATAACATTTGCTTTTGTCGATGTTCAGAGCAGGAGTATAATTAAAAAGGTGAAAGGCTTAAGAGATGATGGTTCATAATGTACTTATTAAAACTCTGATTAAAATAAAATGTCTAAGGAAAAAGGATTAAGCTGCTTTAGTGTTTCATTTTTGATTTTTCTCATTATACGTATGGTGAACAGATGACTCAACAGTGTTATAAGAGAAAAAGCATCCTAAGCTACTGCTGCTTGGGCAAACCTATTCAACTGGAGTTTTTAACAGCTGTTCCCAAGCTTCATTAAGGCTCATTATGAGTTGTCATGTAGTAGAGAACTTAGATTTTCAGATGATCTGTGCACAGCAGTAAAGATAAAAGTCTATCTTAAGGCTGCACTAAAAAGAACAGAAGATGGTGCATATTAAAAATAGATTACTGAAATTTCCTAATTAACTAGCATAGACCTTAAAAGCAAAGCAAAATCACTGAGTTTTAAGGGGGGATAGGGAAAAATGACTCATCTATGCCTGGACTGCTTATTGCTCAAGAAGGACACAATCATTAATAAGGATCATTCACCAATTATCTTTTGATTAATATATACATATGTATGCACACGTCTTGGATTTCTGCAAAACCATGTGCCCAGCTGGTCCATTGAAGAATTGTCTTCAAATCTGGTTTATATGAGAACAGAAAGGAAAAGTCTAATTCAGTCTGTTTTTGGTTGAAATGGTGCAAAATGATTGATTATAGAATTAATATATTCCATGAATTTAAGTGTTGAAGTTAAAGTTTCAAATGTGAATAATTCTGATTTTTGAAGGGGAGGGTAGAATAGGGCAGGAGAGCAGTAGTAACCCAGATTTCAGTTTTGCAGCAGCTCAATTCAGTTTCCAGCTCTCAGCCTCTTAAGTTGTTAATACTTGTCCCTCCTCTATTTTGAAGGATGGAAATTGTAAACAGTTTGAAAATAACTGGAATATTCCTTGCACACTGAAGATAGTAAGGGAGAAGTGACAGAGTGAGTGACCGGAGAAAAGAAAAAAAGGTTATTCCTGTCAGAGAGGCACGACCAAGAGGTGAGCGGATCCTCAGCAAGGGATGGCTACTTAGTAGCCCAAAGAATTAATGCTGCTCATTTGCTTGAAGTCATGATCATTGTAGAAAATTTGAGTCTGTTCTGACTGTGGTAGCTGGGAGGAACAAGGGACAGTGCGAATAAGGTGCAAAGTCAAGGACAGAGATCTCCTTTTCTTTACATACGGATCTGCAATGCTGAAAAAGCTGCTGTAGCTCTTGCTTGTAGTTTTATGATGTATCCCTCTTAACACTTATTGTGAGGTTCACTAATATTTTCAGACTATTCAGGTGGTATTAGAAAAAGGTCTTGGCAATGAAATCATTTGGTATGACAACTATTTATTGTTTGTGTGAGCTTATGATACTTATGCAGAAGGAAACAAAGGTTCCAGATAAGGTTCGTCTGCTGCTTGCAGTCTGCATTGAAAACATTTAGCATCAGCCTGAAAAATAGGGTGAGAAAAATATCCTGTTCCTATTATTGTACCTGTAATGTTTGATTTCAATGGTACTTAGAAAATAAAGTGCTCGTTTCATCCTATGCAGCAAGGACTCAATACAAAAGGATTTCTCCTTTTCAGAAGTGGTGGTATGTGGTGGAGGCCTGTAATGGAGAAAATATCCTTGAAGTATGTTTATGTTGTGAGGCATCAACAGTTAGGAAAAGCACCAAGGAAATTTTTATCAAAGACTAAACGGGATGGGGAAGTTTAGAAGACAGAATATGGGGGAAAAGAGAAAGACAAAATGAACATTTTGTTCTTCTTGGAAATGTGTTCATTCTGCTTCATTTACAAAGAATCTTCTCCAGGCAGTTAATTAGCTTTGTCAGTCAGCTGTCGTAAACCAGATTATTGAACTGTTTCATATTTGAAATTCTTTAAACTAACATCTTGACATTGCCGGTAGGTGTGTTAATAATCTGAAGACATGAGAAGAATTTATTAGCTTTGGTGTGCCTGTCTGTGAAATGTAATAGAGAGTTGCTTCATATTATCCAAGCACAGCGTGCACTTTCTGCTGAAAGGTTCTAATTGCGTTTTGAAAATGCTATTAGCTTACTCTGAGGTGGCAAATAGCAATATCGTTGTGTGGGAGGCTCTGTGTACATAATAACAAATCCTAATGGAGCAAATGGCAGCTTCACAAACGCTGTACTGCTAAAGAGAAAAGTGAGAGGAGGACAGAGAGGACAGAATTTGTGTTGTTATTGTCAGCTAACAGTTTCCAGCATTCCTTCCAGCACAAATTTAAGCTGTTTTAAGTTGTTTGGATTGCTGTCTAAATGCTGAGTTATACTGGAAGTGTGTTGTAAAGGGTTTGATGGGTTGATCTGTATTTGGCATGTTTGCTTTCTCCTTCTAGTGAAATCAAAGTCTATACTCACAGTAAAGCTATTGATTTCACAGGAATATCTAAAAATGTATATATATATATAAAGTGTTATTTGTTGTTTAAGGGCTTTCTTCGTCTGTCAGAATGGTCAGTCATTTATTGTTCTTTTTTTTCTGACCCTAAGCATCATCATATGAAAATCTAGAATGAAAAATATCCTTTGCCCTCATATATAAAGTTTCTGTTTCCTACAGACTGGAGTATATCATCTTTTTAATCATTTAGATCCTATTGTCCTATCCGATTTCCTACCAATTTTGTCCTTTGGGTTGGCTGGTCACCTTTTGCCACTGAATACTGTGATCTACTTTGTGTTCCACTCTCTTTGCTAAGTCAGTCTTTGTCTGTCTTTCTGCTTTTACTCCCTTTTATTGTGGTTTGTTCTGTTATTCCATTCTGTTGCTGCATTCATATGTTTAGATCTTCTCAGCTACTTTTTAAATGTGACTGGCTGAATTCCTCTTTAATCCTGTGTTTAGTACGAGAGATGTTTCATGGATCAAGAGACTTTATGACCTGTAGTAGTCCAGAGGATGCAAAACACAAGAAAATACTGCTTAGATCATGCTGGAGCCTGCCTAGTCATGATAGATTGTTCAGAGTTTAAATCAGATCCAGCTGTACAATGCACAAAATGTACATTTTTTTTTTCAGAGTCTTACAGGTTGACCAGATTTTCACAAGGGAACCTATTTTGTATACTTGAACTTGTGCCATAACCTCAATCTGTGATCCTAAGATGTCCATCAGATTTTTGGAGGAAAGATCTATATTGCCCTCACTACTAGCTTTCATATTTTTGTAGTGAGACCACCATCATGAGATCCCAGAGTACTGGAAAGTATTAGTATTTTAACAATCCAAGTGCTATCAATCATTTCCTAACAGATTTCTTTCTTGTATGTCTAGTGAAATGTTTTTGTCAAACCTTACAATTTTTTTTAGCATATGCTTTGTGAAGAATAACAAGACTGTAAAAATATGGAATTTTCCTGTTATGTTCTCAAACTTTGTCTGTTAGATGGTAGCAATGCTTGTAGATCACCCTTCACAGATAAGGAGTGCATATCTCTACCAATTTGACCATTCTGTACTTCATGCTCCTCTCTCGTCTCCGAGGCTTGGCCACACATCTAATTCTATAGACTTAAATCTTTCCTATCATCCAGCTTGCTTCTACATATCTTGCATGAATAGTCTATTCCTGTGAGGTGATAATTAAGCTCTCAGTTTCTCTCTTTAAGCCTCTTTTGACAAGCCACTCATATGTTTTTCTGAAATTTATTCTCCTTCTGAGTTATTCTCTACCGTAGCTTTCTAGTCACTTGCCTGCAATAGAAGTGCAGTCCTCACTTAGTTTTGGAATTTGATCGAAGATCTGGTCACCTTTTTTTCCCCCCGCAGTTTCATTGCATCTTCTCTTCTTTCTTGCCAGCCATCTGCCCTTTTCTTCTTTTTTCCGTTCAGTGGAAAGCCTGTCCATGTGTGATTTTGTGTGCCCTTTTACAGTGCTGCATGTCTCCTAGACCTTTCTTTTGCTTCATGCGCAAGTCTTTCCATTGTAGCAGAGTAACATACTTTAAAGTTACATTGAATAGATCCCTGAGGTACACAGGTAGGCTAGGTGGAACGTACATGGATGGGTTAGTGCTAGTGTCTAACAAGATTCGGATCATGCCCTGCTTCTTTAAAACAAATTTCAGCACCATTTGATATGTATGTAATATGTATAAACAGCAGGGTAGCAGCAATATGAGAGAAAAATCCATGGTATATGCTGCCGTAAAAATTATAAGTCATTTATTTTAACCCGATCAGACCACAACTGGGAGTCTATCATATTTTTTTAAGCTAATATTAGATGTATGTGCTCTGAAAAACCTCAGTCATGAATATTTCATGTGTTTAAAAAACAAACAAACAAAAAAACCAAACCTGTGCTCTGGAGAATGAGTCTCAGAATAGATGCAAAAATAGCTAGATAAATTACTTATTTGTGTGTTACTTCAATGTGTGACGTACTTCAAATCCTAACATACTGATAGACTTGGGAAGTAAGGAACGCTGATGTAACTTTGTACAATGAACATGCACATGAATTTTGGTAAACTTCAAGGAGGCCAGAATTTTATTCTCTAACTTTTTAAAGGGGTTTTCCATATCCTTTGTTGTTTCACGTATCAGCCTGTATGATTAATGAAGGCATTCTTCCACAGAAAAGGTACCCTTGGATTTCTTCCTCTGGCTAGAATTTTAAAGAAAGATTAAGGTTTTTCGACTGCACTTTTTAAAGCTACCTGGAGGGTTGATTGCCTAAGTTTAATGTAAATCATTTTGCAAAGCTTGGCGTGTCTAGATTTCTTGCTTGCTTTCTCTCTCTTTGTCCTTGGGACTGTAGACATAGTGGCAAAGGTTCTTACTGATCTGTTTGTAGGAGCACATATCTCCTCTGCATTCTGTTTGAAAACTATGATGTTCTTGTCACTTCCTGGGTAAAATGGAGCTTTTACTCCTTATAGGTCAGGATTAATATACACCAGAGAATTGTGTTCTGTTGGAAAGCAAACCGAAGGGTTGTGCAATTTGCTCAGCTGTCTCAAAGTTTGCTTGCTCTCAAAGTATATTAAGAATGCAAGCTATGTTCTTTTTTACGTGCAGGGTCTCATAGAGAATCTGGAGGAAGAACCGGGCACTGTGTTATGACCAGTTAATTTGAAAAATATCTTAGGGCTGGATTTTTATGATCTACAAGTCTGTACTGATTTTTTTTTTAAGTTTTATAACAGAGGTAGAGAGCATTAATTACTTTGAAAATGAATAATTGATTACCACCAATAAGCCTTAATTCAGCAATGCGTTAATTAATTGCACTTCATTGCCTAAGGTCAGTTCTTCATGTGAATTATTTTGATTTCTATGAATTTGTGGATTTTAATATGTACCTTAATTTCTTGCCAAGAAGATGCACCTCAAAATATCTTGTTATTAACTGCTTTTCTAGTATGATCCCAAGTATAGTATGTTATACTAATACTTAGTGCATGCTGCTTTTGAATACCAAACTGACTTCCAAACTTTTTTCCGCAGGAGAGTTCTGATATCTGAATTAATTTAAATGAGGTTTTGTCATGTGAGAAAACTTCATGCCATGGGTAGGATCCAAAGAAGGTAAATGGTTTGAACAGTGGTAAACTAGGATCCAAATGGCTTTCTGGATCCACTAGGTTTTAACACTTTGTTTTTAGCAAATTAGCCACTTACACTTTACCATGATATGCTAAATAAATGTAGGTTTTGATAAACTTGTGTTTTGGTTGACAAGAGCTTTTTTGATCAATAAATCACCTTTGAATTTATTGAAAATGCTTAGTTTCAAGTTGTCTTAAAAACATTTCTATGTTGTCCTATATTACCTTTTGAAGTTGTTACACAAAGTAACAACAAAAATCATATTTTATCTAGAAACCACATTGAACCTTCTGCAAATTCTCCTTTTGCAATAAAGCACTTTTGCTTTCTTTCAGCTCTGAATTTGTACAAATTTCTGGAAATCCTTTGAGTCACAGTTTAAAATTTGAGTACTGAAAAATATTGTAAATCCATAAACATTGGGTTAATGAACAAGTCTTATATTTTGGTGAGTATGGAAGAACTATAGGAAACTAGAATCCAACAGTGCATGTTAGAGAGTCCTAAACTACAGCACTTGATTCTGCACCAGCTGTAGGCCTGGGCTGTGCTGGCAGCATGGACCAGAGTCCCTTGTGGGCTATGCCAGGGATATTAAATTACCCCATCAAGTGTGGTTTTAGTCAGAGAAGAGGCTTTGCTTCAGGACAAATTTCTGTCTGTGGTAACTTAGTTTTCTGGTAACTTAATTATAATATCATTCCTATAAAAGTGCCATTAAAACTTACCTGTTTTTCTGACATCTTTCTCCTACATACTGTTGTTTAAGCTGAAACATGCAAAATCCTCAAAGACATCAAGACAGCTTTGGGGATGGTTCTTTCTCTTTTCGTGAAGGAGAAAAAAAGGAGAGATCTATCTTACTGTAAAAGTAATGATGTTTATATTGTTTGCTTCACAATAATCTCTGGGATTTACAAGCATGTATCTTGAATAAGAAAAGAAGCAAATCTTATATAGCTGATTAGTTTTTCTGTGAAAATTTTAATGATTTTTTTATATCAGATTTTGTCTATATTTTAAGTAACGTTTCCATTTCAATATGAAACAGAACTGCACATATTTTTGTATGCATTTTTTGTATTATTTTTATTGGAGATGGATCCTGGTTTTCTGTTTTCTGTTTTGGCTTGCGTCTCTCATCTCTCAAACCTCTTGTAAAGTTTAGTTGTCTACCTCTGGATTCTGGCATATGATACAATTAATATAATGTGTCTTTTAAACATGGTCTTAGAAACATTAGTTTGTTTCATTGTTTTTGTGTGAAAGCATGAATCTGAAAGCATTTTTTTTTTCCTTTGCTATAATATTAATCAGTCTAAGAAGTCCCAAGACATCACAGATACTTGTATTTGCTCTGGCTTGTTTCTATGAGGAGGAAAATTTGGTGGCAAAGGTTGAAGCTTTATTGACACTGTTGAAACATGCGATAGATTTAATTGAAGTGAAAGGCATCATTTGTTGCTTATCAGATAAGTCCCCTCCTCAGGAGTGTCTTTTTCTCACACGTTATATTTTTAGTGTCTCTGTGTGGGTTCTCTGTATTGTGGAGGACTTTTTATCTGCTGCCAGTTGCTCTTGAAACACAAGCAAATGTAACTGGCTCTTGTACTTGCATCGTATTTAAATTTTGTTACTTATGTTTTGTTATTGTAAACCATTTTCAGTCCCCTGGTAGATTTATTTTGGGTACCACTAACTGCTGCTGCTTTTTGCCTGAATGAAAGGTAGTTACTAAGTCCACAGGTATCAAATCAGGCCCTATTTACTCATAAATCAAAAGTATGCTTTCTGGGAGTTACTTTTCTGCAAAAATGTAATATATTCATGTTATATTTTTGGTTCATAATGAGCTATGATATTGTTAACCTGTGATTTCCTCTATTTTTTTAGCCATGATTATTTCTCTTGAAGTATTTATATCTATGACAGAGTAGTGCTGAAATAATTCACTGTATAAGAAGAGGTAAATATTGCAGCAGACCAAAGTTGTGCTCTCTGACCCAGCGCTGAATATGAAGATTATAATTTGTCATTTTTGGAAGAAGAAATAGCTATTGCAGGCAAATATTTTTAGAACACATTAATACATACACTGTTTGCTAAAAAAAATTTACCTATTAAGAGTTGCATGTAGCCCTTAAACAGAATGAGACAAAAGGAAACAAATAAGCTGGGACAGTTAAGTAATGCATGAAACTTATGAGCACCAGAGCTAGATAATGAACAGCAGTTAAAATACCGAAGTCATATAAAATACGTTCTAAATGTATGGACAGGCTTTTAAACAATGATTTGATATTAAATGTACTTGCAGAGAAAAGGAGCAGGATGGGGTACAATATACTGTATAGAGGGGAAAAAAAAAGAAAAGAAAAACAGGAAGTAGACTTTATTGTAATGAAATTATTGACTTTGTCTTTTGCCTGCATGTATGGGAAAGAGAAAAGAACAAATGGGTCACAACAAAGGAGGACAGAGAAGCTATAAATTTTGAAAAAGTGTTTGAACTACATCACTAACATAGAAAGCAAAAGAATTCATGATCAATATGTTGTGTCATTATTAACCATAAGGATCATTAAGTTTTTTTTTTCTTAATTCTCTATGTAAATGGCCTAGAACACTGCAACTTTTGGCAGTGGTTAATTCTTGAATAGAAATGAGCAGGAGAAGTCTAACCAATTTCCAAATTCAAATTTGTTTAGACTAAATGTCTTTAGAATTGTGGTTTTAGAGTCTTTCAAAGTAGAAGACAACATTCCTTGCAGTGGATAGTTTCCTTCTAGAAATTGTGAGACTGATTTTACTGATTATGTAGGACGGCTGCCTGGGAAACTGGACACTGAAATGTGTCTGGAGAGATGTGGTTTAGAAACAGTCGGTGAATAGTTAGTCTGAAAATTCACACCACTAGCTGCCCTGGGCTTGCTGCAAAAATTAAGGCTTTCCACTTCATACGTGCATGTGCAGTTTCAAAGTGCATTTGAATAAATGTAGCGCTTGATGAAAGAGTGACTTTGTAGCGCTGGAACTGCAAATACTTTATAATTCTCAAGGAGTTTATCAAAGGCATTTGGAATGAGTATCTTCAATTTCCTCTTTTTTTTTTTTTTTTGGTACAGATTCACCCAGGCAAAAGTATGAGATTTTTACTGTGGTGAAAGCGTTGCAATATTTAAAATCTCTTTCAGTACGTTTTGTGGCAATCTTATGTAAGATAGCAATTTTTTCATCGTCTCTTTTTCTTTTCTTTCTTTGATATTTGCTTTATTAATGAGGCCCCACCATTATTTGAGCAACAGAGTGTGCATGGCTGGTCCTGCTGTGTTACTTGACTTTCTGGGTTTTTAAGGTGGAAAGCCTGCTGTGCTGAGAAATTGCACCTAAGCTAAGTGGACATTAAGGCACTTGACCTTCCTCCCCTTCATTCAAGACTGTATTTTTCAGAAGATTTTTTGTTTGTTTTCTAAAGGTAGTTGACTTCTGCGGATCTTCTCCATACCTGAACAACTAATTGAATAAACAAAAATGATCTTGCTTTCCTTTATGACTTTACATGTCATTCTTTTCTTTTAAATTCATGAATATTAGTCAAAAATGACATTTTATTTTCATAGCTATGTAATTGCTAATATGGTTTTATAGTTGCTACTAGGCTAAATGAGAACCAAGAAAAGTTTACCTCATGAAATTGTCTTGGTATGAAGTTCCTTGGATGATTCTGGAAAACGTTTTTGATTATTAAGCTACTGGCAAATCTACCGTTACTGGTGCTGAACAAAATCCTAAGGCTTTTGACATTAATGAAACCAAAGAAGCACCTTGTGACTCCAGCTATAATCAGTAAATATGTAACAAAATTAGCCACAGTGAATCTGAGATCAACCAAAAGAAGAATATTAAACTATTTCTGAAGTGAGAAGAAAAAGATTTTTGTTTATTCAAAGAAGGCCATAAACATTGGAAGAAAAATAATGATGAAATCTTTAAGCTTCACAGTGGAGTGCTAACAAAAGCTATCCATGTCACATTATATGTAATGATATAATAGCTTCTATTCTGCAGCAAATGTTTTACACCCTGCTTTCAGTGTGTAAAATCTACTGTTCACACTCAGTGTTTTCAGAGTGCTCAGGTATCAATTCCTCTCAAACACCAAATCAGTATTTGTATGTCTGCTCTGCTCTTGTCTACCGAGGAAGAAAACCTTTGGTCGGAAAATTTAGGGTTCTTGTTCTTTTAAGTTATGAAGTTTTCACTTATGAAAGTCATTGCAATATTTTTATGAGATATGAGAGGGGTGTGTGTATATATATGTGTCTCTGTATATGTGTATCTGCCTAAGTGTTTAGGGACATCTGAAATAAGTTTTGAAAACTTTCAGCTTTCACAGACCTTTAAATATAATTTAAAAATACTAACAAACTTAAAGCAACTTGATTTTTTTTTTTTTTTGTAGTCACATGTGTTTGGGAGCTGAGAATTTGAGAGGAACACAGCAGACTGGGATAAAAATGACAAGTATTAAAAATTCTGCATTTGTATGTTTTGTATTGCAGAGAGTACCTGGAATAGTTGGTTTCTGTGAAGCTTGTGCAAAAGTAAGTAAAAGGCATTAATTCTTGCTATGCTTGATAAAAATATTGCAAGCATTTTAATATTGCCTAAGAGAAAAATGATTTTTTTTATTATTTATTTATTTTGGTGAGGATAAGCCAAATAAAAGTAAATGAGAACTGAGCATTGAGGAAGAGGGAGGCCAAGTTCTTCTCATTGCTAGAATGAGAATTGCTATGCAGGATGGGGGTTGAATTCCCTGACTCAGGAAAGCCCTGTTTTTGAGGATGCGTCAGCTCTTTCAAATCAGTACAAACTCTGTTACAAAGATGCTGAAGATGAACTGTTCTGAGATAAGGCTGGTAATAAGCACTTCCTTAAGTGCTTTCTTGAACCCAAGTGCCTAGAGGCAATTGAACTGCAGCTGATGTGTACTTTGTGTTAAAGTATTTGTACTAGCTAGTTGAAAATTTGGGTATAATCTCTGATCGACCTGCTTCTGTGTGTGGCAATGGCCTTCTCCGTAGGCTCTCCTGTCCATGGTCAGGACAGATGAGCATATCGGCGTTTTTCATAGGACTCAGATGACTGGAAGCGAGAAAGTGAGAAAATCTGAAATGTGACACACTGGTGGGAAATGCCAGATGTAAAAAAAAAAAAAAAAAAAAAAAAGTCATGCTATTTACTCAAAGGATTTGTCTTTGCCAAAAGACACTTATGCTGACAAGACTAGATGTCTCAGCAGCTTATGATAAGAATTTGTGATGGCATTTGGATGCCCCATCCAGAACTAAAACTTTTAATGCTGCTTCTGGCTTCCATGTCAGAAAATTTAAATGAGAATGTCTAATTCTTTCAGAGTGCCAGAAGTATTTTGTAAACAATGTTTTGTAATGGAGAGCTTCAGCTTCTGGGAGCTTTCTTTTGAGAAGAGTTACTGTTAGATGATGTTCTGGCTCTAAGACACTCTACAAGAGCATAGAGGAAAATGGGATTTATGTGAACTGACCCTTAAGCCGATTCAGTGATATTAACAAAACTTTCTCAATGCTTCTTGATGTAACCCAGTTAAGGAAAGGTTCTTTTCATCCTCAGTTGAAAAGTGTGGGTTTTTTTAAGCTCTGTTTTTATTTAGCTGTGTACAGATGGTAGAAGAATTCTAAATAAAATAATTTATGATTTTGCTTATTTTTAAGGAAGCAACTCTTTATCAGAAAGAAGCTTTTTTTTTTTTTAACGGTTCAAATGTATGAATATTTCTTGAAAAGAAGTCATGTACTTTTTATATGTTGCAATTCAGATGGGACGTGGTATGGACATAAAACAAGATATATGCTTATGTATTCTGCTAATTTAGCCTCAAAACTAATAAAGAAATTGGGCTGTGTTTTGTGAAATTATTAAAAGTGGCCAATAGGTTTTAAAATAAGTTTATTAAGTGAGATTTAGGTGATGATAATGTAAATACTAAAAAGAAAACTAAACTAGCAAATTATCAGAATAGTTCAGAGAGGTGCCCACTATTTTAGAGATGTTTTATAGAAATGTGTGTGTGTGACTTAAAAACTGAGTTATTGATACTTACTAGAAAATTAAATATACAGTACTAGGAAAAAATTAACAAAATTACGATTTTCAGTAAGTCATGAATATTAGCTAGGTTCCTGAAGATTGCAAATAAGTTAATGCTGTGTTGGATTTAAAATGGATAAAATGTAATGGCCAGAGTAATTATAGGCTTGTCAGACTATCATTAATCCAGGCAAGACAATGAAGATCCTGATAAAAGACTCAATTAAGACAAAATTAAAATAAGTTTTAAGATAATTAATGCCAATTGACATGCATTTGTAGGCAATAGATTTTGTTAAACTAATTTATCTTTTTTGATGAGCTAACACATCTTATCTGAAACCATAGTGCTACTGATGTGGAAGATATATTTAGAGTGTTTGGCTTCTACCATCTGACCTTGTGTGAGAGCAGGTAAGCAAATTTACACTCCCTTAGTGCATTTTGCATGGAAGTAATAAAGGGCAAGTTGAGAAGCTCAGTGTAATTTTAACAAAAAACAAAAACAAAGGGGACTTGTCCCAAAGTTTCCTGAAGTTTATATATCTCTACTTTATGCTTCACAATAATATGGGAGAAAAGTCCATAGGTGAGAAAGCCTGGGGTAATGTTAAATAATGATGACATGGGGGACATCAGTAATCTGATGGGTAACTTGGGTTCACCATGTTGATCATATGCAGAGGGAGGTATTTGGTAACAAAGAGCATGTTACTTGAAATACTATATATATAATATTTTAAAGCATATAGCTCCATATTGTATTTTCCTCTTCTATGTAGTTCCTATAAGGTTCATTACAAGCCAAGTACTCCCTGTCCTCTCTGGAAAGCAGAGATAATTCCCAGTTTTAGAGGAAGACTGATTTCATATGCAAACTAGGGAAATAATGGACCATCAAAAGAAGAAAATCAAAATGAAGGGAAATCACTTCCAATTGAAGAAGAGTTGAACTGAAAAAGAAGGATAATTTGATAATATATTGTAGTGAGATGTTGAAGCAGAGCATACTTTTCTGATGTGTTCAAGATTAAGCAGCTGAAGAGATGGAAATTAAATTCTTTCTTCAGCAAAAATGCAATCTAGTTTGCTTTGTTTTAAAAAATTAAACTTCCTTGCTCTAGTTTCCAAATTCCACTTTGTAGCTGAATGGCTTCTGCCTATGGATGGGTCTTTGCTTTGAAGAAATGCTGAAAGAACCCATTATCCTTGGAGGAAAAAGAAAGGGCAAATGTGCAAGAAGATTGTGTTTTTAGTACGTATGCTTTGTCACAAAATAGTCTTTTCTCTTGCTTACAGTGCCCACTGTAAAATATAATTACATGGTAAATGAAATGATTTCTACAAAAAGCTAAGAAAAATCTCCTGCAGCTTAATATTAGTGGAAACTAATGTTAAGCCTATAATCTCTAAACCCAGTGTAAATGAAGATGTGTTTGGGAAGGCAATAAAAGAGCATCCTTTATCATTTTAAGGCTCCTTAATTGAAACCTGAGTGTTTGAATTTGTCCTCTTCACATACTAATCTAAAAAAGGGGTGGAGGGCAGGAAGGGAAGGGGAGTGGGAGTCACTGAAAAACAAGTTTCACAAACATTCTTTAAGACAGAAGAAGCTTCCTTCTCTCAAACTCATTTGTCAGTTGGTATCTATTCGTCATTACTCCTGCCTGATTATAAAGATCTAATTTGGCCACTTATTTTTTTTGCTTTTGTCATGTAGGTTGTAACCTTGTGGCTATGTAATTTCACAGGCTAATTGTACTATAAAAAGAAGAGGGGATGATTAATAGGAATTGCTTTGAATTTCCCTCTTATTTCTGAGTGGTCTTGCTATGTAGAAAAAGATAAATAGAAATTCATAGACTGCATATTCTGCAATCTATTTCATAGATTGAATATTCTGTTTATTATTTTATATTTCTTTGAGAGGGTATTTACCCTATCACTCAAGCGTAGAGACTGAGCACTTAGCACATCTCATCCATTTCCGAGTTCTTCATCTGTCATCAATTCCTTTTGAAATTGAGAATCTTGAAGTGAGTACAGTATTCAAGCTGATATATGTGATGGCATTATACTATATTTCACCTTATTCTCTCAGTTGTTCTTTATATGCTATGTTGTTTTTCTTGACTGTTACAGTAGTCTCAGTTTCATTTGGCATTCAGATGTTTCCAGAGGTCAATGTATCTTTAATGTGTTTGGGATAAATGTTAATTAATGACATCTCTTTTTTTTTTTTTTAGTTTTATTTCTTCAGCAAAGTTGTTCTCAAAACCCTTTTCAGAATTTGGAGGATGTGTGAAGCATTTCATACAAACTTTATTTCATGCAGTAAACACAATTTTATGGATGAGGTTTTCTTCTGGTCTAGTCAAGGTGCCTCTGTGCAATCCTACTGGCAAAAATTTGGACTCATGCTGTTCTGTTTATGCATTTCTTCTAGCTGCCATCGTGCAGAAGTGTAACTCTAGCTGTTTGAGGAGATGATATACAGATTCCTTTTCCATCTTAGCTGACATCAGGGAAGCAATTTCTGCTTTGATTAGGTGCCTACCATGACTTTTCAGGCTGGTTACTTGAAGATGACCTGTACTTAAATCCTGAGGAAACAGAGTTGATTTTCAGTTGGCTCCTGCTGCCTTCTAAATGATACTTTGGACTCTGTACTTCTCATTGATGGGAATATGGTGCAGCCTGTTGTTAAAGTTCAGAACCTTTTAGTTAGTTGTGGTTCTGAATTTGCTTTTAGTTGTCTTTCTGTTTCAGCAGATGAATCTGGATCTACCTTTTGTGGTCTCTAGTGAGGTTAATATGAAAGGTGAGCTCAGTCAGCTCTTCCTTGATAAGCCTGTGAGAGACAGAGGAAGGAATTTGAAAAGGGAAAAACAAA
>NW_010578568.1:0-27941 GCF_000705375.1 Tinamus guttatus | reverse complement strand
TGGCTAGCTGGAGGTTGCATACCAAGTTTTCCAACAGAAGTTTAAACTGTGCTTCCTAATGTCACAGTATGTGAGGATATTCAGAGTTCTTTTTAAAGGGGTGGTAAACAATTATTGTTTGCATAATGTGTGACATAAAAATGTAACAAGGCCAAAACTCTGATTCCTTCTGAGACACAAACAATGTTGTTAGAACCTTTTAAGGAGAAAAGTCTTGTAATTGCATTCTGTAAGTGTGAAATTTCTTGCATAAAATAACAAACACTAAAACTTCTGCTTCCATTAAAAGCCCATAGTGAGGGCACAGACATACCAATAGCACAAAAACTACTCTAATAAGTTTTGTCAAGCTATTCTGAAAAGTGAAGCAGCTGAGTAACATTATTTTATCAATATTTTTATGAAGGGAAGTACTTACAGCAAGTGAGAGCGAAGTTTGAAAGGAGAGGCGACAGCAATGAAATTTTGCTATCACATCTACTCAGATGTGGCCATTCACTAAAAAGGCACTAAATTATTGCTACTTTGGATTGAAACTGGGATTTGAATGACATGATCATATTCAGGGAAACCTCTTCACCCTCCCTCTTTGTTCATGAACTCAGGGAATGCCTACATGATTGCTGTAACCTTTTTTTGGGCAGGCAAAGGTTCTGTTTTGGTATGGTATTCCCTCTCCTCCTCTCTCAACACTCAGAGTAACACAGAGCAAGGAGCTCAGGAAACACAGTCATCTTGATCTAAGGTATATCAGCAGCTATTCCTTAATCCCTTCTCACAAAGGAGGTGCAAGGTGAGATTATGCCTCAAAGATGTTTCTGATCACAAGAGCTGTGTCTGGAGAGTTCCCACCACGTTTACTCGGAGAGTTTAATCAGATCTACTGTAGTTACAGCTTTCCTGTAGCCCCCCCTTTTTTGGGGGGGGGAGGAGATGAGGAAACCTGGTATTGATGCTGCTAACTCTTCTCAGGATTATCAGTGTTAAAGTATTTCTGTAGTCTGTATATGCAGCATTACTGGCATTATAATATGCTGTGTGCCTGTAATTTACACTTGTGAATAAAACCGATTTTTCTGTTTTATGCCAGTTCAGTTTAAAGAAACTAGAGTTTAAAAAAAAAATCAGTGTCATGTTTTTCTCCCGTAAATTACTATTTTACTGTGTCAAGTAAATGGAATATTATCTATGATGGTAGAGAATAATAGATTATTACTATTTAGTTTCACTTCCATATATTACTTAGAATGTCTATAATACTCATGTATTATGGGAAAATATTAGGAAGGTAAAATATATTCTCATTTTAGAGAACAGAATCAATCCTTATAAGTAAAGAATTCTCTGATCTAGGAAGAAACAACTATTTGTAAGGTCAGTTATCTGCTAGTTCTGCAAATAAAGTTATTTGCAAGTGTGAAGACATGAGCTCCAGTCTCTGCTGCTTAGGTTTTTCTGAATGTTAAATAATGTATGTTTATTGCAAAATACTTAAGCTACATTCTGGACCTGCATATTACCTGCATGAAATATAGGCCTAATATAGGCCTATAATTACAATTAGGTAATTATATTTTGTTGCTTTGACAAACAATTTAGATTTTAGCTTTAGAGAATATGCAGTGTGGTAGCAATTATTGGACACAGTTGTGCATTTTGCCTTTGGAGGGAATAATATTCTTGTAGCCCTTGATCATTGTAAGGGTGATTAGGGCAAGAAGAGGAGCAAAAGGTGTTTTTGACCTGGAGGGCATACAGTATAAACAGAAACAGGCTGCTGGCTATGGACTTTGTCTGTTATTTTCACAATTACCTAAGAAACAACCTAAATGGTGGTAATATGAGAATTTATTTTTCTCTGCTGGCATTTGTTCTGCCATATGGAGTACCATATTTTAAAAGGCTGCCTGAAGTTGTCCCAGATGTTTTTTACAGCAAAATACAGATGTGTTAGTGTGGCAGTAAATTCAAGGTAAAAACATGTATGCTCTTTAGATATTCTGGATCTGCTGAATCCAAGGAAGTCAAATGGAAGGCAGTTTCCATATGAGAGGAATATAATGTGGTTGACAGTTGTAGTGCAATAAGCTATTAAATATGAGTGACTGAAATTATCCTCATGGTCATTAAAAAAAAAAAAAAGACATGCTGATCTCTTGAGGTTTGAACCAGCTTAGGTTAACTTTGAAGTATATCTAGAAAATAGCTCTTATCCTTTGGCTTTGAACTGCACCAGAAACGTTGGGAGAATAGCTTTGAATCAAAAGGTTCAGGAGGAAACTTCAAATTGGAGGGGATTAAGTGGCTGGGTTTAAGATGTTAGCTATGTTCTGTTTCTGTTAGTGATCAAGATCTTTACTATGTTTTTGCTTATGATAGAATAGCTTTATAAGTGCAAGTGTGGTTGTATTAAAAGATTCAAAAAGAATCATGTGACATATTTCTCATCTGACTGCTTTTTTTGGTGTCTTTGAAATGAATCAGCCGTTCCTATAAGGTCATTGCTGGTATAGTCCACATCTAAAATATTAATAGTTTTACAGATAAGCGCATTCTGGTCAGCTCATTTTTTTTCAGGTATTTTGTTTAGTTTTTGCCCTTACACTTGGTATTCAGTTAACCATTTAATTGTTTCATGATTTAGTGAATGTAAATTAGAAGGTATTAAAAGATACTGAATATGAAAAAAAAAATTGGAAATTTATAAATTAATTTCATGCAGCATTTTACAATGCAGGAGTATTTAGACCAAAAATATGTATGTCCTCATTTCTAAGCAGAGAGCGATATAGGAAGGAGATTTCCCGTTTTTGTGTGTAAACCTGTGTCTGCACCAGTAACCTTAATCTCAAAGAACTTTAGGTTAAAGCTTGAAACTGAAACTTTTTCATTGGAGTTCATTAATGGTGTGCTATTCTTTTAGAAGTTTACTTCTAGGTTTATAATGCAATGTATTATTTCAGGGTGAGTACCAAGAACTGTGTAATTAAGGGAACAGCATGCAGGTGCATGACCTAGATATGCCAAATTATTCAGTTGGGAATAAGCCTAAGTATTTCTAATGTTTCTGTTCATTAGTGAACAAAGAAAAGAGTTTTATGCAAGAATCTTTCATCTAAATGGATGTGCAAGTGGATATGTATCAATGTTTGCGAGAATTAGAGTGATTTAATTGACCTTTATTAGATAATCATTAGTGAACAAAGAAAAGAGTTTTGTGCAAGAATCTTTCATCTAAATGGTGCAAATGGATATGTATCAATGTTTGCTAGAATTAGAGTGATTTAATTGACCTTTGTTAGATAACAATATTTAGAAAATGACTGTCTTCACAAAGTCATGTTTTGTTACATAACATACATACATATTGTATATGTGTCCTTCAAGCTCACTGTATCACATCAGGAGCCTAGAACTACTCAAAGCAGGTTGTAAGAGTTAGCTCTACCAGGCAGTACAACCTTGTCTAATAAGAGCAATAATAAAAAGGCAGATTGAAAAGCCATCTTTGAAAATGAAATCTAGAATTAAAAATGAAGCTAAGAGGTAAAATAAGTCTTATAATGAATTTAGATAACTTGTCACAAGGATTTATATGACTAAATAAGTATGATCAAATTCCCCCTCATCCCAGAATTTCCACGAGGGCACTTAATATATTAAAACTAAAGTATTCAAAAGCAAAGAATGGCTGTGGTCATGCTAGAGAAGGTTTTCCTCAGATGAAAAAATGTTTTAAGCTCCAGTGGAAACCATCTATTCCTAGGCCTACCCTGTCAATTATAAAGTTATTTTTGATAGCTAAGTTATAAACAACCTTAGTGCATATTTATAATGCTTATAGTGCATGTGTTAAGGAAGTCTGATGCATATTGCTACTATGAAGAGCTGAAAATCAGTGTGTAAAATCTGAGGTCTCATAATTTTTCTGAAGAGGCCATATATAGGATGTAGGTTCATGGGCAGATGAGTGTAATGTCAGTGCTCTTGCTTGCTCTTTCTTGCTTCCCCATAAAAGGGATTTGTTTCCAACATTAGGCTTATGGTATGCATAATATTGCAAAAGTGCCATATTGTGTAAAGAAATTGCTTTCCTTTGGTGTATGTTATTTTTATTTGGAAAACTTGTGCAGCATAGGGATTAAATGCAAAGATTCTTATGGTTCTTATCTCCAATAAGTCCTAGAGAGGGCAGAAGAGTAGTTTAAGGTATTCATGTAGCATCCTGAAGGGTCTTTACTTCCCATAAAAGTACCCATTAATCAGAATTTCTTACTTCTGTGAGATACTGCTTCCAGAAATTAATGACTTTTTGGAGGTGTTGTCTAATTCCTTGACTGCAATTTATTTGGATTGTGCAAATACTAAGCACCTTGTTAGTTTTTGCCCTTACAGTAAACGAAGAGCAGAGTTGATATTGTGCATTTAGTAATTGTGACACTTTGGGAGCAGTTCTTGTCACCATGTCCTTAAGCAGGTTGATGCTTGCTTTGTTAAACTGTACATTTTTCAGTCAAGCGTTCTATTGGCTGCATTGAAGGTGCTGAGTAACTGCATTAACCTTGGTATGTTTTGGCAATAAAAGTGAAAATAAACATCAATAAATGTCTCCCACAGCACTGATAAACTCCAAGGGCATAAAGTGGGGCGGTTATGAGTCATGGGGGATAATTTGTTCAAGTACATCTTTCTCTTCAAATAAGCTATTGGTACTTCAATATTAGCTAAGCATATTTTAAGTCAGTTCTCTTTGAACAGTTTGTACTGGTTGGGTTAGCTTGGGATTATTGACAGATCCACAAATGTGTGTTTTCTGCTGTTATCTCTGAATCCTATTACAGGACTTAAAATCACTTTCTTTTGCTATATTTGACCTAACTATTGACTACCCAAACAGTCTTTGCTTTTAGAAAGCTAGACTTTGTTTGAGCATCTGGGCCATTCAATTTCATGCAACCCCAGATTATTTTTTACCTTGTAGGTTATCTAGATAAACCTTTAAGGCCTCATAGCATGAATCTGGTAGAGATAGAGTTTTAGATGTCTAAATGTTTACTGGAGCTATATAATGGTGGTGAGAATCTGGAGTGAAAAGGTATGTTCACATTTGTTCCTGTTCCTCACTGTGGTGCCTGATGCCCAACACTTGATGCCTCCTTCGCTCTCTTCTTGAGTTTTCTGTGTTCTTAAGCAGAGTGTGTTGAAGTGCCTGTCCCTGCCAAAACATCAGCCCTGCTCAAAATCAGGCTATGTTAGCTCAGGCTTGGTGATGGGCAAGCCATGGAAAAGTCACTTTGATCTGAAGAATAAGTTTGCCTCCTGCCTGCAGAGTACGTTGAGAGTGTGTACGAAAGTCGCTGGACTGTGTTTCAGAAGAATGAAAGACCAGTGGCACTGGAGCAAAAATCAGTCAAAACACTGTTGTAGTGATGGGTCCTGCTTCTCGTGGCGGTTTCTCTCTCCTTTCCCTTTTACAGGAACACATGCAGCCTTCCATAGAGGGAGAGTGAGCAGGTTCATACGTGTCTATAAGCAATATTAGAATCTCTGAAGAATGAAAGAAGTTTATCCTAAACCTTGAAGTTATACATACAACTCAACTGTTTCCTGCTAGGCAATTACCTTACTGATACCAAAACTAGCCAATGCTTTCTACATCATCTGCAGTAATGTCCTTTATTTTTGATTAAGTGATAAGAACAAACCTCAAACTGGAAGGCTAAATATAGCAAAATTCCTTTTCCCTTTACTGGAGCCAAGTTCTCATCCATTCGAGGAGGCTTTGAGTTGCTAGTCTTGAATTTTTTTTTTTTCTAACTTTTAAAATTATTTCCTGAATTTTGGAGCAATGAATGATTCTCTTAATGGGGCTGTGTCTGATTTCCATCTTGAACATCAGTGGAGAATTTGCTTCCCAAAGATCATAAAGTATGTATCTAATGGAAAAGGAGAAAATAAATTTAATCTATTTGAGGTTCAGTGTACTGGTGTTATTAGCCATCAATCTTAATATCTTAACTCCATTTTTTGCACAAATTTAATAATATAAATACGGTCTCTTGGAAGAGTCACAAAACCAATTACAGAAATGTCAGAATTTCCATAGGAAGGTAACCTTCCTCTTAGCAGTAGCAGGGGAACAAAGCAAACTGGTAGTGATTAAAGTGTCATCATATAATTGCATTTTCTTCCAAATAAATCATCAACTCCCAATAAATAATTGAAGTAAGCCATGTTCCTCAGGATGCAACAGTTCAGTAGCTGTGATTAAAAAGTGCTAGAAGCTGTTATTGGATTTTTTTATGATAAAATTTCTCCTATTGTCAGATTGTCAGATTTTATTACCTCCCTCTTCTTTGGGGTATTTTTTCAGGTTGACTGGGAAAACATAACTTGTGTCAGAGACTGTAATGAGATATATGCTCCAGGATGATTTCACAAGTGGTCTTTAAGTGATCTCTGTTCTAGATAGAAACATATGAATCTAGACCTAAGAATGATAATGAAATTTGTCAAGGTCTTGGCAATGTCCTAGGAGCTGTACTGTAGCCACCTAACACTTTGACATATATAGGGAAGAGTCTGCTTCTCCATTTTTCTTCAAATTGTTTTGGCTAATTGTTTGGTGTTTGATGACTTAATAGGACTCTTAGTATTAATAAACAATGTAAAAACTCAAGAGCATGATATAGTCATGAGAGCAGGCTGTGGGCTGCTTATTAGTGATGGTGAAGCATTAACTAGGCAGAACTCAGTTTGACTTCCAGAGTTCACAGGCATTTTGAAGAACCGTCAGTTAGTTGGTCTTAAACTTCAAGCTGTCTTTATTATCCATATCAAATAGTGGAGCTCACACTCCACTTGTATTCACTTTCAACATAGAATAACATCTGAAAAAAGGTAAACACATTTTTTCTCTATAAATTGTAACTTAAATATTAATTGTTTTGCCTCATTAAATTACTTCAGCAGTTGCAAATTAAGTGACAAATTAACAAAACATCTGTAAAGCAAATGGGTTAGTAGGAATTGTTTGGTCTCTTGGATCTGTTATTAGTAATGCACATATTTTGGTCAATGAATAGTCTTTCACTTTGGTTAAGCCAGAAAGCTTAAGTCCATACTTTGTTGCATTTCAAGACTTTAAATCATTTAAGAACAGAGCCAAAATAGATGTTAGAGTGTATAGTTCTGTCCAGTCTTTGGCTGTTCCAGGTGTGTGGAGTGGGGTTTGGGGCTTTCAGAGAATTTAAGATCCAAATGGGAGAAATGTAGGTACCTTTGGAATTGGGCAGCAATGGAGGAGGACTGTTCAAGATGGTAGTTTTAAGTTTACGCCCCAGAATTCCAGCTACCAGCTTCTTTGAAAATTGAGATGATTAAAACTGGAACAGAATGAGTTGTACATTCGTAGCATTCATTAGAGTCAGAATTAAAATGGACTTAATGCTTTGGGAGCATTTAGGTCAAGTAGGACACACCTAGGTACAAGTCAAATCTCTTGACTGTTAGTATGTATAATCACGTCTGTTTCTTAGGGAAGACTTTGATCAGTTTGCTGAGTGTAGTTCTACAGATAATGCAAATATTAAGTGCGAGTTGCCTTGAAAAAGTAATACTTAGATATTCGGATTTATAAAGGTGTGTAAGAATAAAACTTCCAGCCTCAAGCCATCTTTGTCAAGGTGTAAACATACAATTAATAGATGCCTAAAGCTGTACTGTAGCGTTCCTGTATAAATCGAACAATCCCTTAAATCCAGGTCGATGGAACAGCATTTTTAATACTAGTGTACTCAAAACCTCTCCACAAGCAGAGATTGCCTTCCATTACCAAGCCCAGACTGAGCACATATGCATACTTAAGATAGTGCTTTAACATCGTGTGCTTAACTGCTTACCTCTTTTCACACTAGTAGGATCAATTGATTGACTGGAAACTCTTATAATTTCATTTAGTTTCAAGGAACTGAAGCAAGTGCTGATGATTGGTACAGACATGTGATACAGATGACTATTATACTTTTATGTCTCATTTTAAATGTAACAGCATGGTAACATCTGCTCTTCTGAGCATTGCAGGTCTGCTCTTTTGAGTGTGAATGTTTGCTGAGCATCGTTAGTTTACAAAAACTTTTTTTCTTTTTTTATGCTATTAGTTGATGTACAACTATTTAATATCTAACACTATCCTGAAAAGCCATTCTAAAGACTTGTCTTAGAGAGCTGAGCTTGCTCTCTGTGGGATTAATACTATGAGTAAAGAAATGAAACAGCTTGTTTTAGTTTGAAATTTATATTTTCATTATTCATCATCCTACAGTTCTGTATGCTTATAGAAGGCTGGATGCACAGTTTGTTCACTAAGTTTTAGAACAGGCACAAAATATTCTGTTCATGTCTGCAAGAGATGTTTCATCAGATAAGTGTCTGTGATTCAGTTTACACAATGTTTCCCCACATCTTCAATACTGCTGATACAAATTACAAGGCTCAACAGAACTTGACCATTCTGCAACATTAACCTGCTTTCCTTTATACACCTTGATCAAATCCCTGCTGTGTAGCAGGCTGTACAAATGGAAGTGCCTTGCAGCATGCCCTCCAGGTCTACTCATGAAGTCCAATTCCTTTAGGAACAGAGAACAGCATGCTTCAGAACTGAGATCTTCTCCAGAAGTCTTAATTTATCCTGTGTTTGTGCTTTAGGGAAATTTTCAAGAAGCAGCTGAAATAAGCTCTTAAATAATAGAAGTGCATTGCTGATGTTTTTAACTCACTTATATTAAACCAACCTGGATATCACTAGCTTGGGATGCTATTGCAGTTTTCCCATAACTGTGTGTGTATATTGTAAAACATTCACTAAATGCATATCCTTATTTATTTCCTACCTAAACGCATATCTCCCCTCCTCTCTTCTGCTGCTTTATTTTTCCTCCTGCTATTGCATCCCTCTTTCTATCTGCCTCTTATTTCCCTCCCTGTCTTCCACAGCTTTCATTTCTGCAGGGCAGCAGTCTTTGCTGCATGGTTCACCACTGTTCTCTCACAATGCTTAGGAAACTCTTAGTATGATGAGAGCACTACTATGATGTTTTCCTTCGCTTCTGTGAAAAATCAATTTCCTTCTTGGGTTTTGGAGTTATATCTACGCATCAAGGTGATTGTGTCACTAGATTAAAAAAAAAAAAAAAAAAGGGTCTCTACCAAGAGATAGGACATCTCAATTGAGGGGGGAGTGGAATGAAGTATGTACCCAGTGGCACTGGAGAAAATATACTGCTATGCTCTTTTTATTTTTGACAGACTTTTGAAAGTTAGCAGGTCTTGTTATAGAAAGTGGTTTGGCCTATCATGACATACAGGAGCAGCTGGGGATATATTAAATTGTAATTTATATTTTGTTCGGTTATGGTTTGAAGGTGTGAACTTCAACAGAAAATAATTGATGTCTAAAATCTTATTATCAAAACAGACTAACCCAAAGATCAGCCGAAAGAGAAAAATTCTTACAGATAGAGTTTCAAATGTTTTAAAAAACAATAGTTAACCTGCATAGAAAGTCAGAGATGTGTTGAAGTCAATATGCAGTTAATTAGACTTTCATTTGCTTTTCATCGATTATAAAATATGGTGCTGATTAAAAAATGAACAAAGCAGTTCCAGAGCACAAGATTTATAAGTCCACATGAATTTATATTTCAACACTTGAGTATGTTTTATGTATTTGCTTATGTAGCTATTAGCAGTTTGTTACAAGAAAAAACTCCCATACAATTTTGACTGGTATTTATTCTTTGCAAGCTGTTTGGATTCTCCTAAATTTTGCTTTGAAACCATTTTAGGTCAAGGCATTGTTCATTACAAGTCTTGGATTTGAATTACTGTAATATAGGTAAAGCTGTTTTCTGATACAGAGATATTTTACACCATCTAAGTGTAATAAACAGCCTTTTTTCCCTCAAAATTCAAAAAGATTCAAGTTATGACATCCTGAGAATATTGAATACACCTGTTTAAGAGTTTCAGTGAGATTATTTTAAGACATCCCTTCTGAAATCATTAATGTTAATGTTTTTATTTACAGTGTCATGGGAGTGTTCAGGAGATGACATGTACTTAAAGGTTCAGAATTGTACTGGTTAGTTTTCTCATCAATTTCTGCTTAAATGTGTTTCCGAGTTTGAACAGTTGCTAAAATTTCAGATTCATTTAACAAGCTGAAGGGAAATAGGAATAAGGAATGTTTAAAAGGAGCAGGTAACTGCCTTCCCTTATTTTTTTCTCCCTACCTAGGATCAACTGTTTGGTACTGTCAGATTTGGGGTTTGGTTAGGCTTTGAGAAAACTGAAATGTGCTGTTGCTTGACCTGAAGGTAATGGAGATTTGAGTTTATTGGGATTTTTCCGTTGATTGAACAAGTCGTCTTGATGGCATATCTGATACAAACTTGTGATTAAAGTGGAGGAGATGACTGAACTTTGCCATCTCTTCAAGAAGGGTAGAACAGTTGCCCATGGGAAGTTTTACAGTTGATCCGGGAATAAGAACCTCAGCTAATTTCATAAACCTGTTTGTCCTTGAAACAGAAAGGTGAAAGGATTGACAGTATCAGAACATACAGACACTTAATGGGATAACTATAGCTCAATTTCTTTGGGTTTTGATAGGACAAAGTTGCCTACCTATACTAAAACTTAAGAGGTCCAGGCATAAGCAGCAGAAACTTTTTTTCAACTTACTGCCTTAAGTGAAAAAGGTTAGGTAGCAAATATATGAATATTAGATTGATACCATCTCTTTTGTACTGATAGGTCTATAGTTTTGACATGTTGACACCTCTGTATTAGTAGAAATCTTCTGAATCTCCTTTTTGCAGCTCTGGAAGATAATCTGCTATTACTTAAATGAGTGGGATAAATTCTTGAGAATTTCTTGGTCTGGATGGTTTCTTCAGAAGCAGAGCATGTGTTGCTTATTTACTGCTTGGAAAGAACTGAGCACAAGTAATGCAAAAACTTTGTGCTGGATGGGGAGCTGCCTAGTTTTAAGGTATAGAGTTTCATCTTAAAATCTGTGCCCCCTGGGAGCTTGTTGGGCATTTGAATGAAGTTTGCAAGGGACATGACACTGTTCAGTCAATATGAGGGTTGAATCCTTTCTCCTGTATAGGGCTTGCCTCATTAATATTTTTTTTTGGAAAAAAATGTGATACTGCTTGTCACTCTAGCATCCATTTATACAGCAGCCAGAAGTTAGACCAATGGGGGTGAAAAAAACCCCTGTGAATCTGTAGTTTCAAACTTTGAAATTCTCATGAGAGGTCTTTAGAACAGCTTGCTTTAAATATTGCAGTCTGTGTCCAAGTGTTTTGCATCGTTTGGCACCAGTTGAAGTTCTAGATGAATATGTGCTGTAGCATTGTGTCTGATATGTGCAGGTGACCCTGATCAGACCCTGACTGTACATATCCTTAGTTATACACGGAGTCTGAAGTTTAATATTAGAGCACTTTCTGTGTAAACCTTGTAATATTCTTGTGAGTTACTAACCATGATCACAATGTCACTTTAAAAGGGGATTTTAAAAAAAAGATCTAATCTTGAAAATCACCTGCCAAGTCTTTAAGTCATCCAGAATCACATTTTTCATACATTTATTTTCACCTAGCTCATGTTTGGATCTCGTGTTTCCATTCCTTCTTATATGTTTTTTATTATTCTAGCAGAATGCAGAAGTTTTTATCTATGCTCCCTCTTTCCTCTTTGCTTTGACTTGATCTGACAATTATCACACCTACTGATAGGTTCCTTTACTGGCTTAGATGTTGTGTCTAAATTCAGGATCTCACTGAACTGCCAGTGAAGTCACCTTAGTCTTGACATCTCAGAGACAGTGCTTCTATAGCCAAATGTTTGCTGCTCATAGCACCGTTTCATGATTTTTGGTGCTGGCAGATGGCTGCTGATGCCTAGGGATTTCCTTTATGATAAAGCATTTGCCAGATCAGTGGTTAAGATGCTGGGATGAAGGTGGCTAAGGTCATAAAGCTGTTATCAGGCATAATTTAAGGCAACCCTCAAGAGACTTTTTTTCCAGCCTTTCACTGTGGTTGTGCTGCACTCCCAAGTGTGGGTTAGCACTAGCTCAGGGTTCCCAGGGTGGCAGCAGCATAAGGGCCTCCATGGCTGCACAGATCAGTCTTCCACGCTGGTCCCTACCAAAGCCCATGCTGATGAGAGCTCAGTCCTTGGTGTCTGGTGACTCAGTATATTAAGTACTCCAGCTAGCGCAGTCACACCTTTGCACTGCAGGCATACTCTGTTACACAAAAAAGCTGCCTCCTGGGTGGGAAAGATAGTTTAAAAATATTCACACCTTATATTATGCCTCAGCAGTTCTGCCTAGGATCCTGTATCTTAAGAAAGCACTTCCTGATCTAATTGTTCTTGTTTTTCAGCCATCTGTCACCTTTTAAATTTATTTTATTTTTTAATTAGTTATATAAGCGGGCTCAGATAGAGGTGCATTTCCCTCTTTCCCGTTCACCTCCCCAAAAAAGTGAACAAGCTTTCATCCAAAAGTTGTTGTTGCTGTGTTCCTGTGGCATGGTGCCCAAGCTGGGAAGTGCTGCTGTGCAGCCCTCTAATTTGCAGTGACAAGGCTTATGGATGGGGCTCAGACAGTGCAGGTGCAATAGCCACCTGGACAGATAATGTCTGCCTGTGCAAACACACATTTCCTGTGCACGAGGTAGTCACTGGAGCTTTATTTGCCAAAGGCTGAAAAGCTTATGGAGTGAAATTGTTGTGCTTCAGCTTATTTGCTCTATTACAGCACACACAAATGATCTGAGTGTTGCTTTTACACTAGCAAAAAGCTTGAACACCTTAAACATGGTTAATGCCAAGCGATTTATGGAAAATGGGCATCAGAGATCTGTGAAGATCTTTCTCACTGGCTGCAGGAATAACATGTATATTCTGATTATCTGAAATGCTTCTCTTAGACAGTCCTTTTCAATATTTGCTGAATGGAAAGCTAGCAAGTGTTAAAGCAAACAGTATTCTTCTTGCCAATTATTTTGGCTGCCAACTCCAGCTCAGATTTTTCAAATAGACATAGCCAATTAGTGATGTTTCCCCTCCTGTTTCTGGATGTAAGTGATTTCCAGCAGAGAACAACTTAGAGGTTCCTGCAGGATCAACCAATTACCAACACCTCACTGGCAAATGTGGTAGCAGCACTTAGAAGAGCTGTGCTAAGCTGGAAGTCATTCTCACCTGCTATTACACGTCTTTGTTTTATAGGTTTTTACACATTTCAGAGATACCAGAGACTGCAACAAGGAAAAGCTGACAGTGACTTTAAAATACCATTCTGGCAATGCACTATCTTTTGCTGGTTTAATTTTAGCACACTGGTAGGTCAACTAAACAACAGGGGCTATATCCAGAACATTTTCTTTTTCTTTCTGTCATGCCTGCTCTGTTAAATTTATTCCGACAATAGATATGTTTCACAGATACTATCCCATAATGGTCACACAAGTAGTGATTACTTATTCTGATAACTCTACCAAGCGACTAAGTGTTTTGTTTCTTGTTTGCTTGGTGTTCTGAAATGTTGCTTGCTTTCATTCAGAATAGCTTACTATAAATGATTCTTCATTTAGGCTTGCATCCCTTCTTTGTTGTCTTTTGTAGTTCGGAGTAGTGAAAAGGGTCTCATCATAAAAAGGATCAGACCTGTAGTCATGATTTGCTAGCATGAAGATACGATACACAGTCTTTCAAAAGCAGAGCATTACAATTCAAGAAGGCTAGGACCAAGTAAAGAAAATAATGGTATTGAAGGCCACAGCATCTTTAGGTTTAGAAGCAAAGAAAAGTTGGCAGAAATACACTACAATAGAAAGCATGTGTTCAGTGTGTTCAGCTTTTAGCGACTCTTGTTCAGGAATTCAAAAAGTTTTTACAATATTGTAAAAGATTTTTTTTATATTAGTGTCTGAAATATTTTTTTCTGAAATATGTTCAGGCACAAATTTTGCTGCATCTTTTTATTTATTCTACGTTTTTACAGAGTTGTCCAACTTTTATTGAATGTGCTGAAAACATTAAGATTTTTTTTCTTTTTTCTTTCTTTTTTTGTTTTTCCTATTAAACCAGTCACTTAGAGAACTCCTCTCAATGTTAACTACTGTCCAGCATAGTATTTACTTAAAACACGTTAAAGCTAGAGATGCATGTGTTGCTGAATTGAATCAGAGTGATCAGACTTGTAATGGAAAATAAGAAGAATATTTATCTCTTCTGAGGCTATTGTTGCCATTATCCATGTTGGTTGATTAAAATATCCTAGTCAATATTGCTCAGTTAATTTTAGTAATAAGTTCAGTGGTCTGGAAGCTGTATCTTATTTTATTTTTTTTAGCTGAGTGCATATTTGTATGTATGAAGAATACTGACGGAACATATAGCAGCTTTTGGCAGTTTGAAAATTATTGTTAATTAACTTTTCTGCTCAAATTCCTGCAAGCTCAACTGTAGTTGATGAATTATCATGTTAAAACCAATAAATCCTGAAGCTATTTCATAAACACAGTTATTTAACCTAAATTAGATTCTCCATCAATGGAAGCAAATCAATTCCTTAATGCCATATTATTGTGAATTTTAATAACATTGCTTTGCATTTAGAAAGACCCCAGTATTTATACAAGCACCTGCAATTCTGAGAATGAGTCAGAAATGGGATAGAAAATTCTGATGCACGTGGATTTTTTAGAGTTGGAGGTGTGAACTGACCTAATTCTGTTATTAAAGAACACGGTTTGTCACAGTGCCAATATTTGGCATTGGTCTTTTAGTGTTTGGCCAGCTACCTAAAGAACTTACGGTTCTCACTTCTTAAATCTGTGTGCTACTTATATTGAGTGTACTGCGTTTGTAAATCTATGAACTATTTATATTGGGTGTTGTATTTGAACTGAGAACAGAATTTCTCAGTTTGGTGTGACTTGTTGGAGTTATTTACAGGGGATTGTAATGATAGCATTGAACACATTTCCCCCAAAGGATCCAAGCAGTACTTACCTGTTGTAGAGTTTAATTGAATGCTTAATTTATTCTTCAGAAAGCTCTCTGCTCTCTCCAGGGAAAATACTAGTTGAAATTTAAAATGTACATTTTGTTCTCTGATCTCAGAGAACAAATAGCTGTATCGTGGTCATTTGGACTGAAACAGCTGTTCTCCCTTTTGAAGCTCAAACTGTGCTGCTTTTCCTATAAGGATAAAGAAAAAAGGGGATTCGGAGCACTTTGCAGTATTTACCACTCTGGGATCTCGTTCTGAGCAGTGAAGTTTCTGTTCCCTGCTGTGCACTGCTCAATCAAAGCAGATCGAAAGCTGTCCTTCTGCATGCTCCGTGGCTTTGGCAGCGCAGTCAGGCACAAACATGTGGAGATGTGAGGTCTGCAGCCAGCTCTGGGGAGCACATCTGTATCTATAGCTGTCACTGTGCTGTCAGGCCTTCCCGGTGATCTCAAAATGCCTATCCAAATTTCATGGAGCAGAAGGGTATGGGGGAAGAACTGGGGAATTTCTCAGAAATCTGTGAAGGGAGCTGCTTAGATTTTAACTACAGCCTCTAACTGCGGAGTGGCTGAGAATTCACAGTTTGTGCTACTCCTTGTAATTTGGTTCTAATGAGGGCCAACTACATGTAAATTGTAATTGGCATAAGTTTTAAGTGTTGATACGTTCATAATGTCAAAACCTTTTCTCAGTTCTGAGCTATGAGACAGAAGTGTGCAGTCAAATAGTTATAAGGAAAAATGATGAGCATTGTACACGGTTAAGCAAGAGACTTCCCTAGAGCATTTCTTTTTCATGTATTCAGTATCAAATCCAGTATCACTATCAAATGATGGTAGGTAGAAACAGTATTCATAACTTCAAATAATATGATACTCATCCTTTAGACTTCCTTGAAATAGTAAATCAACAGAGCTTTTATATCATTATGCGACTCCTGATGGCCCTTCTACTACATGTTATTTACTCTGCATAAACTAGGTTTTTGAATTCTGTCGAGTTTTATTGATATTTTTATTCTATTCTTATATAGGTATAAATAACACACAAGAGCAAGCAGATGGGAATGAGATCCACGACATATTCCACTAATTCTGCAATGCCCTGTGCATTACTTGGCTGCTGCCCAGTGTTCATGGTGAGCATGCCTTCCCTAGTTTCTCTTAGGCTTGCATACAAGCATACCTGTAAACATGTTTCGGAGTGCCTATAATATTTCTTTGTGGTTTTTCTATCAGTAGGCTTCTTGCAGGGAAGTTTATTACTAGGTTTATTTTACGAAACAAAGGGAAAAAGAATCTAACTGACTCTATAGCAGCTATATGAAGGAAAGTCAGGCTATTAAAATGTTTACTAATGTCTTTAAGTGGCATGCTATTGCTGTATGAAAGTTCCAAAAAAATCCAGAAAAGGAATTAACCCAGAGACATTATAAGGCACTGTATTATTTGAATCAGATGTTTCTGATGTCTTTAATTTTTATATTTTGATTATTAAAATTAAATAATTTTACATAAAAGCTATTCAAAAGCTCCACTAGATATTATTATTTTTGTGGAGAACTCAAAATACTGTGGAGCTTTTTCACTGAAAATTTAAAATTATTTTCCTTCAGATGAAAAGTGTGGAAACTAAAGATACAAATTCACTTCTCTTCTGTAAGTATTGCTTTGTTTATCATTTGCAAGCCTAAATTTTGGTTATAAAAGTTTTTTTCAGCTGTGATGCCCAGGAGAACTTGTACCTTGGTAAGTATAAAAATAATGAAAAAGTTTCTAAATTTAGTCCCTTTCTATTTGTTAAGTATTTCTGGACAAATTGTAATTGCTTTTAAAATTGGCTTATTAATTGCAAATGTTCAACACACTTTGGCAAGGAATCTAGAGGAATTAGCTGCCTAATTCCTGTTTAATTCAGTGAGATTTTGGGCATGTTAGTAAGTACTTCAGTATCTATTAAAATTTCTATCCATGGTGAATCCTTTAGAGTGGTCATGGTTCTGCATCTGATCAGCATAAGCATTTGCTATTTATATTATTTCTCTTGGTAGGGCATGATACATATAAGAGTTTTATAAGAACAACTAGGTAAAGGAGAATTTTACTTCTTTCAGAATTTAAAATAAAAGGTCTTAAAGGGCTATTCTAAGTGACAAGTCCTTTTTGGACTTAAGTGCGTCAGCGAAAAGTCGGCTGATCTGTTTGGCTTTGTATGGCTTGTATCTGACAGTTGCAACAGCAAGCAAAAGAGGTTTTCTTATTACCTCTCTCCCTCGATTTTATAACTATTTTTTTCTGACAAGATGAAGAGGTTGAGAATGACCCATCTAATGTGGTTTGACAGTAATGATTTTCTATTCAAAAATCATCTGCTTTACAGAGTGTTTATTTTTCTTCCCTTCTACACAGTATTTGATTTTTAGGTGAGGGCAGATTAGTTTTAGAATGGCTACAACTTTTCTGATCCAAGCAGTGGAGGGCTGAGTCCTAAATATCTTCATGCTCTGACCTCTTTTGTAGTTCTTATATTCCTGTGTAAAATAGCTCATGATCCTGGTCTTTAACATATAACCATGTAGGAGATTTATCAGGGCAGAAAATTTGTTAAGTATGAATGAAAGATTGTGATATGCTATCACACAAATAAAATGAATGTATTATACTGAACCGGATTTCCTTGCAAGCACTCTTAGTCAATTTGTTACTATTACCAAGCAAAATGAATATTTGCTGTTCCCATTTAATACTTCTGTTTTCTGTATGTGATGGGATGGTGAGAAAGCTTTTTAAGATTTTTTTTTTCTCTTCATCTTTTATTCATTTTCTATTTTTTTTTCTTCGGAAGGAGAGACATGAGGAAAAGCTTCTCTGAGCAAGCCATTTAGGAAAATCCCCAAAACCTCATCCAAGAACTTCTATGTATTCCTCAGGCTTTCTGCACACTGAAGCAGGACACTGCACATCACATTCATTCGAAGTGGAAATGATTTCCTAACATATTAATTTGCTAAGCAGCTTCCCAAACTTTCATGTGCTATTGTGTATGTATTTTAGTAGAAAATATTTCTCATGAAAATATCTTTATTCAGGATTTTATACAGTTCTGAAATTATTAAAATTATGCTACTCAGTATATGTTTGGATTGGAAGATGAATAGGAAAACAGATGCAATATAAGAGCTAATTTTTATCATATAGCTAAATTTAGGCTTGGTATTTCTGTCACAGACTAGAATATGACCTGTGTAGTACTTCACGATTGAAAACTTGGGTTTTTGAAATGACAATACTTTCCTGTTGCCTGTCTCAAACAAGGCAACCAAAATGGTCGTGTTTCATACTTCATCCATAAACTAGGTGATTAAGTAGTTACATTTACAGCATAGTGCATCCAAGTTCAGTTTTTCCAGAACAGTGATTTAAAGCCAGACTTGCAGTGACAGAGCTACTGTAACTGATTTCTCACTTATTGTGGGTCTGAAGGGAATAGTTAGGTAGTTTAACCTGTAGGTTTCTTTAGGATTCTCATTTATTTTGCCAAAAGTATCATATGACAGATTTAGTCATCTTTGAGAATCTTTTTGTCAACTGAATGGCATTTTCTCATGGTGGTCTTTGGACTAACAGAATATAAGAGACAAATGACCCAAGGGAACTGAAATGAAGTGTGTGTGACTGCGCACTATAAATATTTGCTACAGCTGAATACAGACTAGTCCTTTTAGGAAACATAAATGTTTTATTATAGGTGTACTTATTATTGCTTTCTGAAGCTGTAAACAGAAGCGGCTGGTGACCACAGGCATCTCTGCCTTGGTGGCAAGACTCCAGTTGCCTGTCATGTAGCTGCCGGTTGAGCCTTGACTCTTCTGCCAGAAGTGGTGAAGCCGACTACCACCTCTCTCCAACTCTTGACATTTCCCCTTGCTGGGCACTGAAAGGGCTCCTGGGGAAGAGCTCCTGGGTGACAAGAAGAATTGTTTCTGTTTTCAAGACTTAAGACTTTCCAATTTAAGATATTATTGCAGGGACACCTTCGTTAAACTAGTAATTCTAGTGAAGAGAAAACTATGAATGTATGATAATTAATAATAAGCTACAAAATACTTCCATGGTGCAGCTCAACATTTAGGAGGCAGACCAAAGACATAGTTGTGGTGATACCATACACTGTTCAAGAAAATGTGTGTTAGAATTTGCACCTTCAATGGGGGCTATTAAAGATAAATATTAGCTATAAAGTACTGATTTTTGTCCTTTGCAGTTATCAATAACATGTGGCTCTGAGTCACTGGTCTTTTTTTTTTTTTTTTCTCCCCTTTACACTTTTTACACTATATAATCTGTTCTGTTGCTGTTATCCTTTGCCGCAGAATATTGGACCTTCTTTCTTACTGATTTCTCTAATTTACTGCTTCTTTCAGGCTTCTCCTTTATAGTCTTTTTTTTTTTTTATCCATTTTCTGTGATTTCTCTTTCTGGACTTAATTAAACTATTCAAAGAGTGGATTGGTGAAAAGTTAAACTCTGTTGCAAGTGAAGATAAAATATCATCTTCCAACCATACGGCAAATCTCAGCACAGGTCTGAGCGCACACATTCTCCCACTGTGAAGACTACTAGTTATTTTAATAACAAAGATGTTTAGGTTAATTTATCCCAAATTACAGGATGGGAATTCTGAACTTGCTAAAACAAAGTTAATGGAATATCAATTGGTACATGTATATCATTAACTTGACAATCCATCTCTTGCCTTCCTAGATTTCAATATGTATTAAGTGTCCAATTTCTTAAGCAGGAATAAAAATTAGAAACAATAACCTAAGTAAGTTATTTTCCAATAAATAGGAATGTCTTCTCTGGTTAAAGAATAGTAATTGGCTGTTGTATGTTAACGCTGTGGCCCAGAGCAATTTTATAATAACCTTCTAAGTGCTTTCAAAAACAGACCGCCCAACACTTTATTACTTTCAACAAATGCAGTTATGCTTTTCTTAATTCATTTTAGTGAGCTGTCAATAAATTTCACTCCATTAGATGCAGAATTTAATTAGCTAGGGTTATGATTTACGTGATTTCTGACTTGCTTGCTATTTACAATTTCTAGTAAATGTTGCCCTTGGCAAAATAAACATATTTAATTTATAGCCAGTGGTGAGCAATTATTTTTCATTTTTGTGATACTAAATGTCACAAAAATGTGATCTCTTTTAAGGTTACAGATATACTGCGCTCTTGTCTTGGCCTGTAAGCATAATACAGTAATGTGGAATCTGGGATCCTAAAGCGGGAAGGACAACCCTGTAAAGGCCAAGTGATTTGTTATCTTAAGCAACAGAAGGTGTCATCTTGCCTGCCAAGTATGACATTTGTACTGGGCTTCGAGTTGGGAATGAAAAACACAAGACATAAGAGAGGAATGAGATGAAGGGAGAAAACTCAAATTCTCAGAGAATTCTCTGATCTTTCTGTGAGGGAACATGGGGCACCAGCATTTCAGGACCTGCTATGAGCTGCACTGAGGCAGAGCGACCTGGTTACAGTCTGTCTTAAAACAGAAGATACAAAATAGAGGTGGTTTTTTCCTTTAAACAGATCAAGAATTGCAGCACACCATAAAGAAGAAAAAGGGAAGGATTAAATCCTCGAGAAACTGAATTTAGTGGAAGCCAGTCTGAAAAATTGTTTTCCTTAGATGCAGATAGTGAGAGGCTGCACCAAAGTAGAGATTGCAACTCTGTTAAACTGAAAAGCAATTGATCCAAAAGACAAGGGAAAGAAAAATGAGAAGAGGAATAATGAGTTTAAAGTTATTTAAGAAGATTTTCAGGACACTAAACAGTGATATGCAGAGAAGAAAAGCAAAAGGGAGAATCATGAGAGAAAGATTACTATTATTAAAATTGAGGTAGGCAGGGTGTGCTTTGAAACTAACAGAAAGATAGAGTTAGAAATTGAGAGTAAGAAAAAAGTGCATGTGTGTGTGGGAGGGGGGTGACATGAAGGGATGCGGGGGAAGTCTTGAAATACAACTTATGTTGTATGTTATGTGCCTTAAAGAAATAGAGAAAAACAGTGACTAAAATAGTGATATATCTAGTTTGTCTTTTCTCATGTAAAAATAGGTGAAAACAAAATCATAGGCCCATTTAAAAGGTTAAGGTTATGCTTGTGACAAAGAATCCTGAGGTGAATAAGATAGATGGCCTAGATGTCCCTGCATGCTCATTCTACAAAACTCTAAAATGAATTTGAACTACTGCATTAATATACTTATTTGTTAGGATCAGTCAAGAAAGAGGGATGTTGGAAGTGAGGATATTTATAATAGCAAAGGAGGAGAGAGATTGCTGAAGTGTGCATGTATCTATTTCACTAATAAATGTTGATGGAATGATTTGTACTAGTATGCTGGCAGAGAGACTAGAAAGTACTTTAGTGAGATACAGGCACCCGAATCAACTGAAATTATTGTAGGCAGACTATTTGCAGATACTACTATGAGAGCTTTTCACATGCTATATAGTAGGCGTAAAGCTCTTAAGAGTTGTTTTACTGTTTTTTGATGCATGGAAGGGTCTTTGGTTTGAATAGAATGGTGATATTTTAGGTGTGTATTAGTGGAAAAAAAAAAGGAGCTTTAGAAATGTAGTTGGCAAGAATAAATAAAAAGTGCAGATACGAAATCTGAAAAACAGTTTTTTGTTCCTTAAAATGAGCAGTTTTTTTGCTGTTGAAAGGTATGGATGGGAAAAATGAGCAAAGCAAAACCTAAAAGGAGGCATTAGAAAAGCTGAAGAAATGGTTACGGAAAATAATTTATTAAAAATACACAGTTTACAGACTATGTTACTGCTGATGTGTGCCTCTGCCTAGGTATGAAAACATACCACCAAATATCTCATATTATGGCTAAGATGTGTTTGAAGATCTTTAAGGTAAGTAAATAACCTTATCGTATGCTGTGCTCCGGTGTTGCTTTTTTTTTGCATCATGGTTATTAAAAGCTCATCATAAATTTAGATTGTACCTGTGATGTGCTCTTGACAAACTTCTGAGTAATCATGACCTATCTTTAAACTCCTTTTATAGCACTAACTTGTGATAATTCTGTGAGGAAATCAGGTGAATGTTACCCAAATTTAAAGATATTTGGTGGATTGAATGTGTTCAGATGTTAGTCTCTAATGGGTTTAGCTTCCATTTCCTAATCCAGTAGACCATAACTTGTCTAATCAGCTGGCTTTGTATTTGCCTTTTTATGTTAGGAGAGCAGATGGATTCTTTAATGTAGGTGTATTATCATTGCAGTCACTAAAAGAGCTAGAACATCTGATTCTCCTTTACACTTATAAGGGGCATGTGCAGATTTCTGAGTGCTTTCACAAGTAGCAGATATGAATAACTGGTATTATTTGGTATATCATGTGGTCCCTGCCTGATGCACTGTAAGCTTGTATATGAAATATGTGAACTCTCTTCAAAATAGGAAGTCAGTAAACTGCAGAATGTTAGCTTCCTTAGAGTGAAGGAGGATCCTATGGAGAAATTAAAATGAAAAATATCTCTAAAGAATATTTTCAAATCACTTTTTTTTTTCTTAAAGAGGAGGATGGATGAGCTGAGGCAGATGTCAAGAGAAGTGTATTTTACAGCTCAAAATCTGTCACAGCAGAAGTGCTAGCCTGTGGTTCAGTGATGGAATATGAAGATAGCAGATGGTGTCAGAACACAGGCATCTGTCAAACAAGGCTGAAGAAGTTTTCGAATAAGTAACACTTTTGACTCTGTAGGCTTTAGAAGTGAAACAAGGAAAAGTAAAGTCAATATGCGGTGCTATAGATAGTCAAAAATGCTAAAATGCTCAGTGAGTTTGGCATCATCCTTAAAAGATCAGTCATCAAACACTCAGGTTAGCATAATAATTATGAGCTCCCGCCCCCCCCCCACCCCAAGAAAAATGTTGAAAACCCAAATTAAAAGGAAATTCAACATTTTTCTCTTTTTCTTTGTGAGTATGGACACTATTGCTACAGGCATGAAAAGATGAATTAGAATAGAAATGCAAGTTTTTTCACAGAATCACAGAATGGTTGAGGTTGGAAGGGACCTCTAGAGACCATCTTGTCAAACCCTCCTGCTCGAGCAGGGACACCCAGAGCATGTGGCACAGGGTGGCATCCAGGCAGGTTTGGAAGATCTCCAGAGAAGGAGACTCCACAACCTCCCGATCTCATCTCAGTTATCTCTTCTCCAGGTTAAACAGGCCCAGCTCACTCAGTCTTTCCTCATATGATAGATGCTCCAGTCCCTTAATCATCCTGGCCACTCTCCGCTGGATCCTCTCTAGAAGCTCAATGTCCTTCTTGTACTGGGGAGCCCAGAACTGCACCCAATACTCCAAGTGCGGTCTCACCAGAGCTGAGTAGAGGGGCAGGATCCCCTCCCTTGACCTGCTGGCAACGCTCCTCCTGATGCAGTCCAGGATCCCGTTGACCTTCTTGGCTAGGAGGGCACATTGCTGACTCATGATTAACTTCTTGTCAACCAGGACTCCCAAATCCCTCTCCATGGAGCTGCTTTCCAGCAGGTCAACCCCTAATCTGTACCACTGCAACAACTTTTTGTTGTTGTTTCTTCTTTTTATACCACGCCCAGCTCATTCCTTTCCACAGAAAAAAAAATGTGGGAAAAAAAAAAAAAAAGTCCCAAACACTTCTGGTTTGGGCCTCTAAAATGAGCAGAGACAAAGATCAGAGAGAGATTCTTAAACTGAACGAGAAATATGTCTTCCGCTGCTAAGTTAAAGTGCAAAATGCTTCTGTTGTTTTTCCAGACCTGAGGATGACTATGGGGACTGTGGTTTAACTTAATGAATCATTCTCAAACTTAAACTTGCTTTATAAGATAATAAAATGATTATAGTTGTTACTATAACTATTATAATGATATATGTATAATCCAAAGGGGTTACATAATAAATCCTATCTCAGAGACCCTAAACTTTGTATCTTTGTGGTGCTGTGCTGTGTCAGTGGATCTTCAAATTGAAAAACCCTTTGAAATTGTGTGGAAAAAGCTGCTGTAAGAAAATTATATATAATCATAGATGACCCAGCAAGGAAACATATATCCAAAACCCATAAGACATGAATTACGCTTGTGGTCGTTGCAAGGTAAAGTTTAATGAAATGTGTCGCTAACCAAGATGTCATTCTGAGTATCCTTAGAAAGGCAAAATAGTTGTTTTTCAATTACATTCTCTATTTGTTTCTATGGGAATACCTAGCCTGAGCTTGTGGAAGTTTTGCTGTGTAAGTTATCCTCTGGTATTCATAATTTAATTTTCCCCTCCAATTTATAGCTGTCTTTTATCCTTCAATAGACCTTTCACAATAAATTTTGCATATGACAAGCCAATAAAACCAAAAATAATGCATTTATTTTAACTTTTAAGTGTAACATAATGCCAAGGTCAATGTATTTGCCAATGTAAATCTTTAATATAAAGGCCATAATTTAGTTTGCAATTGTTATAAGTTATAGGTCTTTGTTATGCTAATATGACTTGATAAGTAACATGTATTATGCTATGAATGCCATAAAATTAAAAGTGATTTGTACTAATAAATAGCACAAGGTTATTTTAAAGTTCATCATTTAACTTCTATTTCTTTTTTATTTTATCTTCTATTTTGATTATGTATAGGCAAGAAAATTATTCTAAATTATCCTAATTATTCATGTATATATCTTTTTAAAAGCTTCAGCAAAGTGGTATTTAATGCATTTTATGAAAAAGTATTGTCAGTTAAAATATTCCAGAAAAGTTGTTTTTGCTTTCCCTGCAGTAGCAGCTTTTTCTAATCCTGTAATCTTGAAAACTGGGATGGCGCTAGGAATATTTTAAGTTGATGCATGCGCAAGTACGCTGGAGCAGGAGTGTAGAGCAGTGCAGGAAGCGATCAGGATGTCCAGCAGGTAAAAGTGCTGAGTAGATGCAATTTCAGCATTTGAGTAATTGTCATGTTTTAATACTAAGGTAATAGAGATTGTCTCATCTGGGCAGCAATTAAAAATATATAAGCTAAGAATTGATGATAAATAATCTTCTGAAATAACAATAGTAGAAACTGAGCAACTGATATACTGCTTGTATATCCCTTTTTAATTTCTGTTTGCTTAATCTCACTATAAGAAATTTACTGCAGCAGCATACAACTTCTTGGCTAGATTTTGCAATTTCAGATATACTGATATTTCTCATTTACTTTTTTTAAAGGTTTCCATCTTCCAATAGATGAGTTTAGAAGATGTTAGCCTGTCATTAGACTCTATATAGAATTATGCCATCTCTAAGCTATGCAGTGTTTCCCATGCTTAGAGCCTATGCTGGTAGAAGATCTGCTTTCGTGATTTTGGTAAATGCAAGCATACCTTTTCAATCTCAATAGTGTGGTTTTAAATTTACTTTCCAAATTATTATTCCTAAATCATGCTGTTCTGTGAATATTCCACGTGTATGCACCAGTTGGTTAGATATCTACTGTATGTGCTAAGACGTATTTCTTTTTTCATTAGCAATGATTCAAGGGCATATAACAGAGTAAGAATTATTCTCTGCCAGAATGAGAGAAACTACAAATACTCCATTTATTTATACCAAAATGGTGATTTAGTTTGGCAGAGATTTTCTCAGTACAGGTAAAATTAACACAAGAAAGCCTTCACTGTGTAAACCACAGTATATACTGTTACCACATAATGAAGGACTTGGTGAAATGGCTGGGGCAAAGAGAAAAATTTCTGTCAAATCATGAATCATGAGAACAGGCTAAGTAGTGAGCAAATGTTTTTCTCTCAAAGCGTAAATCAGCTGTAGAATTCATTTCTGTGATATTTGTGGGTGTTGGAAGTTAAAGTTAGTTTGGAAAGGGCCTGGGCATATTTGTAAAGATAAGCCTTTGGGTAGCTTTTAAACACGATGATCTTGAAACTGCAGGTTGCTCATAGTGGAGAGAAGATCTGAGGAAAAGATCATTCCATGTTTTTCGTATTTTCTCCTTTCCTAATTAAAGTGATTAGATACTGCAGAAGAAAGAATAATGGTCTTGGTTGAGATTAGTTGGTTCAGGAATTAGGAAGCGTGTTGCCAGCAGGTTGAGGAAGGTGATGCCATCCCTCTACTCTGCACTGACTGTGAGACCACATCTGGGATGCTATGTCCAGTTCTGGGTTCCCCAGTACAAGAGGGTCATGGACAAAGTGGAGTGAATCCAGTGAAGTGCCAAAAGGATGATTAAAGGACAGGGGTGCCGGGACATATGAGGAGAGGCTGAGTGTGTTGGGACTGTGTAGCCTGGAGGGAAGAAGGCTCAGAGGAATCTTACTAGTTTGTATAAAAATGTGATCGAAGGATGCAAAGAAGAAGGAACCAGACTCTTCTCAGCAGTGCCCAGTGACTGGACAAGAGCCAACAGGCACAAACTGAATAACAGGAGCTTGCATTTAAATGTAAGAAAAAGCTTTTTACAGTGGGGGAACAACCTGTGCAGAGAGGTTGTGGAGTCTTCATCCTTGGAGATATTCAAAACCTGACCGGACAGAGCCCTGAGCAACCTGCTATAGTTGATCCAGCTTTGAGCAGGTCATTGGACTAGATGCTTTGCAAAGGTGCCTTCCAGCCTTAACTGTTCTTTGACATACCAGGATTTAATAGTACTTTGCAAAGCACAGCATTAGAAATTATTGACATGTAGAAATCTAGTTATATGGGTGACCCTGCCCAGCATAAATGTGTGTGTGTGTGTGTGCCTGTGTATATTTGTATGTGCGTGTGTGTAATTTTTATTAAACACCTTGAGTTTTCAGTTTTGTAAACAGAAGGACCTACCTTGTGTAGTCTTAAGTTTTGTTGCAAATACGGGGGACATCTTTGTTTACTTGTGTCTCTCAGGTACATGTTACAGGCACATTACAACTGGGACAAAACACTGTCACCCAATAGAATGTCTAGTGAATCTGAAGAATTGAAAAACAGATTTAAAAATAAGTCACACACATGGTCACATTTTATCAAGCACACAAAAGCCCTCGCCTCTTTGAGCTGAGAATGTCTTGTCACCTCTACTTTGAACTGCTTTTTTTCCAGAAAAATGAAATCATTGCTGTGATCTGCACTAGAAGCCTGCAAAGTGTGCTGGCGAGCCCCTTGCCTAGCACTGCTCTTGCTGTGGAGGTTGTTTAACTGCCTGGAGGAATTTATTTTCGGGGCAGAATGTATCTGTTTGCTGCTTGTCCCTCTAGTTTTCCTCCTTATTTCTGTGTCTCTTACCAGAATATGACCTCTTAATCATGCAACCACGTTACCAGCACATTCTCTAAATGTTTGCTGCATATGATATTTCTTGTAGAGAAATGGAAAAATGTGGTTTGTTTTGGGGCTTTACGAGTATAGTAGCTGGCTGCCTTCGTATTATGGTAAAGTTGTATTTCATAGTGCTCATAGGCAGCCAAGGACCATTATTAGGACCATGGAGGAGAATAATCATGTAAAAGAATTTCTATAAATTTATGGTGAAGAGAAGTACCATTTATTACCATTATCTGTAATATCTATTAACAATATGGTGCTGATAATGTTATTAATATTTTTTAAATTAGTGTTTCTCTGTAGTTTATATTTGGCAGTAATTAGTGTGTACTTTTTTAAGGATACAGGTGAGATCAGGATTCAAAGCAGAATGTTTTATATATCTGGTACAATGTGGAAGTAATTTCTGTCAAATTCAGTGAAGTATTTTCAGCAGACTGTTGCATGACATTATTTTTAGCTT
>NW_010578567.1:103901-139302 GCF_000705375.1 Tinamus guttatus | reverse complement strand
AGCTGTCCTATACATCAGCTTCAGGTCCCATTAGGTCTTCAGGTCTAGTTTCTGTGGAGGATAACCTGTCATCCATCACTAGCAAATCAAGACAGTCATGGTATAAAGATCTGTATCTAAAGAAAGCTTTTAGAATCACATAATCCTTTATATAAGAAAAAAAAGGCAGGTTTGGCTTTTGTCATCACCTGATTCATTTATTATTATTGATAAGGCAGAGTGGTGAAGCCAACTGGACTAGGATTCACCTGAGAACTTGTAAGTGGCAGGAAATACTTCTAGTCATATCTGTGTAATATTTTTGCAGGAACATTGATGATGCACCAAATTTATTTGAAATATTTGAGAAAAATGTGTGTGTGCAGGAGGCGTCAGTCTGCCGTTATTACTTCAGAATTGCATGAAAATATTCTAGTCTCTTGAGCTTTTTAGAGTCTGCCGTCTCTGTGAATTGGGAGCAATGCTTTTAGAATTGAAGGTTGAATTGGGCTTGTAAGTACTTTCATTCTGCTGTTCCTTAGTTTGGTACTATTTGATAAAACAAATGTTTCCAGGCTAATTAGGTATTATGCCTAAATGTTTAATCTGGAAGCCATTAGGGAAGCAGCACAGATGCAGATGAACTAGGCTTAATATGACTGCAAAGGCTGGGAAATTACTCTAATGCTTTCCCTGAAAAAAGACAGTGTAATCCTTTGTCTTCAGATGACTCTTAAGACATTGTTGCACAGTCATAGGGCTGTGGTGTGTGTGGTGCTTGTTTTCAAACAAGTGTTTTATTGGGATCTCTTTAGGGTAGTGCTCACCTGGGGACTTGAAATTCCTGAACTGTCTGGAGTGACCAGGCAGTGATGGGAATATCTCCTGCTGGATTAGAAGAGACTCCGCTTTTTTTTTTTTTTTTCCCCTGCTGTCTATGCATGATCTGTTTCCATTGGTTACTTTAAACCCTGTGCAAAATGTCTCCTGACTTTATTACATATGTACAAAAGATGTGCGTGCTGCTTACGTGACCTGTCTGCATCTGCAGGAATGACTTCTGCTGCCTGCGTAAAGTCTGTGGGATGGCAGGTTCTCCACTCCGGGTGCTGATCATACATTTAAACCCATGAGCAGTGCCTGTCAGCTGGCCTCTACATAGCAAGAGATGCCTGGGGAGATCTCTGGGGTTGTCCAGAATTCCCAGCCTGGAGAAGTCCTGCAAGAGTGAGTGAGTTGCCTCGTCGTAAGGGCTGCTGAGAAGTTCAGTCGGTCACCATGGGCTCAAGTTGTGTGTTGTCTTGGGTCAGCCTGTTGCCTTGTCCATGCTGAGGGAAGCCCATGAGCTCCTGGAGCACCAAGAAATCGGCGACTAAGCGCACACAGACAAAACTCTCTTGCCTGGCTACAGCAGAATCAAAACTATTTCACAAAATCAAAATTCAACCGATTTATCGCAATTATAACTCAAGTTCCGTAGGTCTTGCCACAGTGCACTCTGTCTTGTTTTAGATGATAATCTGACAGGAAAAGCAGGATAAAGGAACTGATTCATAATTATTTGTGGGAAAGTTTTACAGTGTGTTGAATTTTATATGAAAGCACAGTATGTCCTAGCTGTAGTTTCTGCGGTAGTGATTATAGCTAACTTTATAGGCTGTTAGTGGCAATGGCTGTGATGTTTCAAGTAGGTTACTAATATAACTTATGCATTAAGAAGAAATTATTCTGGTGGCAGAGGTGGCATGAAAAAGGTCAGTACTTCAAGACAGTTAATCAACAGAAAAATGCAGAAAGCCTCTGAACTTGGTGAAGACTGGGAGAGTATTGCCATAGACCTACTCATCTCCTATAGCCATTTGCTTTTAGCTGCTCTCGGAGACATGGGGCATTGGTCTATGTGGATCTCGGTCATTACACCAAATGAATGAATGAATGCCAAACTTGGTAGGACTTGCAGCAGTTGTATTTATGAATTTCATTGAAGAGAAAATCAGACCTGAATTAATGCAGCTAATGACCTGGAAACTTGCTGGACACTTTGGTACTTTTTGAGAAATGTTAGTGTGTGTGCCTGTATGTGTGTGTGTATATATATATATACATATGTGTGTGTGTGTGTATATATATATATATATATGGGGGGAGAGAGAGAGAGAGAGAGAGGGAGAGGGAGAGAGATATGATCTTAAATTCTACCCTCCTAACTTAATCTGTGCCAGAATCAGGATTATTTGAACAGAGTAAACCAGCTGTTTTACCTAATCCAACTGTTTGTTTTTCCCATCTAGTTTGATGATGAGAAGTGAGAGCTGTGTGAAAAACCAACCCAATGAGTGTGTTTAAGAAGTGGGAGATCTGGAGGATGGTTTTTGGTTGGCCTTAACACTGTCCCTCTTGCTTCTGTTCTGCGTATGGCTGCTGCCTGAGCGCTGCGGGCGCGATGCTCCGTGGAAGCTGGAGCGGCAGGGGAAGGCTGGCGGGTCTGGGAGGTGGCATGGGGCGCTCTTGTGAGCTTCTAGTTCGCAGGGAATCATCATGAGCCCTGCTCAGCCAACTCCTCGGATACCGAGGTTGGAGTTGGATCTCCCCCTTAACTAGCAGGCTGTTGACAAGTGAGTAGTCCTGCTGCTTCCCCCCCGTGGAACTGGTTGTGATCCACATCACATCTGACTCTTCCAGGTCTTCTAGACAACTTGGGTGGCTTTCAGGTGCTCTGCTGTGTCTACCCTGAGAGTTGTGGAACCGTAGGCAGAAGTGTTTGTCTAACCCAGAACATGAACTTCCAAGTATAGAAGTTCTGGTATAAATCAGTTATAAGCACTGTAGTTTTTATGTATATCATAAATACTGTAAAAAAAAAAAAAAGGGCTACTCATAAAACATAGAAAAAAAAATTCATTGGCTGAGTGCAACTCCTGGTTTGGACACTGCATTTTTGAATAGTAAACATAGATTTGATGTCACAAATATTTTTAACAGGATTACAGAATGGCTTTATATAAGACAGATTACCTGTGGCTTTAATACAGGATTATTTTTAAACCAGAGACTACATTTTGCTGGGTTATGTATGTTTGTTTATAACCCAGCACATCAGGATTAGGCTCTGCAGAATACTGTTTTCCAAATCCTGGATATTTTGAGGTTAAATTGTTCATTTCCTGTTTGAGTTTAGTGTTACAAACTTAAAATCTGATTTTTATTTTTGTTTTCCCCAGTAGCTTTCAGGATGGATAGCTTCTTTGCCCAGAATCATTACAAACAGCCTGTTTTGTGTAGGTAAGATCAGAAACTGCTTTTGTTCATCATACCCCCTATATATATATATATATATATTTTTAACCTAAGGCAGAGGACTACTTATTTCCCAGAGCAGCACAAAAGACCTAAGGCATTTCCTCCACAATACCAAGTATGTGGGCGAAATGTCATATTGCAGAGCAGATTGGTGACATGTTAGTCTTGTGTTGAAATACAAGGAAAATCTCCCAAGCAGTTAAACTCCAACATACAGCCAGTGCTGCAAGTTCCTGCCCTTTCAGTGGCTGAGTTTCGGGAAGCTCCTGCAGCCGGCCCCGCGCCGTCACTGCTGTGCTCCGCGAGTGCCCGAGACGTGCCGCTCCCCGACCAAGGAGGGCCGGGAGGAGGGAATCTTTTGCGTAGGTGACGTTTCCTTGTAGCAGGCTAAAATCTGTGGAGTGCTCAGCAGCTCTGCTCTCTGACGGATTGAACTGGAATCACGCCAGTTTTCTGCAACTCTGCTCAGCTTTTATATTTTAGCGCGGCTAACGTTCCGTTCCAGTCAAGTGTGCTGACGTCTCCTCGTCTGGGCACCAAGGCTTCTGCAAACCCTTATCACGCTGGGGTCTTCTCATGCTCGTTTGGCAGCACTTCCCGCACCACAAGGTGGATGTGGTATAGTACATACAGGCTAAGAAAGGGAAAGTGGGAACTTCAGTGGAAGAAATGGACTTTAACAGCAGTAAGTAATTCATTAGTATTGCACATAAGAAAGGTGAAAGCAAAAAATAATTACAGCTTACTCTTAGGTATTTTTTTCTCCTCTTTAAACAATTGATAAATGATTTCTTATATCCTGTGTCTTCTGATTATGTGTCTCTTTTCCCATTGGTTCAGTTTTCACCTCTAAACAGTCCTGTTGTCAGAGGATCAAAATATGTCTTCCATTTGCTGCAGATCACAAGGAATTTGGGGACAATTAGAGGCTACCTCTGTCACACAGAGGCTCTTCTAGTGTTCTCAGTCTTCCATTTCTAGGCAGTGTGCAGGTGGATCCCGATGTGCTTCGGGGGAAGGAATGCTCATTTCTGAGGGACCTGAGAGCAGGGACGCTGACTATCAGGAATTTTTGATGAAAATTCCTGGTAAAGAGTGGCTGGCGGCTGTCTTGAGAAAAGCTCCTTTTAGATGATTACATGTGATTTATACTTCAAAGAGGTGAAAATCTAGTGAAGTAGGAGGTTCAAGGAACCAGCTGAGGAGGCCCATGGTTTCCTCCTGGGCTCAGCTCTCCTTGTTCCCTTTGGTTTCAAATAGACAGGAATGGTGCACTCAGCTCTTAAATGATAATCTGATTAAGGGCATAGCCATGATTTCCATGTGTCTCATGTCTTGAATATATGGCACTAGTGGTGGTAACATTTTCTAGTTTTGCTCGTGTTCTTTACAGTTCTTGCTGTCCTGGGCACCTGTAGCATGAACTGTGTCTAAAAGTGGCCCATCTAGAAATGGAAAAGAGGGATAGTGTTTAGAAGGGCAGAATGGAATGTATAGAAAATTTATCAGCTTGCTATAGGCAACAATGATGCAGTGATTTCTTTTAGGTTAAAAAATGAAACGCAGGTGTTATCAATGAAATAATCTTATTCCCAATGGAAGAGTATACTTGCTTACTCATCTTAAATAAGGGAAAATTGTTTATTTGGTTCTTTTTTCTTCTCTCCTTTTTTATTCTGTCTGATCCCATACTTGCCACAAACCTGTTCAGTGCAGTACATTAAGGGTATTTGAACAAATAAGATTCTCCTGGTTGGTGTGAGAGATACTATCAAAATAAGTGCTTAGAATTGTATTTAAAAGTGACAGCTTAAGTGTTGCAAATGTACCTGCACTATAGACCAACTAGGTGGTTGTTTGCTGCTAGATCTACACATCATGCATTCCTGATAAGATGGAACTGTTAGTTTTGCTTAATCTGCGTGGCTCAGGACTGTCGGCATAACGTTCTGTGACATGGGGTACAAATTAGGAGGCTTGGACTATGAGGTTTTCCTGGCTCTTGCAGTGAAGATGGTGTTAGTTGGCATTGAAGATACGCTCTATTATCTGTGCACATCCCTCCCCTTCCCTTTCTTCTGACCCATGCAGGGAGAGGGTGGGAGTGGATGTCCCTGTGGAGTGACTCCTGTCAGCTTCTCCCAGGTTCCTACCCCTAAGTGCAGCAGGTCGTTTGAGTGCTGAGGTCTGTGACAACTCTTCTCATGTGTCCAAATGATCCAGGAGTTAGAAGCGGGTTAACAGCCCAACTGGGGTGAACACAATGTGTCTGGTCGGTTCATACTTCTCAGAAGTTGAAGCTGGTTTTTGCCTCTGAGAACAGAAAAATGTCCATCAGTCCCAAAAAAGTGGAACTAGTGGTCTGGCAACCCTAAAAACCTTAGCTCACGGAGCCAAGTTTCATCTCTGTAGTTGCTGCTGTTCCTCGAAGAGTCCGATCAGAAGTTCATGGGTTCATTTTGCCTTGTGGATGGTGCTGATGTAGCCCAATCTACATTACTGCTCACTCAGCCTGTTCTGACAACTGTAGATGGGATCACCTAATTCCACTCTGAAATAAAGAGAATGGGCATAAGCCCACTGACAAGAGCTGTTTTGCCTCGAATAATGCAGCTAATGCACCCTAGCCCTGTGAGCAGGGAGCTTTTCCCGCTTGCCGCAGGGCGCTGCTTTTTCCTGCCGAGCTGCATATCCTTTCATGGCAGTGATTAGGGGAACTCCTGCTGCTGTCGGGCTGAAGCGTCCAGCGCTCGTCTGGCTGGTGTGGTCTCCTGCATGGAGGAGGAGGGGGGAATGCGCTTGTTTACGTGGCTTTATTGCCCCCACTCTTAATGGCCAGGAATAAGCTACAATAAACTGACCTGAAGATCAGTGCTTATCCTGCCGTAAATGTGCAGAAAACCTGGTGCCTCAGCATAATGGAGCTGTTCAATGTATTGCAAGAAAGGGAGTATTTAGTGGAAAACCTGCTTTTTGGGGACAAGTATTAAACTTCATATAATCTCTCGTATAGTAATTTTGAGAAACCAGAAGTCTATTTTTACTAATTCATCATGTTTTTCTTTCTTTTTTTTTCCTTTTTCTGAATCTTAATGAGAAAGTAACTGCATGCTAAGTACAGTTTTACAAAACTCATACTGTCTTATTTCTGATGAAAGAAATAATTTCCAAACAACATTTCTGCACAAAATACAAGCCTGGAAAAAAGTTGTTTCCAAAAATAAATTATTTCATAACATGCTGGGACTAAAGTGTTTCTCTTGAATATTGGTGTTGCTTGCTGAATTATCTCTATGTTATAATGTAAAAATATTTTAAAGTGAGGTTCAAGATGGTCTTTTAACTTGAGCATACACTATTATTTCATGCGATTTTAGTAACTATCCAGGAGTTGCTGGATGAGTGAAGCTGCAAACATAAATATGCATAGAAGAGTACAAGCAGACCGAGGAAATGCACACATTCTGATATTGTAGCCTCGTGTCTGCCAAGCCTCAGTCTTCAGCAGTTCTGCTTGACAACTCATAGCATGAATCACACACGTGTGGTGAGGAGGACCAGAAGGAGGAGGAGGTTATTTAAAGGCTCCTGTCTTATTTAGCTTGCTGCTCCCTGGGGTCATCCTTTCTGAAATCTCTGAAACTATTGGGTTTATTACTGTCTAGTCATGATAAGCATATGCTTTAATTGGACTGCAAGCCAAAAATGGTATAAGTCAAAGCCTTTCACACCTGACAAAAATGCTTTGCAGATTGCTGCATTTCACTTTTAGCTTTCAAATTTTAACTTGAAAATAGGCAATTTATAGTCTGGAATTGTTCTGCTAGGCTAGTATTGCCAAGGTCAAGAGATCAGGGTTTGCATATTTAGCAGATGGATCTGTTGTTTCTGATTTTTACTAATTTATGTCAGATGGAATTACTTTAAATATTTGAAAGTCTTTCTTGCTTTACTTTACAGAGTTGATCTTAAGAAATAAATCCCCCTGACTCTCTTTCATGGGATCTTTTCGCTGCCTGTAAGTGGCCCTATCAGTATGCTTGATTACTATGTGTATTTTATATTTAGATATTCCCAGTTAGTCCTTTAACTGCTCCTTGGAGCGATTAAATCTCCTGTGTCAGATAGAAGCATGAAGCTTTGGCAAGATTCACTCGCCGGTTGCCCTGTGTGTGGGCACTGCCCGTGCTCCAGGTGCTCTCGTGAACTTCCAGCAGAGCCAGCGCAGGTAGAAGTTGCACCCAGCTTACCTGGGCATGCATTAGGACAAGCGGAACCTCTCCCATGCCTTTTTTGGCTAGATCACCCATGATTATTTAGTGTTTAGACCCTTAAAATTAGGTACCAGCATTCTCAGCTGAATCATGGAGTTGTAGCTTTGTGTTTATAGTGATCACAGCCTGCCTGCTTGCAGCCTCGCATGCTGGCCCTGCAGGTGCTGAGCTTTTGAGGCTGCCATTGCAGACATTGGGGATAGATTCAGGTCACTCCTTTCCTTAGCTGTTTGCAGTCGCCATCACACAAATACATTTATTCAGCATTGCTGTAAAAGAACTGGTCCTGTGCTTCTCTTCTGGCTGTTCATCCCCATCTCATGCCTTCCTTTCTTGAGAGATGTGTAAGTATTTGCGTGATGAACCAAGCTTAGCAGAATGAAAGCTCACTGACTAGGGCTTTTGCTGAGCATAATGAGAAGCTGGCTAGAGAAGATGACTCACTGTATGTGTGAAACCAGAGTCTTATGACTGATGCTGACTTCTTAAATTCATTTTAAATACATCATTTCATAGGATGCTTTTGGAAACTCAGTTCACAGCATAGTGGGGAAGGGTGGTATTGGAAACAAAGCCACAAGCTTTAGAGAGGGTTTCAAACTCAATGGCCTTCTAGTACCTGCTCTTACAGCCGAAATAAACTCATAGCATCCGTAATACCCTGTGCTGAGGAGTGTAACTACATGCTAGTTGGGGAAAAACTTCTTTCTGATATATATAAGTATATTTATTTTTGTTGTCTGCTGGTCCTGTTGGTGCCCTGGGGCTTGCGTTGGAATAGACAGCTAACTGGTTCCCTCTGTGCCATTCAAGGTGCTAAAGATTTTTTTTTTTTTTGTCTTCCCCTTTTTTCTTTTCAAGGTTTGAAGCATTCAAGTCTACTAGGTCATAACTAGGTCATCCTGTTGTATGAAATGATTATAATAGTCATGAGAATAGGTAAATTTTGAGTAGAAAGGAAATTAGAATTTTGAAGTTGTAGCTGCCATAACCAGCAAAATGGGTAAGGGATACTCCAGTCTTGAACTTTTTCCACTCTGTTATTTAATTTCTGCTCTGTATTTAGCAACTAGTACTCACTGTTTTTGAATACTAATTCGCGCTTTCTCTTGGTTGCTGCAGTTCTGACTTGTCATGGCATATAAAAAATACAGACCAAAGTCCAGTAATAAGATACTGAAATATGGAACCAGGGAAAAGAGAGAAGAATGTATAAGGAATGACATGGATGAGGCTTCATGCCTCAGTAAACATTCCTTGACTCTTAAATTTATTACCAACTTTTTTTTGTATTGAAGTAGCTGTAACTGCAGGGCAGCCTGCCAGCATTGCGGTATTGTATCTTTTTTTCCTTTACATAGTCATGTTGGGAAAGGTGACTGTTTCAGTCTTCTGATTCTGCAGTGTCTGGCTTGTTATGTCCTTGGCAGCAATTTTTGTTACAATGTAGTCTCTGGGGTGTTTTCTTTGTTCTTTATTTCCCTCCTCCTTTCCTTAATCAGAGTAAGTGCAAGAGTTTCACTGTACAGGACAGTAAAAAAGAACAAACAGAGGCAATCAGGAAAATAAAGCTCATAGCTGGTAATGGCAAGATTTTAAGACTTGTGCTTTAAATCCCCTGTTTTAGACATCATGTCCATGAATATCTGTTGCCTGACAGAATTTAAGCTCCCTTTGTTCATGCACAGTTTGTCTGAAAGTGTTGGTCCTTGCTTAAAAAATCTGATGGAGATGAAAATTGTGGATGAAGGAAGAGGAGGAAACTTTTTTTTTTTTTTTTCCTACAAAAGCCCAATACTAGTTGTATATCTATTGCCTCCTATTTCATCTGTTCTGTTGCATCAGACTCATTTATCCAGCCCTTTTATTTATTTATTTATTTAAAGTCATTGGCTCTAGCAATATCTTTTCCCTACCACTAAATAATATAGTGAAAGTTTTCAAAATTGGAAAATCATTCCCTTACAAATGAGCATAGGCTCATTTATAAGCATGGCTCTTATTTCTGTGCTTTCTGATTCTTATTCTGTTTAGTATCAGCAGGAGATTTGCACAAAGCTGACTACAACTAAAAGATGAGGGAAATAAGATTTACCATGGATGAAGAATGAACTGTTTAATATAAAAATGTGGTTTGAGATAGTGTCCAGCTTTGCTGAGCTCCTGTGGTTTGGTCCATTCTGTTTGGCACTGTTATGCTCTGATAAACAAATGCTTGAATTTAATCTGAATTTGTGTGCCTTGAAAAGGAGTCCAAAGGCTTCACATTGTGTCTAGTAGCCTAATGTGTGAGCCTTTTTTTCCCACCTCCCTCTTTTTCTTATCAAAGAAGAAAAGCAATTAAAACCGGAAAGAAAATCCTGTGTATTCTTCTCCTGGGTGGGACATATCAAACACGTAACAGGCTGTTTTGTAGCACAATCTCTGTGATCACAGACAGGATGATGAAGAACAGACCTGACAGATCAGCAGATCAAGGCAGCGGGATGTGCGGCTGGGGCCGAGCCTGGCCCGGGTTTTGTTTCCTCCCTCTTTCCCCGAGGCAGTTCTTCCCAGCACAGTAACCTATTTTGGTCCTATTGGGCTGTATGGCAAATCTCATGCAAATATGATTTAAATGAAACAGAACATTTAAGACAAATTTGTGCAGTAGATGAACTATTAGATTCATGTTATACCCCTAGGCATTACTTGATAATTATGGTTTATTTTTATTGGTATTTGAAGGCAATTATATGCTCTGATGAACTATGGAAAAAAAAAATCATCTGAAGTTTTGAGAGCTTTGATTTTTTTTTTTCCTTTCTGTATCAGATAGAAAGAAGGTTCAAGTCAGACTGGGTGTGCTTTATCTCAAGCCAGAGACCTATTTTACCATCAGCGAGTGGTGGTTAGGGCTCCTGTGAAAGAAGGAAGGGGGAATCAGCCTCCTGGAAGGCCCTGCTCTGCCTGCCGGGCCCCGGTGAGCGGGGCGGGCGCCAGAGCCCTCGTGCGTCTGCGACTGAACTCCAGCCACACCGTGATGCCCAGGCCCTGCCTAGAGCGGGGCCGCCTCTTAGGCCTGAGTTCAGCGGAATTGAAGTCTGTCTCTATCTGCTTCTCAATTTACTGTCCTGGCTACTAGGCCATCAAGCAGGTAATTCATGGCCATTCCTTTCCTGGTGCAATGCCCACCTGCCCCATTAGACAATATTTTTTTCTTTTGTCAAAATAAGCTTTTTGGACCAGGAACTATATTTACATGTGGTAGTGCCTAATTAGTACCACTTAGCTTTAATGTGCACCTGAAGAACAAGGTAGTAAACCTCTCTGCCAAAGGTTTTCTGTCCCAGCACAGACACCTATGTCCAAAATGCACCCTGCTCTTAGTGCAAGCACACCAGATTGCACAGGAGCCGCCCCCGCTGCCTCTGCTGGGTCACTCCAAAACCCCTGCAAGCTTTTGCTCACTGAGCTGTGTCCAGGCTTGAGTCACTTCTTGTTCTTAGGCCTTGTCTTGGATGCGGACCTGTCTGGCATGTAACTTTCTTTTGATACTGACTATATCTTATACCAGAAAAAATGGCAAACAGTCAATGCATACTCTGGTATGGGTGCATTTAATGCCATCTGTAACCTTGTAGGACTGTTTTATAATCTTTAGTCCAAACCACCCTAGTTGTCTCTTTTCTTTTTTTTTTTTTTTTTTTTTCATCCTGAAGTTTCTTACGTTTAGGAAGTTGTTCTCTCTTCAGAAATGATTTTTGTGATTATGATCATCCCTGCTGATCACTTCTAAACCAGTTACCTTTTGAACTGAGTGGATCAGAATTGTATGCATAATGTAAGATCTAGGTACACCATGGAACTCACGATAGGGTAATAACGCATTTCTCCTCTTTTTCCTATCAGTTCCAAACTTCTGCTTTGCTTTTTCGGGTTGCGCGAGGATCGAGCTACCCCTGTTGAAGAGCTGTTGCAGTGCCCGCCTCTTACTCTGGCGAAAGCTGGACACTTGCTACTGAATCTGAATTTCACTTTGTGGGAGGTCCCAGCATCCATGACTTTGTTTTGCTACACTGAATGTCACCTGTCACATCACCATGTGGTCACTGTTATAACTGTCCTAAAGTTCTCCATAATTTGCCTTTTGTCTCTGCTACCCTGACCAGCACCCCTAACACTGTCAAATCTCTCTCTGGCTGCTTCCTCCTCCTTGTTCCCAGTGGCTTCTGGATATACTGAGCCCTGGGGCTTCTGGCATGGACTCTGTAACCTCCTCCAATGTGAAAATTAATTGCTTGATTTTCATCTTTATTTTTTGTGGTCTCCCCCCAGCCTCTTATCCAACTATTTATGTGTGGTGGGTCGTTCCCTTTTATCTCGACTGCTTAGTTTCTCTGCGAGACTGAGAGCCTTACTGAAAGCTTTTGAAGTTTGAGTAACGGGTTTGTAGGCCGCATCCGTATTCTTTGCTCACTTGCCGGTTCCTTCTAGTTTCACTTGTAATTTTTTTTTTGAAAGATGCTTTTTTGTTCTGTTGACTCTACTAAGATCTAAATTCATGTCTCTGAAAGCAGAGGTGTGATTCTTTACACCTTGTCCTGAAAACAGAGGCCTGGCTGCACCAGAATATTTATGTGAGAATTACTTAACGAAGTTGGTTGTAATTTATGAAGTGGAAGGTGGTGGTTATTTTAAACAAATGTGATTTCAGTCTAGTTCTAGATAGACTGAGCCTAGAATTCCGTTTGTCACAGGTTCCCTCAGATTTCAGTCATTCGGTCTCTCCATATGATCATGCTCACAAGCACCAAGATGTGCATCCAGCTGCTCTGGGACCTGGCCAGGGACCCTGACCTGCACCCCAAGGGACAAGGAGACTCCTGCGGAGTCTTGATTTGCAGGAACAAATGGTTTTGGGGGCTCCCTCAGGCTTGGTGCCACCCATGTTTTCAGAATTGGCAGAAGAGCTGCCAAGTCAGCGGTGCTGTGTCTTCAGCAGAGCACAGCCTTCTGCCGTTGATAGAAGCAACAGAGCCATTGGTATTTAACCAACTGTATTGCTGGAGATCAGGGGCTCTCGCCCTGCACTGTTCCTCTAGCCCTCCCTCTGCAGTGCTGCTGTTTTTAGTTTGTTTCTGGTGCTTTCATGTATAGACTAATCTTAATATTTTCTATTACATAATTCTTATTGTCATGGTTGACAGTGGTGTATGAAGCATCAAGGACAAGAGTAATTTTATAGAAGTACCTTGCTGTAGTCTTCATTAAGATGGATTTAATGGTAAACTGGTAATTTGAAGTCTTCAAAAACTTGTCCTCATGATGGAGGAGAAAGAACCTCTCTAATTTTAGGCAGTTGCAAACCATGGGAAGCTTGTCCAGCTCTGCTGGGCTGCTCAGCTCCAAGAACGGCAGATCAGTGTAGCGAAGAAAAGTGGAAGGTGTGGAGGGGTTGTGGTTTTGGTTTGTTTGTGGCCAAGAAAGTAAAAGCTCCAGGAAGGAAAAGTTAGTTTTAGATTAAGACAACTACCTGTCTAAACTACCTGTTTCTATATGATAAAAGAGGTCAAAATATGCACTTGTTAAGGTGAAGGCTTAAACATTTGAAAATAGGAGCAAATATGATATTTAGAGTGTCTTTGTGAGGGGGCTGTGTGTGTGTATGTGTGTGTGTTTGCTTTTCCTCCCTGTAGCAAGCTAAAACTTAACATTTCACATTTGCTGAAGCATGGGAAGGACTGGAAAGCTGAACTTGCATGGTGTGCTCTGCAGTGTCTCGTAGACTTCGTTCCATGTTTTCTACTTGCTTAGCCTCCTCAAAGTCAGAGAAATATCTTGCTATGCTTCCATGTAACCTCAGGATTTTGAGCCATAGTAGTGGACTTGACAGGCATCCTAATTTAATCCTGTAACTGTGAGCAACTAAACATGAACCCTCTCTTTCCACTGTATTGGGTATGTTATTTGTCAGGGGCACCTAAATAACCTGGGTTATTTAGTGTTTCCCTAACATTTTATTTCCTGAAAATGTTCCCTAACAAGTTCCTATTTTTGTAGTTTTACTTCTAGAATAATAAATTATCATTATTGTGCTGTTTTGAATTCTAGGATATAACACTGTCAGCTGCTTTGTGATAAAGGCCTAGGGAAGGCATCCTTTCTCTAGGGAAGGCAAATACATGTGTGTAGCTGAACTACCTGCCTTAAATGCTGAGTGGAGTTCAAGATGAAACACAGAAAAGAGCAGGTGATTCCTATTTGATGGAGCAGTCGTTGGCATGTGAGTGTGGCACAGCACTGCACCACAAGAGCAAGGATACATATAGTGTGATTTTATTTATTTATTTTTAATAGTACTAAAATTGCATGAGATCAAGAGAGGTTTTTTCTAAGCTTAATTCCAGAACCCAGAGAGGTTTCTTCTGCAGTTATAAATGCTGTTGTGAGAACGTGTTAAATACACATTGTTAGACCTTTTTCTCTTGAAGCGTTAAACCAGCTCGCAGTAGTTCTCATGGCCAGTGAGATGTGGCCTTATTTAACTTCCTGGCTCAGTCATAAGGACCTTGTAACGACGTCTCTGCATCTCCAGGCAGATGATGCACTGTGCGAGTGCAGCATTGGGAACAGAGTGACACCTTCCGTGTCTTCCGTAGGGAAATCTGAACATCAAGGCTAACATCTTCAACTGGCAGGGTTTTAAAAGACTCACTCATGTCACAGTTTGAGCCTCAGTATAGGGTTGTTTTTTTTTCTTGCTGTCCACTGCTTTTGCTTTGGAAAACTGATGTAATGAGAAATGCTGCGATTTTTTTTGATGCAGGGAAGAAAAGCACCCGTGGAGCTTGAGTACTGGCATCAGCATTTTGTAGTGTGAAGGGGAATGCTGACAGTAACCTTCTGTTCAGATGATGATCTCCATATTTAATCATTTCTTGTGAGAACATCCTGTTTTATAATTGTGTATTTTCCTGGTATCTCTTTTTACTGGTCTAGTAGCTGTTAAACTGGACTGGATCACTATTCTTTGCTAGCACATCTTGCTTGGAAGGTCTCTTTTTTGTTATTAACTCTCTGTAACTTCAATCATGTTCTTTCCACATACAACAGGATTGCAGTTCAGTTCATTAGACTTTCTAGCAATCTATATTTGGCCAAGTTTCTTTAGAACTTAAGGTTTCCTCTTCCCTTCAGATGACTTCTCAAGGTACTTTAAACCTGTGCTGCCCTCTAACACCACCTCGACCCATTGGAGTAGAGTGAAAAGAGGTGTTCAGGTAGAGAGGAAGCAGAGTCCGAGTTGCTTTATGCTGAATACTTCCAGAGCCATTGCTGAAGAAAATGGTCTGTTTTTCACATCTTTCTTAGGATAGATTTGCCCTGGATTGAGCCAATGTTGCTAGTAAGAAGTTTTTGTTTCTTCCAAAATGCCATTCCCCTATTCAAACTATTAATATTTGGCTAAACAGTATTTTCTGAAGTGAACAAAATAATACAAATTAATTTTTAGTTACTTTTCTATAAGCACAATTGCTTTTCTATTTAATTTGTAAGCAGAATACCATTTTCAGCATTATTGACATGATTACTTTTCTGTTTTTTTTTAAATGTTTCCAAATAAACTGAAGTCTCTTGTTTTCTAATTATTTAATTTTCTTAAAGAAATATTTGCATCTGCAGATAATTTGTTAAGCTATACAGGGCAGTTGGGAACATGTGGCAGGTATTCTCTTCGTGGTAGTTTCTAAGCCCCTCCACCGTAATAACCTTCAGAAGCTTAAGTGGTCTCAATATTTAACAATATTTTAGGAGATTTTTTTTTCAATGTATGTCTAATGATTGGATTTGAGAGCTATTTAAATTCGTCTTATTAATTATACTCATTTTGAAAGATGTGACATCTTTTAAATTCTCTCATTATTTTTCTGCTGTTAGCAGTACAAATTTATGGCCACAAGCTAACCGGAGTTCATTAATTTTCTCAGTCCTCTGGAAGCCTTTGATACTGTCTGTTCTTAAGGTGGAAACAAGGCAACTATTGCCAGCAATTTGGAAATAAATACAACAAAATGCCCATATAATTTAGTACACATAGCTTTGTACATATGTACACAAGATTAGAGTCAATAGCATTTGAGATCCAATAAATTGTTTTTTAAAAGCTCCTAACCTCTTTGCTTCAAATGGTTTGCATGTCTTTTAAAATAATTAACATTAAGAATATTTTAATTCTTGTTTGCTATTACATTATTGAAACAACTTTATTATGAAAATGCATTATATGGAGTATATTTGCACATACAACAACTTACATATAATTCACTAAAGCAAAAGAATGGAAAGTCCATCTCCTCCACCATGGAGTCTCTGTCCAAGTGTGGAAACTACAGGACACTTGTAGGAACCTCTATACGAGGTATCTGTGCAGGACAACCACCTTCTACACGTCGCTGGCTGTAGTCAGTCCGGTTAGGTGAAGGATTTGGGGCAAGGTGACAGCAGGCCCGTGCACGGGTGCAGAAGGGAGTCTCTGCAGAGGGGAGAAGCTCCTGGAAAAATTAAAATGCAAAACTGAATAAAACAGGAGAGTCTGCATAGGATTGGGCCTGTCGTTTTTAACTCCTGCATCTAAATGAGCGAATCTGAATCAGTGTTCAGTCTGTCTCATCCTGGCATTCAAGCTTCCTAATTTTAGATTTCTGCTGCTGCAGATGAAAACCTTCTGGATGCCATGTGGGGGAAGCTGAAGCATCAGTTTTTAAAGCATGTGGGCATTTAAAGCTGTCTCCTCTAGGTGTTTTCAGATGGAGAAGATAGCTGCTTTAGCTGGAGTTGGTCCTTGGCCTCCCCTAGGTAAGTGAAGTGAGTAGGATGTTCTCAAGCTATGAACTGCTCAACAAATATCCAGTGCTGGCATGGTTGTTAAATACCCACCATATTTGAACTGTGAAGTTTTAGACTAGAGCAGAGTTTATTTTGTATTTGAAACTGTAAATAATATTTCAGTCCCTAATGATGTATTTCATTTGATAGTGGAAAAGAGGTGTCCATGGTATATGTGCTTCAGCCTGAATTGCATGGATTTGTTGACCTACTGCATATTACACTGTTTCTTTTATCTCATCTATAAAAACGCCTCCATGTAGGTTGGGTACGTGGTGGCCGTTTGCTTTGTTAGGTGAAGCCAATGGGGTGGGCAGTCCGGGGAATCGTGTGGGTCGGGGTTGTCATCAGGTTGTCATCAGGTGACAATCCAGCACTCGGAGCTGCTTTTGCCCCCGGCGCGCCGGCTCCGAGTGCGGCCTCTTCCCCGTGGCCCTGCTGGTGCCAGGAAGAGAAGCCTCCCTGGGGCGGCCGAGATTGCCCCTGAGTTCAGGGCCCCTTGCAGGGGTCTGAGCTTGAACCCAGCGCAGGGAGCAGCTCATGGGCTTAAGCTCCAAGGATCCCTGCTGCTCTTAAGGATTAGGCTCCCTTGTGAGTTTATATATATATATACACATACACACATTAAATTTTGGTATATATTTAATTTTCTACTAAAATATTTATCATAAAATATATATCATAAAATATAACATACTTTTGATGCTTGATTGTTGCATTCCTGACATATATTTTTCAAGGGCTGCTTAGAGTGTGGGCTGCTTAGATGAAAGTCATTAAGCACTACCTACTGTGACCAGAACAGATGCTGCCGTCTTAACTGCTGCGTCAATCCTGTATGTCTTTCCTTCAGTGTTTTCAAAAGTATTTCAGAACAATTTTCATAGTTTAATACTTTAAATAAAGCATTCTATGTTGGGGGGGAGGGAAACTTTTGTGGTGATGAACTAAAATTAAATCACTGTTCCAAACCGGAGGTAAGTTTTTGATATGATACCTATCTTGAGTTACTTTAGTTCATACAGACATAGTAATAAGATGTACTGCATGAAATAAATGTGATTGATAGCAGTTTGTCTTGCCTTATGCTTTATTAATAAGGGAGAGCATGATTAATGCTGTCTGTCGTTAAAGCTGTTTGTCTTTACCGTATCCTCCAAGCCTATTTCTTCGAAAAACCTCAGCCAAAGTATTTTAGTCACCTCTGAGGATGAGGGTAGAATACAAGATATAATAAACCAAACAGCTCTTCTTATTTAAAAGTTTTTGCCTTTGGGCTAAAGGTAGCCTTGTGCTAACTTCATAAAAATGTGTCTGTTATTGGCTGGGTTAAAGACCTTTCTGTATCTTTGAGCTTTCCCACTTTCAGTAGGAACTCATTAGCTGTATTAAAAAAAGAAGAAACCTTGTATCTGCCCTGAGTACCGGGATATGGCAAAAGAGTGGCTCAAAGGGGCGAAAGGAGGTTTTCCCTTGCACCGAGAGTATTGCCTCTCAGAAATGAAGAGGGGTGAAAAGCTCATAATGTAAGGGAGCAAGAACAGTGAAACTGAGAGGAACCGTGGAGCTGCTGCAGCTGGGGTGGGAATTGCAGGTGAAGGGGACGATCCCTTCCTCGCCAAGCAGCGCGACGTGGCCGTCCTGGCGCTGCCCAGGGCTGCATCCTCCAGGGCAGTCTGGCTGCGTCCAGGCACCAAAGCGTTGGCTCTGGGTCCCCTCCAAGCCCCACGTGGTATCCACTTGATGGTGATTTTTGTGAGGAAGCAAGTTCAAAGTGTATGATATAACATCAAGATTAAGCTTTGTAGGATTTTTTTTTTAGTATGTTTTGGGTTATATATATTGTGTGTCTTGGGGAGCTTGAGAGCCTATCTGAGAGCACAAGAGCTGCCTTGGATGGTGTTGGGGGAGCTGACTGATGAACCCAAACTAATGCAGCCTCAGGCTAAATAGCTCATAATGCTATTGTGAATGGCCAAGAATAAAGTCATATTATTTTTGGAAGCCCAGTTGGGGCGACCTCCGAGAGCCAAGGCATAGCAGACCAACTAGCATGGCTGATGGAGCAGCTCTGAGCTTGCACTCCTGCTCTGGCCTCTTCTGTGGGGGATGTCCTTCCTTCCAAGTAAAGGAACTGGAAAGCTGAGGCATGAATAGGGATGAGCACGAGAGCAGGTTAAGGAGCCTGCACTGCAAGAAGAGAAGAAATAGAGATGCACAAGAAGGGTTCACAAGCTGTGCAGAAAGGCATCTATTGTATGTGTCGCAGAGCTTCAAGGTTCATTCCAAAACTTTGGAGCTGCCGTTTTACTTCTGTGTCATCTGCAAAGCATATGTTTTTCTCTCCTGATGTTCCTACACACACACACACACAAAAAAATCTCTTCTTGCAGTTCCTCCTATTTACATCACTAGAGAGGTTTGTAGTAACAGACCTAAAGTTTCTAACCCTGTCCTTGGGGGTATGTTGTTTCTTGTAACGGTGCTGTTTGATGGGATTTCTGTCTCTGAAAATGCCTCTGAACATCTGGTGTGGAGAGTTTATTGAAAAGAACATTAGAAAACTTGCAAAATCAAGCATTCGAGAGCCAGGGAAGCTGCTCGCGTGATGCAGCTCTAACGCGTGCTCGGTAGCATCGTTACCCGGCGGTGCGGGCTGAAGTTGGTGTAATAAACGACCTGCTTACGTAAGGGAAAAGGATAAAATTGCTCCTGGAAGTTTTGATTTAATTATTGATATGGAAACAGAACTCATCTTAAAGATAACCCTTATGCCATATGCTGTTTATGAAATATAGATGAAACTGGAGGCTTGGAGAAGCATATGTATAAGGAACCAACTGACACGTGGATTGTTCAATATTAAAATTATCTGCAGAACCGTTTTTGCAGAAACTCCCATTTCGTGCACCCAAATCACCCCTGCCAGCACAAATGATTTTACACACTGTGTTTGCAGCCGCTGGCAGGCGGTTCCGTGGGTCGCTCCCTTGCGCCCTTGCGCGGGCGCGTGGGCTCCTGGGCGGGTGGCTCTGCATCCCTCGGGGATGGCGGATGCGCCAGCCGCCCCCGGCCCTCTGCAGAGCCAGGTCGGGGCAGTCCGCCCCCGTATCGATCTTGGAAGATTTCTAATGTTCTTTTCAATAACATCCTCAGACCAGAGCTCTTAATCTACACTCACACTCGTGGCTTTCCCAACCTTGTAGACAAGAGAGAAATCAGCTCCGGAGAAAGTTTCATGTTTTTGTTAGTATTCTTCTCCCCTCCTCTTGTGCCAAAAGCAATCCTAGAAATTGTCAGAAATTGAGATGTTGGGGTGTTTTTTATTTTTATTTTCCTCCTTTATCCCGTGTCGTTTCATATGTGAGAAGCCAGGTGGCTTCTCTGGATTAGTCACCTTCTCAGCAGGTGGTGAAAATTAATTACATACCCTGTAGCTTTGACAGGTGTTATCACCTGTATATATCCTTGGTGCAGAAATATAGACAGGCAAATGAAGACACTTCATGGTTCATTTCCCAGTGCTGTAGACTGCTGATGATTCCTAAAAGGTGGGATGAAAGGATCTAGATGTTTCCTGGTGCTGGTGCCTGTTGTTGGTGTCCAGCTGCGTTAGTCATCTGCCTCTGATGAGCAGCAAAGTCAAAGGATGGCTGCACCTGGCAGTGATCTTGGTAGGTGCAGTGACGGCTGGTTTGCATGGGAGAATAGTTTGCACTGTGGGGTTTGCTGAGCAGGGGCCACCTCTTGATACGGACTTAGTGCAGGGTCTGCCATAATGGGCAGGACCCTCATCTGGAGGCTCTGGCCACCGTGGTAATACAGGGAGTTAAAATAAATAGCCCATTTAAAGATTAGATGGGGAACTCGCCATCATGTGACTAGGGCTGGGGAAAGGGCACTGCTTGTGGGTAAGTAGGAGGGAAAAAGGGAGACATGGGCAGAGTCAAATGAGCCTGTGCAGGGCCCTGCAGAACAGGGCAAAGACTGGTGTCCGTGCCCGTGACGCTGTTACTGCCTACGTTCCTGTACGTCGTGGTGTAGGATGTTACCTGCTGCTGTTCCTGAGCCCTCATCGTTGGAACTCCAACTTGATGTGGAAATTAAGAGCTGTTATTTGACTGTGGTAATTTAAAAGGTATTGTGAAATAGTCTGTAGAACACTCTGTAAAAGAGTCTCATATTTAAATTTAAATTAAAGAAGTTTTGCCACTTTTCATTTACCAGATAATTAAGGTACTTTCTTTTATATCTTCTCTCTTTTGTATCATCTGACTTTTTCTTGCATGTTAGCACAGGAGGGTGAGGGGATGTACGTGATTTCTTCACCATCTGACAAGTGCTATCCCTCTGCTCTCCTGTGTCACCTAAATCAATACAAGTTCAGCATCATTTATCTGGTGACACAGAGAAGGTCAGGGCCTTTGTAAGGACAGAGCAGAGCAACGTGAGATATTAGAACAACAGAGCTGCCCTCAGCTTGAGGTTTCATTGTACTAGTTCCAGATCAGTCAAAACATAAAAAAAAAAATCTCATATCACCATCATTTCCTTGGGGTTGTTCTTACAAAACATAATTTGAATTGCACATTTTTTATAAGGAAACCTTCATATATTCTAGCTGTCCTGAAGGCAAAATTCTTATTTCCTCAGGATGCTGGAAGCTTTGCAGTGAATTTATTAAACTTAAAGCCTTCTTTCAAAAAAAAAAAATCAAATGCCCTTTTAATGTTTTATTTTTTAAAAAAATTATTTAGATAAAATAGACATCCTGTCAGTGTTTGTCAATAACCTGCAATATTTAATAGCAGCACAGCTCTAGCTCACTGGATGCTTTAAAGGTTACCAGAGTACTTCAAAGGAAGTTTGTCTGTGTGTTACCCTCAATTAATATATGCCTGTAAAATCTTTTCTTTTAAAGGATCTTGCAATGGCTGTTTTTTTATAGTTTTTTTTCTTCCTTTATTCTTTTTCCATGCCAGTTCCTATGTTGAATACACTTATATCTTAAATTATTTGCTACTTTTACTTGTCCATTATGTTTCTCTAATGAGAGAGAACCACACGGGAGCAACACTGCCTGTGCTGATGAATTACCCTAGGTGTTAGAGATTACAACACTGTGTTACAAAGAGGAAAAATCCATTTTTCCCTTGGAAAACAGTTCCATAGCAATGCTGGAATTAAATAAAATATAGCAATCCAGTGAATAATACCAAAAATAAAACGTAGTCCCAGATATTCACTGTAACAATTTAATATCCTAACTGGTATTTAAACTGGTTAGTTTTATTTCTGCAGCTGTTTCATATTTCTTGCAGAATTTCTATACTTCCTCCAAGTACATCTTGTGGGATTCCTCTAAGATGTGTGCTTTCTGTGATGTGGTATTTGGCCCCTCGCAGCTTCTGAACCCAAACCCACCGCTACCGTGTCCCAGGAGCTGAGGGGCCTGACCAGCAACGCGCTGCCCGCTCTGACGAGGCAGGGACATCCCTTTTTATCTGTGTGTGACCTTGGGATGGACAAATTAAACTTGTTCGCATCCATGGGCCACATGTGGAAACCAGTTTAACTAAGATGATTTACTTTGATTAAATTTCCAGGTCTTATTTGTCCTGTAAATACTAATAAAGTTAGAAAAGACTGGAAGTTTGGAAAGAGGGGACAGTCAAATTCATTGGCACTAGAGACTTTATTAATTGGAAGAGGTGATCAATGCAAAAGATGGACTAGATGAGGAAAATTTGTTGATTTGTACTTTAGAACCTCAGTTTTCATTAAATCTTAATCCACATTTACCAGTGCAGCTTTTGTCCCAAATAAGTGTACATCCTCTTCTAATTACTGAATCTTAATCTCTTAGGCAAAGTACGCGAAAAGAGCTAAGAAGAAAAGTAAACTTGTCCGGGTTATGAGTGGGTGTTAAAGCTTTAGTGAGGGGTTTGCAGACCACTTCTATTCCAGGATTTTCTGTCCAAAATCTCTGAAGCAAAACAAACCAACCAACCAAACACAAAATCCCCCATGCCCATCCTAGGATCCCATTCAGTTACGATGTATTTTGTTAGCTCCTGGGGCGTTTGTGTTTGTTGCAGGGGCGCTCGGTGTGAGGTACCTCAGCGAGCTGCGGGCGCCCTGCCCATCTCCAGGCCGCAGCCACCCGCGGTCCAGCGCTGTGGGCTCTTTCCTGTGGGTAAATCCCATCCTCTGCGTGGAGCGCTCCTGTGGGCTTGGAAAGTTTTACCGTTCTACATGTGCTATGTAATTTGGTAGTCAAGGGTGCGTTTAAGACAGACTATATTTAATTAGGAAAATATGAAATGCAAATGCGATATTCCTCCTCCTCAAAGTAAGAGATAATTAATACCTTGGGGCTCATGTAACACCCTTCTCATGAGGGAAGAGGCTCTGTGTTGCTGTGGGGAGCCTGCCCTGCCGCAGGGGGTAACCGCCAGGCCTGTGGGCTCAAAGACGTTACCGCTGCAAGCGGCCCCTCTTCCAGCTGCTCTTTCTGTGCTGCAGCAGAAGGGGAGGCTGCTCCAAAGCAGGTTTGCTGTACACAGGGCCAACTGGAAATAACCAAACTAGACTCTTGGCAGCCCTGGGCTCCTAAACGGAGGAGTCGCTCCAAACACCTTTTCCTCGAGCTGCTGTGAAAAAGTGGTGCTTTTGCTGCAAGTTGGAAGTGACTTAAAATAAAATCTTTAGCATATTCAACAACCTATGGTGATAGGAAAGTGCCCCGCTCTTTGCTCTGCTGTTCCACAAGGGACGTCACCTTAATGATGCATAAATTTCAGAGTAAAACCCTTAAGTACCACACTTGCTACATTATGATGTAACATCTGTTGAATAGCAAAACTGTCACATCACTTGCAGTCAAATTGATTGGAAATTTTAATCTCTAGAGTTTTATTTTCAGTGTTTCCTTACCAAGCTTTAAACTGATGTCTAGTCATTCAGGTGGTCAGAGAACTGTACAAGATGTCTGCAAGGTCAGTCTTACTTTAATCTCTAGAGTTTTATTTTCAGTGCGTTAAGCTTTAAAGCTTTACCAAGCTTTAAACACATGTCTAGTCATTCAGGTGGTCAGAGAGCTGTATGAGATGTCTGCAAGGTCAGTCTTATGGAGCCTTCTTGGCTGGCTGGCTTTTAAACTGAGAGGAAAAGTCATTTGACAAGGGACTGAAATAAGGAGAAACTAAAATAAAAGGCGAACAACTTCATTGTCTTTTTTAAATGGTAACAAAGCCTTTTTTTTTTTTTTTTTGTCTGTGTGAATACTTTTACTATAAAGAACTCAGAAATCCTGCAGTCTGTGCAAACTGAAGATTGAGCCTGCTGGGAGTTTGGGTGTGTGAGAAATTTGGCTATGATGAATCTGCTGTTAATTACTTTTATTAAAGTTCTATATTAAACTGTTTTAATACTGACTTTATCTCTACATGAACCAAACCAACACGTCTTTTCTCTGTCCTTTTCCATATTGTGCACGTCCTACTAATTTCCCTTCCCTCTTAGTATTTGCAAACTTGCTGAAACTTTTTTGTGGGGCTTGTGATTTAATTATCGGATTCATGTATATGTTGCTATATGGCTTTATGGTCTTCGCAGAAAATATTAGTAGCTCTATTCTCTGTTGCGGCAGAAGTGAACAAGAAGTGGTTGCTGCTTATTATTCTTTTAATAGATATCATAAAAATGAAATGTTTATATTTATGCAAGCTTAGAAAAGTTAGTTGCTAACTCCAAGCCAGTTGACAGCATATAAAACACTAGCATGGTGTGCTCTGTACAGACGTGACTGTCAGCATGAGAGACTGAACTTTGAAAGCAAGAGTATAATTATGAAGAAAAATATCAAATGCCCTTTGTCCATAAATAATATGGAATTACTCAAATGCAATTAAGCTCAAATGTAGTCCTGACTAGACTGCAGGAATGAATGATTTGAAGGTCCTGATTTTTTTTTTTCCGCTCTAAGTAAACAGTTCCCAGTGATTTCTTTCAGATGAGTCGTCACTGAAATGTATTCACAAAAATTAAGAGTGTTGCCAGCAGGTCAAGGGCAGGGATCCTTCCCCTCGCTTTGGCAGTGCTGAGGCCACAGCTGCAGTACTGGGTCCAGTCCTGGGCTTCTTAGTACAAGAAAGTCACAGGTCTGCTGGAGTGCATCTGCTAAAGAGCTACAAAAATGATGGGGAAGCTGGAGCATCTGTCGTATTAGGAGAGGCAGTGAGAGCTGAGACTAGCCTGGAGAAGAGAAGGAAGATCCTATTAATGTGTATAAATTTCTGCTGGGAAAGTGTTAAGACTCTTAACTCAGAGACTCGTCTCAATGGGCCCTGGTGCCTGGTGACAGGACAAGAGGTGGTACGCACAGATTGAAACACAGGGAATTCCTCTTGAACACAAGAAAACCCTTCTTTAATGTGAGGGTGGCTCAAGGCGAGTGCCGGAGAGGTTGTGAGGTCTGGGTCTCCTTTGCAATGGTCAAAAGGTGCCTGGCCAGGGTCCTGTGCAACTGCTCTAGCTGGCCCTGCTTGAGCAGGAGGCTTGGGCCACATGTTCTCCAGAGGTCCCTTCCAACCCAACTCTTATGGAATCTAGTACCTCTAAGAAAACCGAAACATATCAGTACATGGGATGGACAACATATACAGGATCTTTAGACAGGGCGGGAAAGAAGTGAAGAAGAGGTTCTTCCCCCTCCCTTTTTTTTTTTTTTTTTTACATTAACATTGCCCCACCTGTGATCTACAGGAGGTTCTTAGCATGTCCACTGTTTCTCTCTGCATCGGTACCGCTTAGGAGGAAAGGCTGAGACTCATGGAGCAGAGACCGCCCTGCTGTGCGTGAAGAAGAGGGCGCTTCTGCTGGGTGTCATTTTAGCCAAAGTCCCAGCTAGGCCGCTGCGTGAGGGAGCCCAGGCCTGTTGTGTCGTAGGCTTGTTCTACGTACACCTCTGAGAAAGAGCCCTTCAGGAGCTCTGGGTGGATACATTTAGTCTCAAGTTGTCAGTCAAATGCGAGGCAGCACTGAAACCGAGAGCTGCTAAATTCATTTAGGTTGTGACAGGAAGAACAGCAGACAGCCAGAGAGCCTTCAAGTCAAATGCCAGACACCCATGAGTTCAGCGCGTCTGGGTCAGCAGAGGAGCTTGGACAGGGGAACAGCAGAGCTTTAGGCTTGGGTACTGCTTCCCCTGTTAGCTAGGGGCTGCTTTGGAGCTGAGGCTGTGGTTGGGAGCGCCGAAGCCCACAGGTGTCCTCACCTGGGGACAGGAGGAGCACGTTGGGCTGTGCCCTTTGCGTTGAAGCTACCTCGGCCGTGCGCAAGTCAAGGCTATTGCTGTGCACAAGGAGAAAGGGCAAAGCATTTCTCCCTTGGGGTTGGCCAGTGCCAGAGAGAATCTTAGTGTAATTGAACTTAGTGCTTTGAATCTGATTGTATAACATGCTCATCAAAATATGATGTGAAAAGAGAGGAGAAAACCTGCTTCTTTGAATCTACAGCAACGCTAAGCTTTTTGGCTGTAGGTGGTGAAATAAGGAGGTTAATCAAGCTTGAGTTGTTTGACGAGGGCTTTTGTCAGTCTGTGACGCTGGAGTTGCTTCTGGGAAATCTCACTCTCCTTGATGACTTCTGTGTGCGGTAAACAGTGTAAGCACCTTCTGTGTGGGAACAAAGTCTCTGCCTGTAAAAGATTCAGTGGAATCATCCCAGTGAGAGTCTGCGTCCCAAAGCCTCCGTTAAGTGATTTTCTGCAGCTGGCAAACGGCCAGCTTGGGCGCTCACAATAAAGATTAAGAAAGTGCAGAAAGGAGAGAAGGGAGGCTAGGAATGAGAATCAGGACATAGACAGTACTGCAATGTTTTGAAACAAAAAGATTTCAAAATAAATTTGAAACAAAATTTATTTTTGAAACAAAAAGGTAGGTTATTTAGATCTTCTTTTTATAGTGTCACAATACTTGAAAGAGGCATATTCCTCCTAAGCCTAGTTCAAGAGCAGCTGTATAGCAAACTATGTTAGTGAAGTAGCCCCTAGCTCTAGGAAATGCCTCTTTTTTTGTTTTTGTTTGTTTGTTTGAAGTAATCCCTGTAAGTTATGCAGATCGATTTGTGTGCGATTAGAAATGGTTGGGATGTGGAATAAAAATAGTGTTGCTCTTTTTTCACTTAAAAGCACTTAGCCTGTTTAGTTTGTTAAAGTCTTTTATAATAAGGAATAATTGGCTAAGCCTGGCCTAATATCACTACTTATGTATTTACAGGAGAAAAAAAAAGAAAGAGAAGATTTATATTTAGGAAGTGATGTCAAGGGTTTAATTTAGGCAGGTCTATGTAGTATCTGTAGTAGCTGCTAAAACCAGTAAAAGTGCTTATGATTAAATTTCTAAGTAATTTTCTTAGTGATGGTGGCATCATCTTTTTCACATTTCTTTTTAGACTGTTAAGCTCCCTCTACAAGTTTGTCTTTCCAGATAAATACAACTAGCTTATTTACATGAGAGAAAAACAACATTTTCTTCTTACAAAATGTTTTGATAGATCTAATACCATATCTCCTGGATACTTCCAATTGCTGTTTTTTTCTTGCCTTTTTTTTTTTAATTTTCGTATTAAAAATCAGCCTTGTGTTTTGTTGTTAATTTAGGTAGAAGAAAAAACATTATAAAAAACATACTTTGCTCCATCATGTTCATCAGAGAATCTTTGTAATTTTGATTTCAGAATAACACTTAATAGTCACTCTTTAAAATTTACCTCCTGTCCCATATATTTGGAATGGAGGACATACAGAGGACTGAATTCTCCTCTTAGATGTCTTCATACACCTGAGAGGCTGCGTTGTCATGCCAAGACTATTTCTTCAGTTTTTATTCTGCACTAGGGTTTGATGCTTGTTGGTCCTTGGTGGTTAACAATGTCCGCGTATTTTGGTTGCTAACTTCAGGCTCCTGGCTTTTTTTTTTTTTTTGTTCCCCCCAATACTGAAGAATTAGACTCTTTAAAATACAGCATCTATCATGTATATGCTGTCCAGATCAGTCCTGTACATGCTTTTTATCCTCTTTCCTTCCCCCCATTGCATATTGTATTAGCACAGTGTCCCTTTTATGTGCAATAGAGTGCTTACATATGCCATATTACTTAATATTGCTTTCACAGATTGCTACAGCCAGGAAGGTATCAGTGGTTTATGAATGTCCTCTATACTTTAATGTCCTTTCAAACACTTTTAATCCTAAGGGCAATTTTTCACAAGAAAACTGAAAACAAGGTGTGTGTTATGGTTTTATGCACAGAATTATGATCCCAGAACTTTACTAGGAATCTAAGATAAATGGAATGTTGAAAAAAAAACCCAGAATTCAGTTTGCATATGAAGAAAAAAAGTGAAACATAATAATAGCTACTCAAGAAAGTTAGGATTCTATCAAAACACATGCAGGGAGTAAGGCTGAATCAAAACTGCATTTTCTAAATTCCCTAGGAAAATGAAGTATTTTCACTTCAAGGAACAAAAAAGAAGAAGAATGAGGAAAAAAAAAAAAAACTACAAACCTTCTAGCCATCTATTTAGCCACCTACTCTTGACCCTTCTGCAGTCATCCAGGTGGACATGCTAGAAGACTTTATGGGTAATGAAAATGATTAAAAGCCCAAGTAGGGCTTTTAATGCATCAGTCCTTACTGTACCTATGAGACTTCAGTTGTAATCTGGGTATGCAAAATCTTTTAAAACACAGTGTCCAAAATAGCAAGTGAAATTGCATTACAGTACCATGATTCCCCTGTCTTACACAACTATTTTATGTTAGCTGCACTAACCGAAACACAAAAGCGTCTTTTATCTCAGCTTTATCTTTCCTGTATGTTCCCTATGTTCATACCCCACCCCTGGATACTTTGGAATGACCCTATCCTTGCTGAGTTACAGATCCCTCATGTTTTGACTAGTCTCACCTGCCGTATTCTCACAAGGGAGAATCTGGCATTAAATTCTGGTTGACTATTGAACTGCTTGAAGATCTCAACTGAGTATTACACTCGCTAAATTTTGATGGATTATGATTTTGATCTTAAAAAATGTAAATGATTTGTGGCTTTCTTTTGAGCATTGCCACCAATTTAGAAAAAAAAAATGTGGCAGGTATTTGCGAAGAAAAACGAAAAAATCAGGGAAAAAAGAGAGATGGTTGAGAAAAGAGTATCACGACGTTCTAAGGTTTGATATAATGTTTTTATACTGTTATAATTTGCTTTTAGACTGAATCATGGCAAACCATGTTTTTTTGCATGTTGTTTTGCCTGTTTGCTATGTTGTCAGTATAGTAAAGGAACTATATGAACATTTTTTTTTTTAATCAAGAGGAGAAATTAGGGCAGCACATATAAGTCCAGTCAATGAGAATTATTTTAGAACTAGTTTAAATAATTTAGTAGATTAAAAGGTAATTCTGTTAATATATAAATTGTGCAATAGGACTTGCCTAATGGTTGTATTTGTTTAAAAGCTTCCTAAGACTAAGATGGCAATAAGATGTAAAACAGATACCACAGATAATATTATAATATAATGCTAAAAAATACATGCATCTCTGTGAACATATTCAGAGGCAGACATGGTTATTTTTGCTGAAGAAAAAAATAGCTGCTATCACTGAAGACCTTCTCGGACTAGAAATGAATTGCAAGGTAAGAGAATCCGTTCAAAGGGCTCTTTTGTAACTCCCTGTCACAAAGAATCTGTTTTACTCTGATAGCCGCTGTCCTGACAGTCAAGTGACAGATTTTGTTAGGCATTTTGAGCAGTCCATTAAATGTAGCACCTCCATTTTTTGCATGTTTTGAGTAGCCGACTGCGTAGCTACTGTTTGAAAAGTAGGAGTCACAGTGGGAAGCTGGAAGCGAATGGGCCTCCAGAAACATTTCATGTTTAATGGGTGCCCAGCTGTAGTGAGGCAGCGTGCAGAAATAATTCTGATTAGGCTTGGTCAATCAGGCTACAGAATCAGACCCATCCCTTCTGCCTTCAGCTCTAAAATTCAGAGAACAACCTCCTCTTAAACCTAGTTAAACAACAACAAAAAAAGGCAAAAAAAAAAAAAAGCTGTTCAATCTGTTATATGTTAACTATTTTCTTCGTATTATGTGCTGTCAAAAACAGAGAGGAACAAATAGTTAGCATTAGCAGGGCAGATTGTCTTTTTCGTGATTTCAGAAGGAATGATTGAAGCTAAGAAAATACCAATTTGGAAAATTGAGCCTTTCCAAGAGTTAAATGGTGCTAAGTATGAATAATAGATTAATATTGTACCACATTGCTGGTGTGCTAAGCAGCTAATCGTTTACATTTCGTGTCAGCTGGTGTCATTAAAGTATACAGCTGTAAATGTGCAATTAAAAGGAGCAACTTTGAATGGCAGAGGTTTTGCCTAATCAAGACCACATTATTTGATGATAAACCTTCAGATCAGAAACAAGTCACCCGTAATTGTAATTTCTGTTTTTCTGAGGCTTTAGGATTCTCCACTAAGTTAGTGGCAGCTTTCACAGCAGGCTGGATCTGTGAAGTGGCAGCTCCATTAAGAGGCTCTGGTTCTGTTTCGTTCTGTAGAAGAGCTCAGGTGCTGCAGGCAGTGCTGAGCCTCCCTGGCAATCTGCTGTGAAGGAGATGTTTTTATGTACAGACTGTGCTTTTGTGAAGAAAAGCATTATTTGAAATAAGCCGTGCAAACAGAATAGGTTTCAAAGGTGCCGATGAAGTTACTGTTCTGAACTAACGTTGTTGCTAGTACATGCTGCCAGAATACTTAGGCTGTTGCCTATAAAAAGCAGCAAACCCTTTAATACTAGAAACATTTTTTTATTGAATTAAAAAAAATCTTATTTTGTGGCAGAGCAGAAATTAGAGGTTTTCAATAGTGTTTCTTTCTTAGAGTTGAAAGCGCCACTATTTTGAATCTCTGTTTCTTCAAGGTAGTTGTTTGGAAAGCAAAGGGCATCCAGAGAGATTCATGTGAAGTGAGAAATTGGTGGTACAGTTTTCCCTGGGCCAGGCACATTCAGCTCTTCGGAAATGTTTCCATTTATTTCCGAGCATGGATAAATTTGTTTGCCTGCATTGGTATTTCACCTGTCAGCGTAAATAGCAGCTTTTTCAGTAATCTGCCTCTCGGGCCCTGCTGCTGGAGAACTGTGCTACGCTGCTGGCAATTCATCAAGTAGCACATAAGGAAAACGTGAAACGAGGCCTCTACTTTAGAAGAGGCAAGAAGAGGTTGGGGGAAATTCTGGACAAGGAAAGATCTGGAGAAAAATCACTGTGAATTAGACTGGCTGCATTGTTTAAGTGCTGTGCATAACAAGGAACTATGGGGTTGTTTTTTTCTTAGATAGAAGTCACTCTTAAACAGGAAAAAGGAATCCTAATACACTGAGCATCATTTTACTAAAAGATTCGTGCAGCTAAGCAGATTTAGCTCTGCTTTTAAATAAATACAGGGAAATGTTTAACCCGTATTGTATTGCCACAAAGCCCGTGCTGATCACACAGAAGCTTGGGAGGTCCAAGGACAAAGGGATTGGCTGCTGGAAACAGCTCTTTTCTGCACATGCTTCTGCACCCAGTCCAGCAACAGCACAATTTTGTCAGGATTACAACAGGAAGGAGAGAATGTTACCAGATCTTAGCTCTCACTAATCAGAAAATGGGAAGAGGACGATATAGCGGCATGCTCAAGGTAGTAGTCAGTTTTCCTTTTCTCTTTCTTTTGGATGGTCACTTACATAGTTACAATTTGTACCTTAGTATCAATAAGTTTGCTTTATTTGAATAGGGGAATTGTAAGGATATGGAGTCTCCTCCTCTGGAAATGGAGTTTATGTCTGGAAGGGGGAATAACCTCTTCTGTGTATCTTACTGAAGCATTTGACTTTGCTTAATATTCTAGGAATTACAGTCAATGCAGCTATAATTTATTTGCCATCTGGGGGGGAAGGACATTACTTTGCAATGTATTAAAGATAAATGAAATTCAGATTTGATTTTGATTATTATAGTATGTTGGGCTAACTTACGAAAAAACATAAATATAACCTGTGTTAAACTCTGTGCCTTAGTAAATATATTTGGGAGGATGTGTATATGAGAAATGGAAAACTGAGCAATTATTTCTGGTGTACTTTCAGGATTTTTTTTTCTATTACTAGCTTGTCAGAATCATCTGTGGTTGGCAACCACGAGAAATAAGATAGATAGGACAGAAAGATGGATTACTGGCTCAACCAACAGGATACTTTCTGCTTTTTAGAGGGCTACTCATCAGTCCTTAATTCTGAAAGAAAGAATGACATGAGAATGAATAGTGGAGCTCTGTAATACTGAATAGCATAAAGCTGTGCTTACGTATCACAGAAACACAGAATGGATGAGGTTAGAAGGGAATATCCTTAAATATATTTTATATATCACAAAGCAAACTTTTTTCAGTTCCCTGTGATTTTTTGTTTGTATTAAATAACTTTGTTATCACTGTAAAATAAAAGGAAATGCTGACTTTATATATGCAATTAATTTTAAGAGAAAGCTATGTATTGCCTTTTCTGCGACTTTCAAGGTTTCCACTAAGAACATTAGAATGTCTTGCTTTTTAATTACTGTACTAAATATGTTTTATCTAAAATCGTGTGGTCAGTCTGTAAAATGAAAATGGAATTTTTGTGTTTTGCTTTTTTAATATTTGAACTTTTTGCATAATTTTGTATTAGCATCTTTGCTCTTTTCATTCTTCATTGTGCTTGCCTGAAGTCTTTCCAGGCTTAATATATATTAGCCTAAATATTTTTAAAGCAACTATGCTATTTAAATCTTACCTTTCTTGCACATTTTTAAACAAAGCATTATACAGTCATTAATGCTCCGATGCTGAAGAGTAACAAGCTTCTATTGCCCATCCACAATGTGCTAACAGAAGAAATTACATGCAGAAATTACTTAAGGACTAATGTGTCTAATACATTAGAAAACATGTCTTTCTTAATCTTCAGGCTTTTTATAAAACAAGTTGGTTTTGGATATGTTTTTAAATCTTTCCCTTTGCTCCTCCTCTTTCTTTTTGTTTCATTATGTTGTGATTTAATTCATCTCTAAGGGTGCGAATACTCCTCTATTGATTAACAAGTTTGAACGTGGAGGGTATCCTGGCCCCAGTAAAATAAGTGCAAATTTTCTTGTTGACTTCCAAGACATTGGAAGTGTAGTCTTGATGTGACTCGCCCTGTGAATAATAATTCCAAGTTTTATGTTGACTTTCAAAGGGAAAAATAGTGCCATACAGCATATTAGCAAACCAAGATTGCTTCTTTACTGCTTCGTACATACCTGAGTTGATTTTTGGACGTTCAAGTGCTCTTCTGTATGTGTTTTACACAACTCATGGGCATGATTTCATTGGAGTTTCTAGCTTTTGTTAAGCTCCCTCCTAAGAGACTATCAGAGAAAATAACCTCACAGAGAAAGAATCTGGTCATGGACTGTAAATAGGTTAAAGCAGCAGATGTCAAGAAGAACTATAGCAAATATTTATTTTTGGAGCAGCATGAATGTAGTCCAGACATCCAAGGAGAGTGATATCCTGACCATTTCACACACAGCAGTTCAAAACAGTTCAGCACTTGTTCTGGTGCGGTTTCTTTTCTTTCAATAAAATATGATAAATGCTACTTCGTTGAAGTACATCCCATGTTGTATATATTTAGTTCAAAAGTGTAAGTGAAACCATGTCCTCCTCTTCCCCTCTCCATTTTTCTTTAAAATGAGTCTTTGAGCTCTCTGGGAAAAGAGAGTCTGTGGTCTGTGGACCTGCAAAGCTGTGGGTTTGATAGGGAGCCTTCTGCACAAACTGCCCATGGATTTAAGACCATGCCTAACTTTTAGAAATGCTCCTGAAGTTACAGCTGTTCTTTACTGCTAATAAAAGGAGGACAGGGACAAATCTGCGCATCAAGGAAGGCTGATTAGCAAGAACTGCTCTGCTTCCATGTTGCAGTCTGTTTGAAAAAAAGACCCTTTCCAAAATAGCCTGCCCAAATGCACCCTGCATAATCTGAATTTCCTCTGGGTACTGTGAATTCCCAGAAGTCATAACATAGAGCTGTTTAGTGCTTTTAGACCAGGCTGAGACAGCAGAAGCGGCGCTGCGGCCTGCCCAGGTGCTGCTGTGGCTGCGTGTGGCACCCGGGGTAGCGCAGGCCGGTCCGCGGCTGCTCGAGGGGGCAAGGCCTCCTCGCGAGGGCCGGGAGGTCCTTCTGGGAGCTTCACACAGGCAGCAGTTCTGGGCACGAGTTCAGGGCTTGCTTAGCCTAGCGGGGATGGTTTCTGTTCACAAGAGGCAGTTCCACTTGGAAATATCATTGGGGTGGGATTGGAGTGCCTGGGTAAAGATGAAGGCCGCGTTGTGAAATGCCCGGGCCAGAGATGGGAGTGATACATGCCGAGCTTGCAGAGTTACCAAGATAACGTGTTCCTCCCAGTGCTTTGTTATGTGAGAGCAACAAGCTGATTTGAAAGAGCATTTTACAGAGTCCATTATGAGCAGAAGCTTTTTGCTACTGGAAGAAACAGTTACAGGAGAGTTCTGGTCAAAGTTAAGGTTTTGCCAGGTTACAGAGCAATTTCACAGTGAAAAAAAAAAAAAGGTCTTTTTTAAATTTTCTGAAAGAAATTGTGTGATAACCACTGATCAAATTGACAGGAAAATAAACTGATCTTCCCGAGTCACTGATGTGCGGTTTTGCATATGGTGCTAGACAGCCATAAAAGTGAATAATAAACTACTGTTACTTTTCTAAAGATAAGTTTGATATTTTAATGTGCAACATATCTGATAACATATGAATTGAATGATGCTAGTCCGTGGCTTTCAGCTCGCTGAAAAAGGGCTGCTTCTAGCGTCAGTGTAGCTGAATTTGCCAATGGGCACGTGTAAAGTAAATGACTCTCCTGGGAATTTCAATTAGAAATGTTTGGAGGCTTACTTTCAAAATTTCTAATCTTGCTTGAGCCTTTCTCACTTGAAAGACCAACTCTACACAAACTTAAACATGGAAAAATAAGCAGCAAAATTGGCTTTTTCTCAAGAAAACCTCAATCTATTTGAAATAGTGGCCTAAGGTAACAAATAGTAGGAGGAGAGAGAGAAACTGAATGAAGAATTCCGGTGACTAGTGGAATGAAGCAGCAGTTGATTTCCAGGCAGCCCCTCTCTCCTGCTGCTTCCTTGTGGTTTGTTTGAGGAATTGACTTGGAGAGCTTGGGTGTCTGGGGGGCTGTTCCCTTCCTTTTCTCCACTAGGACTTAGGATAACCACCAAGAAGGTAGGAAATCAGGCTACTTCCAGTCAACCATAAGACACTTCCTTGTGAAGTGCTGTGAACACAACTTGTCATGCGGTAGAGGTGCCACCAAAGATCTCTTTGGTTGTGAGGAGGCAGAGATACCCAGTGGCCTTAAGCTGGGTTGCTGAACTTTAGAAGGATGTGGTTAGATTTCGTGATGGCTCGGTCAATATGTTTCTCTGAAGCTTTCACAAGCGCTGACTGTTTTTCATTCAATGTGTATGGGCTGGGCTGGTCCACATGATGGGAGTGGCCATGTTTGCGATGCTAAATGTAGATAATTTTGAAATTTAGGAGTTTTAGCTTTGTTCCTGATGTTTCTTATTTTTCCTTCAGCTCCACATTCCTGGAAAAATACCATTGTGCTTAACTTTACCTAAGCTACAGTGTATTTAGTATTGTAGCTATATCAATACATATGTGATGTATGTGTTGTTATTTAATAGCAAGTGTTATATATTATTTCCGGTTATATATATATGTATGCATTTTTTTTTCAGGCCAGGCAATAACATAAAGACCTGTGATACAGAGAATAAGAAGGAAAGCAAAGACATAGACCATCTCAC
>NW_010578567.1:30350-103862 GCF_000705375.1 Tinamus guttatus | reverse complement strand
AATGATGTGGCATGTTTTCTATGAGAACAAAAGCTACTGGCATGATGTTACATGCTATCAGGAAAGTCATATAAAGTATTCTGCATTTAGCTGCATTTCCATGTTTATCTGGGTAAACAGTTTGTGATTAGAATAATTTTAACGTGTCAGCTCAGCTTCTAAGTGAAGGGCTCAAATCAAATATATTAACTCAAAAAGCAGCTAGAAGTATTTCATAGCTTCACAAATGTGAAGGTAGGCTTAATCATCTCTGATGTTCATAGCTGCAGAGAGCAGGTGTCAGGACAAGTAAAGAGGAAACAAAAGAGTCACTGCAAAATAGAAGCTAGAAGGGTCTGGGGATATTTTGTACTGGAAAAGGTTTTCCTTTAGCATAGGTTCACCTAGCATAGGTTTTGGTGGTGGCTACATTATGAATTCTTCAGTTCTTTGGTTCAGACGCTAAGGTTATCATGCCTGTTTTGAAAGTTTTGAAATAAGCTTTTTTTGTAATTCCCTCCCTCCCCCACTTTGCTCTTCTATTTGAGTAGTGTAAATCTCTCAACATAAGAACAGAGATAGCCTTACTTGAAGTCACTGGTAGCTGCTGAATAGTCATCTGTTTTTAGTATATGACTTTCCTAAAAGAAAAAAAAAATATTTTGGGCTCTTGAATGCAGTATTGTGCATGGTCTTCTGGAACAGACCTTTTTTTACAGTGTGCGTAGGCGTGGATAGCTGCACAGTGCTTTATTCCTTGTTTATATGTTCAAGCAGACAGAGCGTCTGAAAGCATCAATAATAGGTTTAAAACACAGAAAGGAGGAAATAAGCAAGGAAACGTGTTGCCTTCTGAACTATATGCAGGTGGTGGTGTTAAAAGTGGACTTCTTTTTTTTTTTAATCTTTCAAGGATCTCTTTTCACATGGTTCCTGCACCAGTCACTCAAGAGTTAAATGTAGCTTTCCATGGAGAGAACTGTTACTGTAAGGTTTTCAAACTGGACTGCTCTAAAAAAAAAAAGAAAACCACTGAAGATTTTGAAAAGCTTTCTGGTTGGCAACCAAGTCAAGGAAGCTCTGAGGTTCCTGGCTTTGCTGGCAGCTGCTCTTGCTCACCAGGATCCTGGCACCCTATTGCTGAGCCCTTGTTGCCTCCGTAGCTCCAGTTCTCCTGTCAGGCAATGCCACCATACAATAAGTCCCCTGAGGCTACTTGGATGAGTGACAACCAGCCAGCTCTAAAGTGACAAGTGTTTGAATGTCTAATTGGGTCAGTGCACAGGTGCTGGCTCCTCATGAGTGAGATGTTCTAGCTTTTCTCTGTGACATTTTATTGGTTCCTCTCGTTTCTCCTGTAGTTGTAAAGCGTAACTGTCAATGCTTTGGTGCAAGAGAACAGGCACTATAAAAGAGGAAGGAGGGCTTCGTGTCCTACATTAGGCTGCTCTAGTTAAACCGAGCTTACCACTCGAGTGTTGACTTCATGGGAGGCATGAGGAAAAGATGCTCTCAAGTGACGGATGGATGCTGTCAGTGTCACAGGCAATGCAGTGGTTTGATTGGTGAAAACAAACATATGGTCTTAATCTGTATGTTATGTAGTTCTCATACTGGCTAGACATTGAGTCTTGGGCATCAGGAAGTCCATGGGAGAGAAAAACAGCTGGTTGGGCTGTAATTGCTTAGTGTGTCCTAAGTCTAATGAACAACTTGCTTTCATAGATGACAGTCACGTACAGTCAGTGGATGTGCAAGAGAAGTCTTTTATCCTATTGAAGGCTTGGTCTGTCCAGGGAAAACAAGGGATACTAAACACATGGTATTTAGATACAGCTGCCTTTGGTCTCTTCCTAAGAGGATTATAGAATCTTTGGGTTGGAAGGCGCCACCCTCACAGTATAAAGGCTTTTCCTTATGTCTAAGTGGAATTTGCTGTATTTCAAGTAGTGACCATTGCCTCTTACTCTCTCACAAGGCAGCACTGAGAAAGGTCTGCCTTCCTGCTCTCTACAAACTGCACTCAGATGTTTATTCACATTGATAAAATCCCCCTGATCCCTGAACAGCCCAAGCTTTCTCAGCCTCTCCTTGTATGAGAGATGCTCTGGTTTTGCATCCCTTTGCTGGGACTTGCTCCAGTGTCTATGTCTTTCTTGTGATGGCGCGTCAGGACTCACTCCAGCTGCCACCTCGGCAGCACAAGGAGGAGGCAGGGTTGCTCCTTGCTCCTTGCAGTGCTGGAGGAGCACTGTTGATGTGCCCCACCTCCTTCCCCACTGAGGTTTTCCTTCAAATGACAGGTCACACTGGTCCAGCCTGCTTGCAGAGGCACAACTTCAAAAAATAATTTATCTTTGTCCTTACCGAGATGTAACTTGGAGCGCAGAATGAGGAGTTGAGTCCCATCAGCGTACACACTGTCTGTGGATGCTGGGTGGGACAGACTGCTCTTCAGCTTTGTGGTGCAGGAAGTGTGTGAGCCACTTAGGCATCGCTACCTATTTGCTTGTCCTGTGACCACTGATCCTGAGCCTGTCCTCAGCCTCTTCTTTTGGCAAAAAGATGAGTGTTCTGTCTCTGTATTTTCAATTCATTCTTTTTACTAGAGATTTTTTCTCTTTTCCTTTTTTTTCCCCTTTTTCTCTTTCCATGTACAATCTGCCAAATGACTGCATTAGTAGATAGTTTTCTGGCTCTCTTTTCAAGCCTGGTCAAACACTCTCAGGGCTCTTTATCTTTGGCTACCCCATGGTGCTGCATGTGATAGTGGAAGAAAGTGCCTGAGGACAGGTAAGGAGGGAACTTAGTTGGAGGTGTTTATCAACAGAAGATGAAGTTTAAAAATAAAAAGCTAGTCCAGCAAAAGACCACATTGATCATTTTTCAAATAGGTAGGCACCAAGCACCAGATTTTATTCTATTTTTGAAGAAATATTCTTTCTCAGTTCTCTGAATGTTTTAAAAATTATATTTTAGGAGTCTTACTTTATATCACTTAAAAAATGGAATGTTTTCCATTTCCAATCCATGCTATGCTACAAATATGGTTCTGATATGGTGTGGAGATCTGTAGACTTTATATAAACAAGAAGTGCTAATGTGTTTCATGCATATGGTTTTGCTTTCCATTGCATTTGGGACAAGTCTATGAGGTTAATAAAAGAGTCCAGAGATGGCTGTTGAAGAAAGGGCTATAGTATTCTGCGCAAAGAATGATTTTCTTTATTCAGAACAAACAAACTAGGTTATAATATGTAAAATGTTTAAGTATGATTAAATCCAGTTTGTTTTTTTGTTTTGTTTTTTAAATGTGGCTTTCATTAGTTTCATATACCTTACGGTGTATGATACTTTTATTCCAACTACAGTTTGAAGACCCCTTCTTGATCCCTGTTCCTCTTCTTCTTCCTACATGTGTACATGTATTCCAGTATTTTATAAAATGATGGAGAATTCAGAGGCAAAGATATGAGGAATAGAGATTAAAGCTTCCAAACTATATTTCGTTTTCACTGTTTCTCCCTTTTTTTAAAAACCATATTTATAGGTAAAATATGATAATAATATTTTAAGTTAAATCATGTATTTTTATTCATAGTAACACACCTGGTGCTCTGTTTTTTTCTGTTCTTTTTTAGCTACTGTGTTGCTAGGGCATCCTAAGATACAGGTATTACAAAGTACTGAGTGGGAGAACGTCCCAGTGAAGTGGGAAAAGCAGAGAAATTATGTTGCATTAAGATCTGAGCATAAAATATGAGAACTACTATTTGAGCTAAGTTAAGAAGTTATCTTCTTTTTGAATTGAGGTATGAGTTTGTTTGCAAAATGCTTATCCTTAAATTAAAAGCTAAATAATGCAGTAAAGGTTAGTCCCTCATAGCAATGCATTTCAGCACAGTAGACAGGCCTGTGTGTCTGATGTTTACAAATCTTGGTTTTTTGAATTGACAGTTTAAAAAATTCACTAAAATATTCATAATAAAATGTCACAAGTGATTAGCATTAGTGATTAGTATAATTTTTTTTTTTGCTTTGTAAAACTGTTGTTTCCAAATGATAAAAACTAAATAGATTAGTTATGCCAGGCACTGCAGCAGTTCAGTATTATTTCAATTTACATTGCCCTTGATTGCCATTGCCATTGATACATTTTCTTGAGTTGGGTAAACTGCATAATTTATAATAATGTGCAATTATATCAACGGCCTGAGGAGCTTTACTGCAGTTAATCTGACTTCGTCTTTGAAAAAACTTTTCTTGCTTTTAGCCTTCACATTTCTTATGCTGCAGGAATTTTGAGTTCATTTGCATTGTTATGGAGGATTATTTATCTCAGAAAGCTACAAAACTTGACCATCTAAAAATATTCCTGTAAATAAAAATTAGCAGTTTTGCGCTTCTCTCCCTCTGTCTTTCCTGTGTTGCCATTTGACCCTTGTCAACTTGAAATGCGAGATGAGAAGCAGACAATGTAAAGGAGCTGCTAGGAATGATAAACCTGTGTCACAGAGGCTAGATAACTGTAGAAGTCTAAATTGTCAAAAACTAAAGTGAAGCTGAACCGTTTTCACATAGGAGTTTTGGCGCTTACGCAGCTACATCCACCAATTATCTGAGTAAATATGCCAGCTCTCAAAAGCACTGCTCGAGTCCAGCCTCAGCTTGCATTTGGGGAGAGCAGCGAACTCCGGCGTTCCCCTGCGCTTCCCAAGGAGCCTCGGAGCCTCGGAGCGTGGGCCTGGCGCCGTCCCAGGCGGGATGGCCTCTGCGGCTGGAGGCGGGAGCACCAGAGAGGCGGATTAGGCGCATTCCCGGCCCGGCCCCCCGCTCTCCCAGGGCTGGGCTGCAGCTCCAAAGGTTTGTTGGCAATTTACTCAGCAATTACATTCCCAGGAAGGACTTCAAAGACAAGCCGGGCGCTTGGCTCGCAGGAGCGGCTGCTGTGCAGCCAGAGAAGAGAGAAGAAAATGGTCCAAGGAAGAATCAAACCCTGTAGGGATTTTTTAAATAACCACCTGTCACACCTTCCCATTTGCCTATGGTTGTTCAGGCAAGTTTCTCTGATCCTCTCGCTGAAGTGGTACTTCTCAGGCCATGCAGCTTCTAAACATACTGAAGCTTCCCACCTGTAATAGTAGAAAGCAAAAGAATGGTTAATGTCTTTCAAGCAGTTGCAAAATTTTGAGATAGAGCTGCATTTCGGATGATGGTATGAAACAACCATCCTGTGAATTTGTTTGCATGCTCAAAAGGCAGTATCAGTTTTCTTGACTGTTTGCACAGCGTTGAAGAAACAGATCGTTTCAATTCATAGATGATGTCACTTGCTGTATATTTTAACATTTTCTCCCAAACGTACTGCTGTACTTCAGCATGTTTCACAGATTCAGATAAGACAATTCTTGCTATTAAGAGTAAAGATAGTATTTTGTTCTCTCTGGGACTTACTGTGCCTTTTTTTCTTTTGGATGGGTGGAAAATATTTATGAAAACAATGAGATGGTTGAGGAACCTGGAAAAGCAAAAGCAATTGAGATGCAACACATGAGACTGATTAGTGAAGTGTTTGTGAATCCAGTTCATTCATAAAAAATGCTAGTAAGAAAATATTTCTGCAGCTCGCAGATGGTAAAAGTGGAGGTGGGATTTCAAGGGAAGCATACAAGAGTTCTTTTTCAAACCAAAGAATTGAATCTTGTTTCTTTTCTTTACACAGTTCCCCCCAAACAATATCTAGTGTGAAATACAGATGCTATTCTCCAAATTTTCATGAAGTATGATGCTATCAATTTTTAACATACTCTGTAAATCAGCTTTGTAAGTTGAGCTTTTGTAAAATCAGTTTGCTCACCACACAAGTGTGCTTTGTTTAGTCAGTTGAAAATTAACACACGTTTAGAGAGGCTGATGAGGTATTTTGCTTGACATTTTTTGGCACTGATGAAGAAGAGTGATTATCAGCTCACTTAAATTGTAGGGATACAAGATCAACACCTGCATTTTTTCAAACCAAACTAATCCTTTCAGGGTGCTTTGACACTTGCTTATTGGTTTCCCCGAAGTAAGATATGAAAAAGATTTTAAAAGTTTGATTCTTCAGACTGCTCTGGTGAGTATCCTGCAGGTAGCCTGTGTGAAGGTGCTGGGTACGGAGAAGTAGGAAGAGCCGCTGGGAAGGGCCTGTATGTTCTAAAGAAACAAATCATTTCACAGACTTTCCACAAATGCTGATTGAAACTGGCATCACTGTCCTTGAATTTTCCCAGCATTATTGTGACATTTAGATAATGCATTTTAAAACCAAGATGGAGATCCATTTATTAATTTAAAACATTACCTTTAAACATTAAAATATTACATTAAAACATTATTACCTTAAAACATTACCCACCAGCTGGAAGGAGTGATGAAGTGAGGAAAAAAAAATCATGTAATTGCATTTTGATACTTGTAGTACTTAAAGGGAAAGAATAACAATAAGATTCTTTCAGCCTCTGGATTTATTGTATCATATCAAACTGCATATTTTTTTTGTCACTGCAACTTTATTTTACTTGAAAGTTCCACAAAGAATGATTATTTTTTTGCTTTTCAAAAAATAACTGCAGCAGATTCTAGTATTTACGCAGTAGGTCTGAGCATTCTAAGTATCAGAAATGGCTTCCACGGAAGAGCAACTAGGATATGAGAGTATGGATTCCTTGTAGAGGGAAGGCCTACACATAAAGAAGTCATCTAGATTTTGGACAGTGACATAGTGTCATTGCTTCTTCTTTGTATGTACTGAATAGAAGTGGTTCCTCTCTTTCTCTTCAGTGCATGGTGGCACCGACTCCTGGTGTAGATTGGAAGTCTCATCATCATGGCCTTGCATTAGCTTAAAGCCCAGAATCAGGTTTCCTTCTCCTTCCCAGGTGCATTGCCAGGCTGCTGCGCACAGCGGCGCTGCTTCCTTCTGCCATACTTCCATCTTCCTTCTTCCTGCTCCGGCCTCATGCCAGAAGTTCAGGCTCTGATTCCTGGTTTCATGCTGGTATAATAGTATTTAGGACTCTCAGGAGAAAGAAAATATAAAAATTTTCAGTAGTTTTTGTTATTTGAGGTAGGTGTGCACAAACACTTCTCGTATATGATAGGGAATATGGATCCAAATTAATGATGTGTATTCTCCCCTGGAAGTAAGTGCTTTTGTCCTTATGGTATTCAGTGCTGGAAAGCCTGTGTCTGTTTTTTTCTGGTTTTGCTTCTAGGTTTTCAGGCAGGATCCCATGGCTTGTGGTACAGTGTTTGGAATTTGCAGGCTGTGAATCCTCTGGCTGTCGAATATCCCCGGAGTTTCTTAGGTTTCAACAAGCAGAAGTTTACAGTGCTGCATGACCTAGCTAGTCAAAAACGAGATACTGTTCTCCGGAGGAATCCTTAAGTGATCAAATACCGCAAACACTAAGTTGCAGTTTGTAACACCTCTTAAAATGTTCCTGTCGCTGGGATTTCTCTTTTGGAGCGTCAGCTCTTTTCCTGAGCATGTCGTTCAGTGGCGGTCGCTGCTGTTGGCTCTGAATTTTGTATTGGGGGCTGCAGGCCATCTTCAAGAGGAAAAGATACTGCAAGGAGAAGTGAGCACTGGAGAAAAATGGTTATCACAGCTGCAGAGTTAAGACACAGCCATCCTGTAAGGGCAGTATATGGTGTGTGCGTTCGGCAGATGTCAGCCTTCATCTCTGCTGCTCCTGCGGTTGCCTCGCTTGTCTTTTCGGTACAGTAACCGCCTCTGGCATCCTGTGAGCGCAACAGAGCTTCCCCCGTGGAGCCAGGAGATGCGGTTCGCTCGGCACCTTTGCTCTCAGCAATTCCACGGCCCCCTGCTCTCCGCTGGAAACCTGTCAGGATAACAAATTATGGGACATGTTTTCTTGTCCTGCATTTAAAACGCAATATGAGCATAACCTCAATTTTGTTTCCAAGAGGCACCCTCTTTGTAATAGGGTGTAGAGCTCCTTTGGTTTTCAACCAGAGAGTTCTCCTGTTTCAACCGTTAGCGTTGCCGGCCTGCAGAGATCACTTTGATTGGTGGTGTAGGAAAACTGAAGGAATAAGCTGCAAATGATTTAATTGCTTTTCCTAGCTGATTTTTGTCAAGTTCTTTTTATCTGTAACAGTCTACATATGTAAGAAGACCCACACAAAGATGTGTAGGTACTTTTCAACTTAATTCATTTCAAAGGAAAGTGGCTATGAAAGGATATGAAATACTTTATACATATATATACACTATGTATATACTATATATATGCATTGCACTCATACCTTGCACTCAACATTTTCACTAAGCAAGAGTTATAAACCCTTTGCTTTTTAAGGTACCATGGTTCATCATTCACCGTTCATTCACAGCAGGGAATGGCTGAAGAAACGCGCGGTGGGGGACTTGCTGTTGCTTTCAGCACACCTGAAAGTAGCCTACAGACTTTAGCATGTTCTTCATGTAACTGAGTCAGCAAAAAAATGGTGTTGCCCCTCAGCCTGCCTGGTTGCTCCTTGCTGGTGGGTATTGCTGCCCTTTGGTGACAGCCAGCTGAACTGCTCATTTGATCTTTCCCCTGTTTAAGCCTTGTTAATTTTGTCTTTTAATTGAGCTGGCTGGAGGAGGGCAATTGTCTATAACCTTTCAGAATCCCCAGTATTCTCCTGATGGGATTAACTTGAGCACAAGCCTACAGGAGAGGACTCAAAGTCAAGATAAATTGAAAAAGAATTAAGGATAATGGCTCATTTTTTTTCTCATGGGGGTTTGTGCATGTATGAGTCTAAAGATGGAAAGCTGAAAGTCTTGTCCCTAAATTGATTAGGCAGAGACAAGGAAGATAAACCTCAGTTTAGAGTAGAGGATAATCTGAAGACTCATAGGCTCTATGCTTGACAATAAATCAGTAGAAAATCGTGCTGTATGGACTCTGTCATCAGAGGAAAAATTGCATAAACGCATAGCATCCCCTTTTTGCACTTAGCTCGCATCAGTATTCATTAGTAAAATGTAGCAGGTGAGTTCAGACTTCTAATTAAACACCAGGGATTACTTTCTCTCTCTGTTCTAAAAGATCAAATCTAAAATTTGTAATACTAAAATTCTCCAATTTTGCCTTTTTTTTTGCAACCCGTATAAGGCTTTTGTAATATAGGAAAATATTATATTCAGGAAAGCATCTAAGGAGCATCACTGTTTTCTGACTTGTATTAAATGATTAATCTATGCAAGATTTGTGGAATCCAAAGGAGAAACCCTGTTAAATAATGCATGCATAAAGAATACGTAATCTGATATTTATTCCACAGAGGCTTTTGTTTTGGGATTCTCTTATGTATCTTCAAAATATTAGCAGATGAGAGTACTCTAATGACTCAATAATGTCATCTGTCTGGCATCAGGAGCCCTCTTTTGCAGTAGCTAAGTGTCTTTTGATATGTGACATGGTCTGTTAATGTTGTAGAGCTTTCTGACTTCACTAAGGGGTAAATGACTGAGTATCAGCAGTTTCTAAAGCCTTTTAATACTGCAGAAAGAACAGATAATGAGAGTGTACAGTGCTGGAACAACAAAACAAAGACCAGACATAAAAAATGTTGATGGCCACTTAGTTTCTAGAATATTACAGTTCATATGGTTATGCCTTTTACACGTCTGGAGTATAATTTTATTCATCAGTTTCTAAGAAGTATTATTCACTAACTTATGCAAGAATTATTTCAAATGTTTAGCCTCAGCAGCAGGGCCATTTCTTTGAAAGCTCTCATCCAGTCACCTGTCAGCACACTCACTAGTTTTTGAAATGACACAAAACAGCCATGAATTGACAATAAAGATATTTTAAAGGAAGATATGGCCTTTACATGTTAAACTAGATTTGTTAGTAGATGGTTGGCCTAATCTAGTGGCAAAATGAGTAAAATAAAATATACACTCTGCTTGACAAAATCCCAAATTTAGATCAATGGATTAATCAAAAATGCTCCCTCCTCCTCCCTTGTTTTGTACTTCCTCAATGCAGGTTATGATTCCGACTGGAAAAAAAAAGATGGAAAAGTTCTCTGGGCATTGTAGAAAGCCCCTCTTTCTGCAGCCCTTAATCTCAATGAAGCAGCAAAAGGGAGGCCTGCCTGCTCTCACTATCAGAGGAGCACCTTCACCTCTGCTTAAAAAATAAACTTTCTCGCATTTAAAAAGAAAGTTGTTGTGCTTTCCATTGAATTCTGTATGCAATAAGACCATCTGTAAAGAATTCAATAATGAATTTGTGACTAGGGTAGCTCTAGAATTGCAAGTTTAGTAGAGCATTTCCTTCAGAAGTTCTTGTGCCCCTGTCTGCAGTGTGCATGCTTGGGGCATCCTTTTATAATTGTTAGCCCACAGTTTTTAGAGTAGTTGCCTAACTTTAGAGCTCAAAATAGTGATTTACTGCCGTCTGGTAAAGCTTGATACTGAGAGCTTTTGCCACTGGTTTTTGTTGTTGTTTGGGAGTTATATGAGAGAGCTAAACATGTTCTTAGGACAAAAAGAAGGAAAAACAAAGGCTTCCTAGAGATTTGGAAGAGGAATGGTTTGCATGTGTGTCCTCACTCGCATAGGCAGGAATGTGGTCAGTGGAAGACAGGAGCCCCCTGAGAGGGAGAGCTTCAATAGAGGCAGCTCCGCGCGGAGTGAGAGCTGCCGGCACAAAAACTGCTTCTGCCCTTTGGAACGACTGTCGCCTTGGATGCCGGCAGATAAATGAAACGCGTTTTAAAAATCTCTATTTTGGAATAATCTGCACACCCAAATACTTCTTATCACATGTGAAAAAATCAGCACTGATCTTACTGTACTGTGCTAAGACAGCGCTTTGAAAAATTCTCTTTTTCTTTTAAAAGTGTGCCAATAGGTGAAACAGGAGTAGCACTCAAATCATCTTGAAAATATTTATTCCTCTTACAAGTTTTCATTTAGCATGGCACACAGTTTAACTGATTATTCAGCAAAAGTAGGCTTAAATTTCTGCTATAGCTCAGTGCATTTTGATGGAGAGTCTTTGATTAATTCTGCTGCTACATCACATTGCAAACAGAGGAACTATCCAGTGTTCTGTGAAATGTCTTCTTTGTACGTATCTCCTTCTCTGTTAGGGAAAAGACATTAAAATATAGAATTTGCAGTGTATATAAAATGCATCCTGGTAAAGGTATATGACATACAGTACTGTGATAGAATTATTCTGCAAGACACTGCATCTGATGGTCTATAGTAGTTGCCTGCATTTATTGTAACTAAGTTATCCAGAATTAAAATAAATGTTGAGTAAAATAAATTTTTGCATCTCTACTGTGTTTGCGCTTCTTTAGGGGGTACTTCTTAAAATGTAAGTTCGCATACCTACCGGAATGTGTTAGGAACAAGGATGCAACTCATCATGAAGAAATACAAGCCTATATTTTGAATCATAAAAATAGCAAAAAAACTATTTGTCTAGACTAGGGTTCCTAACAGAAATATGCAGTGAAATTCATGAATGTTTCTGCTGCCTTCTGAAAGGGGCTGAGACACCGTGGGAAAAGGCTGCATACGGGCTCTGCCGAATTTGCTGTTGCCAAACAGGTGTCGCTCTCAGGGAAGCACGTGAGGACAGCGGGCCGGATTCGGTTCTTCTCTCCGCTATATGCCAGGACTATAGTGAGTTCTACACATGTGAAGTGATACAAGTAAAACAGAAGTAAATCAATGTAAATCAGTAAGCTTAAATGTTTTATTTGGTTGAATCATGTTCGAAAGAGGGCCCTCCTGGAAACTGAAGTTTTATCTAGGATGTACAAGTGAAGGATTTGTCACCAGTGTGGTTAAACATCACAACTGTCATCATTATTTACCCAACTGAGAACTTGATGCTGTCAACACATATATAAGTTTCAAGAATTCAAGGACTCACCTGAACTACTAATATGCTTAAATTAAAACATGATGTCTCCTCTAGTAACTTCAAGATAACGCCATGGGCATTTTTGTGCTGGTGCAGTTACCCGAGTTGGCTGAGGCCAGGCTCGTGCTAAAACTGTGAACGCCAAACCCCCTTGCTAATAAAATCCAGCCTGGAGATACTTCTTTGAGGACCCAAGGTGGCCAGGCACGTTCTACACCCTTGACAAGCTTTTCTTGGGCCTCCCTTGGAGAAGTGCAGATCTTATTTCACAACACTGCTTTTCTTTCTTTACCTATTCATGAGCTTTATTTTTGCCATATTCTATGCTCTGGGGGTAAAAGTCCTTTTTCTCAGCTCTGAGAAAGCACTGCTAGTGATGCTGGGAATTCTCCTGTGAAGTTTTGTGTTTCTGTCCATCTGATGAAGGTTTAGTCACAACGGTAGCAGGAGGGTTCAGACCCAGAGAAGGAAATGCTCATTCTCGAGCATGCTGGATTCTGTCTAGCTGCCTCCTGTTTCTCATGTGCATATGGCAGCGAACTTACAAGGCCTTTTCTGTCTCCTGTTGATGAGCTCGGGCTGTCTGTGGGAACCCATAATCTTCACGGGATTCTACTTTTCATTATAAAACCCTCCTGGGTGTCCTCAAATTTTTGCTTCTTCAACACAGCTGAAATATCGTTGTCATTTTCTTCTATGGGTCTGACTAATCATCCATTCCTTGAATCAGATGGTTTTTGTTTGTTTGTTTGTTTGTTTTCTTATTAGCCAGATTGCTATGTCTAGAAGGATTTATCCTTTTTATGAGATCAAAGAAGTAAAAAATTTTAATGCAAGATTTTGATGGTGAAAGGACTACAGGAATATTTGCTTATTGCATCCTGCAGAATGTTTTTAAAAGCTAAAGGTGTTATCATCTAGAAGCAAATGGGGTATGTCCAAAGAGCTGCTTTTTATGAAGGAAAATGTGGGGCAGTCCTGGTGTCTTTGTTTGGGTCAAGGATGGTTAAGGCCAAACCTCCATCGCTGCTCTTGAAAGAAGTCAAGAGGAACTGAAAGAGGACGTGGACCTAGGGTTGAAGGTGAAGTGGATCCATTATGAATTGCTGTTTATGAGACTCTGCTCAAGTCAGCAAATGCAATGTTAAAGTGAAAAATGTTTTTAAAAGGAGTAAATATGAGAAGGTGTGAACATAAATCACAGAGACTGGGTGAAGAAACTAGGTCCTAGCTGAAAGCCATGCACAGGAATGGTCATACTGAGTAACCGATTAAACGGAATAAAATTGCTATGTATAAATGAAATTTGAAGACTTTTAATAGCAGCATCTCAGAATTCCTTGTGAGATACAGTAAGATTATGATTTTTGAGAAGCTAATAGTTTGCTGTACTAAACTTTTTACTGTAGGGTGAGTGGGTGGTAAAAACTGGGATGTTGCTTTGAGTAACATCTTTTTTTACCTTTTTGAACATTGCAGTGATTTAAAAAACTGTGCTGGATGTTGGTGATCTTTCTCTGTCTAAAATGGAGGAAAGCAAAGAGGAGATCTTTCTGATTTATTTTTTTAAAAAGCTTTTGCCCATGAGTATGCTTGCAGCTGTTTTACTCTGCTCATTTTCCTTGTTTCTGCGGAGTATCCTGCACCAGTGCCTCGGTGGGGAGAACAGAGGAAACCTGGCATGATAGGAATAGGCCGTTATGTCACCTTATCACCTCATTTAGTTTCAGACTGCTACCCAAAGAGGTAGTCCCTTGTGGGTGGTCTGTGTCAGGCTGGAAGCTGGTGTTTTCTTCCGTAGGTTTAGTTACTGTTGGGTCAATGACCTGATCTAACTGAGGATACTGCAGTCCCTAAACCAAATGGAAAGTGAGGGTGCAGGGACGCGCACCCTAAAGCAAAGAGAGCTTCAATTTTTTTGCACAATTTCCTATTTTAGTTTTGGGAGGTTAATTCCATAATGCTGTGACTCAGGAGAACAAAGAGAGGATGACTTTAAGAGTAGTTGTTCTGATGTCCATGAACCTTCATACTTGCAGTTTTTCAGACTGCAATGCTAAAGATAAAGTACGTAAATGGACCTTCAAATAAAGTAATTTGATCAAGAGACTGTAGTAACTTCTGGAAGAAAGCAGAAACTCTGGCTCTTAATGCTGTTATTTGCTTAATGCAAAGGGAATTTTATGGCTAGCCTCATATTTTACTCAGCAGTGAAGTTAACTAAAGTTTAACTGTATTTGTTTTCTGAATTCAGATTTCACTTGGATGTTTTTTTTTCTGACACAAGTACCTTGACCCAAATGCATTAGAAGGGTTTCATTTTTAAACAGTATTTTAAATTCCTGTTTTAAGTCTTCGAGTCTTTCCCTCCTCTTTACCATGACATCTCTGCTAAATCAGTGCAGTGACTCAGGTAAACTCTGAATAAATATTTAAGAACACATATGTTTGAAGTTCAGAGTGTCTCAGTCATGCCAAATGTTGGCCTTCTGTCTGGAAATTCAGGTTTATGATATTAAACATGATGTATATACTACTTTTCCCAGCACATACTGATGTGAATATATTTTGCAGTGTTAAAAATAGGCAGGATTGTCAGCCGTTAAGAAAGGAATGTGGTTTAAGCAGAGATCTTCTTATCTTACCTGGCAAATTCCCCAGCAGCAGCATTATGGTCTCAAAAGTTTCTTAATCACTCGTTGTTGCCAGATGGGCTCCAGCCTAATGCTGGGAATCCACTGGCAAGATGTAAGGAGAGTGGGAAAAGGGCTTCCCACATCCCTACCGTCTCCATGATTTCCGTGTAGTGCCTTTTTACAGCAACTAACTCCAGTTATGGAACCAATTACAAAGTTTGAAATATGAGTGTGGATCATGAGTTCTCCTACAATGCAGGACAAAACCTGTAACGTTTTTGAATAAATAATAAGAGGTGGTAACAGGTGAATTGTCTTTATCTTCCGCTCTCAGCTGAAATGAAAAAATCCAAAGATATGAACATTAAAGGAGCTGCAAATTCTCCTCCTTTCGGGGATATGGGAACAGTATTACTGTGCCCTACCAATATGTGATTCTAAATGTCTTGTTGCCTATCTGAGCTTTTTTTATTTTGGGAGAGGAAGTTTGCAAGGGTTCCTTGGTCACTGTGTCCAGTGGCTGTTGCACAGGCGACACAACATAGTCCCTTTCATGAACTTAAATTTAAAATATAATTTAAGAAGTTACTTCCAGGTTCTCAAGTGACCAAAAAAAAAAAAAATCCCAATAGAAGTCTACAAAGACTAAACGAGCGCAAAACCCTACCTTCAGTTTTAATATCTAACTAATATCAAGTGATCTAATAGCTACTTGATATTAAAAATCATCAGAGATTAAGTTGATTTTCTACATTAAATTTTACTCTGATGACAAATGAAACTTAGTCTAAATGCTGCCCAGGCAAATTGAATCCAACTTAACTTAGGAAATACAATTATGAACAAATTCAACATCTCATAGTTCAGTCTAGAAAAATGGTGAAGTACCAAATGTTTGCAATGAAAAAGCTGAGTTAATTAGCTGCTAAAGGAGGAAGATCTGGAGGAGGAGCACTCAAACTTTGCTGCCTTGTGCCATCAACCATTTTCAGCTATGAAAACTGCCCTGGCTAAGGAGTATTTATTGATTACTAACTCTGGCTGCAAGAAAAGGCAAACCTCATCATGAGGTAGGCTGCTCGGATTGAGGGTCTGGCTGACTTTTCCTCTTGAGCTCTCATTTCTCACACGCCGCTTTGTCCGTGGCTGGCTGCTGCTCTGAGCAGCGAGGAGAGCAGCCCTCCTCCACTCGCCGTTTGCCGGGGGAGGCCCAGCTCTGGCTGCCTCCTGCAAAGGAAGGTGCTTCGGAGAGACCTGCGGGTGGCCGAGGTCCTGCCTTGCCTCCCGACAGCTCCTTGCTGGGAGGAGGTGCTGCAGCCTCCCGGGGTACATGGACAGCGGCCGCCCTCGGAGGCACCACACAGGTCTGCCATCCTCTGCCTCCATCCCCGTGCCCCGTGCAGCGTTTCCCAGGAGCCCTGCTTTGGGCGTCGACATTTTCCCATAGGCCCTAAGGAAGATTTGGCAGCGTTTCCAGCAGTAAGTCTGTGTTTCCAGAATTCCTGCTTTGAGATACATTATTCTTCTGAGAAAAAAAAAAATGAATTGGGAATTGAAGTTATGGAACCATATGGAGGGATGCCGGAAGGGATGTTAAAGGTGAGAATAAAAATCAGGTTGATCTGGAAAGATTTAAGAAGCAGATCAAAAAGTGGATTCATCCCAGTGGTGCATTAGTTTCTGCATGTCCTTACAGACCTAATTATAATAACATTTGATTAAAATAAGTTCAACAAAGCACAGTTTTTAAATGGTGCTAAGTCTCTGAATAAATTGAAAAACTGGCAAAACTTCATTTTATATTAAAGATGAAAGAGTACTTTCTGATCTTAGTTATATTATGCTTTATCTGGTGTATAAGCAGTAAGGCAGTTTAATGTAAAATTAAAAATCTGTGGACAGTGGCATCTCTCTCAATTTAAATTAGCATGGCTGAGAAAATCAGTTTAGTCTTTAATGTCGCTTTACAGCAATTTTGCATTCTTTACCCAGAGCAGTATTATGCTTATGCAGCTGAACCACCTGCAGGTGTTACTTGAGACTGAAGTGAGCAGTTGCTTGTATTTGCCATGACAGATCAATATGTCGAGATGTGCAATGGAGAGGGGTCTGACTGCCAAGTTCCCTTTATACACTGTTTTTCTAACTATGACTGGAATAACTGATGATTCCCTCAAAGAGTGAGATAATTTATCAAAAAATATATAGCCAAGTATTTGAAGTAATCAGCTTAGTAAGAATGTGATATATTTTCACTTTTTCTTGCTTTCCTGTTTGTAGTTTGTTAAAGTTCAGAAATGTTCATATTTTATACTGCATTTGCATGAAAAATATGTATTAATTGTTACAATTATACAAAAATGAAAATTGGTACAATATGCTAATAACATACCATTAAAATTTCTAATAACTGAGAAATTGCAATTGCATGTACCCATATTAAGAAAAATCTGTTTTTAATTCCTTGTGCATATGCAGCAATTTAGCAAATAACTTGGCTTTAGGTGATAGTTTGTGGAGTTAACATGGATGCATAGTTATAAAACTGTGTATTTTCCTGAGAATAAGAGTGCTGCTGTGGGGTCAAATTATGCTCCCTGGCTTCTGTACTGGCATAGTGGTTTTCAAAAAAAACATAGATGTTTCTTTGAATGGCTTAATGTATGATTAAAAAACTATGTGTGTGTATATATCTATATATAGTTATAAATAAACAAATAGGTACTAAGATACTTTTTTATTCTTGTATGTTCAAATGCATCCGTTCTCAATTGTGGAAAAAAATAACCTGCTTATTAATGATCTGCTATTATGAATGTGCAGTCGAGATGACAAATTTTGCAGTAAGGTGTTTTTGCAGTAGTATCAACAGGATTTCAGGAAGATTTTTCCTTTGGGATTTTATTATATCTTTTTGTCTTGCAGTGTTATTTTGTTTTCCCTTAAAAAGTCTTTCTTCCTTTAATTCATCATTTATTACTAATTTTGTGGGATGATATTATTTGTTCTTTGCATAATATTTATAAAACTGAAAACCAAGGTATTTGATGGAATTCTTTGCATGGAAGAATGGTTTTTCCTCATCTGTTGGTGTGACAGTGTAGAACTGCTTTGAGCTTAATTTAAAAGAGAAAATTGAATTATTATTCTTGCAAAGTAAAGTATACTGTTTTAATTAGAGATCTTGATTTCAAAGATAAATGAGTTGTAACAAGCCATAGCAGTAGGAAATAAATTTCTTTTATCTCCTTGATGGTAACATGAATGTGAAATTCAAATGAATTTGTGAACCTTGTAAGTTTTTACATCAAAGTGTAATGTTTACTTATGTAATAGGCTTGAAACTCTGGGTAGGTTTCTGTTTTTCATTAATAACATACATATCCAAAAAATCACAGGGAAGGCTATAGGTGAGCTAGGGAACAAACTGGATTAACTTCTTGATGAATAAATGAGATTAAGGGTTTTTTTCCATTTTTACCCTAGAGGTTTGCATTAATGATTTGTATAAAAAAGCTCACTCAGGCCTAGAAAGAGTTATTGGCTTTGTTTTATTGCTGTTTTTAAAATTGAATCTAAAATTACATTATTTAAGTGGTATTAAGTGCCTTCTCTGATTCCTAACCATCAAATGTAAAATATTCTTGATGTATAAAATATAATTTGAATGAAAGGGCAGCAGCATGGGATTGTAGGTTAGCACTTCTCATTTAGATGGTTTCAGTTTGATAATGGTATTTTTTAAACTTTTATTAGAAGCATAAGGTTTACTGTGAGAATTAAGCCTCAGGGCTTTATTTTTGATACATTAAAATATATAGTCATCTTAATCCTTCAAGATTTTAGTAACACAAAATTTTTCCACATTTCTATAAATGTGAAACACATAAAAATAAGCCCCTCATGGGATTGTTATCTTTTTATGTCTTTTATGGAGATCCAAGAAAGTGAATAGGGAGGAGAGAATTAAAAGAATCAGCGGCAATAAAAAATATAGAACAAATCTTAGTGTTTTAATCAAGCCAAAATTTAGATGAAGCCAATGGCAGGTCTGGTTGAATGACACCAGCAACATGGGCTGTTAATCCTGCAAATATAAATCCAAGTATACCGTGTCCCTTGGTTCCGCTAAAACACCGTGACAGCACCGGGCCTGTCCGGTTGTGCAGGGATGGCCGAGGTCCTCCCTCTGCTGCCACCCGCCACCTAATGGCGGACTCGCACCCTGGGCTGCACCCTGGGCTGCGGGTGCCAGCCGTGAGGGCGGCAGGACGAGGCCTGGCCATGCGGCCGGCTTCAGAGCCTGCCCGTGTTGCAGTTCGTTGCGTCTCTGCCTGTGCCGCCTCCTGAGGGCAGACACCAGGTCTCTGGCAGTCCCTCGAGTGGCAGCAACCGCTTAGCCCAGCGATACCAACAGGCAGGGAGCTGACGTCCTTGGCCGCAGTGTTGTTGTACGGCCACAGTCCTGCCTTCACAACTGCCTGATTCTACTGCTGAGATTTGCCAGAAAGCTGGAGGTATTTACTTGCTCTACCAGTTAGTATTAAAGGATAGGCAACAAAAATAAAAGGGAAATTGGACACCAACCTTCCCTGCTCTCCTCAGTTCTCTATACAGTTCAGGTTGCCAGCTGCAGCGGGCAGTTTTTATGGAGGTGTTAAGCTGTTTCGCACTTCACATTTTGCTATGAAGTATTTGCGAGTGAGAGGTATGAAGTATTTGAGAGCTAGAGATACTCGATTAGAGGAGGGATAATATTGGAAAATCTAAAACTTGGTTAGTTGTTTTTGGCTGTTGTTAGGCTAGTCGTACCTGCATGTAGGCTGCAGAACAGCAGACCCAGGCGTAAGTGAGAAAGGCGTTAAGTTTTCTTGTTAGGAAATGAGATGTAGCAAACTCTGAGGATATCTGCGAATGTGGAAGGGCTGGTCTGCTTGTTTAAGTGTCACAGTTTCCAGTTGGGAGCAGCTGGAGTTAGTGTTGCCCTTTAAAGCTGGGACAGGCCTGATCTGCCCCGCTGCAGTCGCCTTCCCAAGAGGAAGGGAGGCCTCCTTTGAAAGCTCTGAGCTCTTGCCTCCTACCCCTTTCAGTTCATAATGGCATGCCAGCCGTTTCCAAGCTAACAGATATAATTGTAATTCCTTTAAGAGACTGATTTAAAAAAAAAAAAAACAGCAAGCATGCTAACTTTTGCCTGGGCCTCACCAGTATCTGTTTAAATAGATATGACGTATAGGCGGCCAGTGCCCCATCTCCTGAAAACCTCCCCACGGCAACTAGCCGGAATTCGTACAGCTCGTTCCCTCGGCGCTGTTTACCCTCTTTTGTTGGTGTCCTTGTTAGGGCTCTCGATGTGACAGAATGCTTTAGTCCTCCGTTCCTGGCACTGTCCCTCCTCTGAGCGACCTCCTCCCTAGCATAACTATTCTGACATTTCATGCTAATATTAGTGGTTTCTGCTCTACTTCCCAAAGGGAAGAGTTTCTCGGTCTTTGAATCACATTCTGTTCTTTTGCACAGTAAGCTTTTCACAAGAATATCTTCAGTGTTGCAGGCATTCTCCACACAGGCGGTGCTTTTGGGAGTGAGCTGCAGGGATGCAAGGAAAGGAATTAACCAGAGTAATGCAGAATGTCTTACCTTCTCATAGGCCCTTGGAAGCCCCTGCTCTGGATTCTGGGTGGTTTAAAAAAAAAAGAAGAAGAAGAAAAAAAAGGAAAGAAAAGCTCTTCATCATATTTCCTAGGCAAAGAAATTAAGCTTTCAGGGAGTATTTCAGCTGAGCATCCGGTCTGCATATTTACAAGGCACTGCAGACACTGAGTTCAGAGCTCTCCTTCAAGTCAATGGCACATTCTCCTTCTGCCGGCTCTGCAGTTTTCCTGTGTGTTCTTTGCACTAAATGGTTTTGCTGTGATAGCAGGGTCTAATGATTCATAGATTTTATTTAAGTAAGCATATTTTTTTTGCTCAAGTGCAAAGCCTTTCAGTGGAAAAGAGGTGGACTACTCGAAATGTTGTGTCTTGTTGAAGCCCACTGTGAATGAGGCCTTGTGAAAGAGTAAATAGTGGCTGCTACAGCATTTGCATCCTTGTACAGATGTCGAAGCATAGCCTGGAAAACTACACTAATAGTACAGCTGTGTGAGTACCTGGTTCTAGCATGTGAGTGGCTGTCAGTATGCATTCGTTTTGTACCAAATTTCTAATTCACTGAGAAATTTAATAATCAGGCTGAATTCTTTACTTCTTCTCAATTACCGTCTCTGATATTAATGTGCTTGAAACCAAATTATGTCTCTTTCAACGTATGCAAAGAATGTTTTCACTCCTTCCTGAGTATTTCCATTGTCTTCAGTGGATTTGCAAAGTTGTGCTCAATTCAAACGCCTTAACCATCTCTTTGAAAGAAAGCAAAACACACATATACGTGCATAAGAGATGAAGTGTATTTGCTAATATTGTAATTAGTCTAAAACACATCTGCAGGTTTGCTCTGCCATGTATGCAGCTGCCCCAGTGAAAGTATCTTATAATTCAATCATCCGAGCTGGAAAATAAGTGGTACTCTGCTGAAGTCCTCTGAAGGGCCGACCTGGGAATATGAAGAAAGATCCTCAGGGAATATGTAGGCCAACTGTAAAAGGAAAGATCAACCCTGCTCCAGTCTTCTGAAAATCAGCTGTAGGTGGCTGCTCTCAAGAGAGGATTTGAGTCTCTGGGTCATGACTGATCTTACATGCTTGCAGTAACTCTTAATCATACATTTGAACCCTGCACTTTGTGTTTCTTATTCTGCATTTCTGGGCACTTCTAGGCAAGAACACTGGAGCTTCTAGAGGAGTCACTTGAAAGAAAACTTTGCTGTGTGGAATTTTTAAGGACTAATATCCTTATTTTTAGAGGGGAGGACACACACGGGGAGGGAGCTCTACCCAGTGCTCATAGTAATTTACCAATAAGATGCAGGCAGCAGCTGTAAGATTTTACTGCAGTCAAGGAGGAACAACACTCAAGACTCTCAAAAGAAAAATAGCGGATGTAGTTCAAGAGAAGAAAGTATGTAAACAAAACAAACCAGAAAAGCAGTGAACAAGACGAGATCCAGGATCCAGGTTGCTTTTCTGGTAAATGTGGAAAAGACTGATAAATAAACAAATAATAAAGCCTTCACAACAAAGCCCTAATAAAACGGTGTTACGGGACTTGATCCTTTGCTGCGTGTGCTTTGGTAGGAACCTCTTGCACTCATAGGAGCCTACGAGTCCTGCCTCCACCGCGTGCGAGGTCGTGTCAGCTGGGAGGGGGTCAGAGGGCTGCACAAGTGCCGCTCAGCAGCGATGCAGAAGTGAACAGACACATAATGCAGCCCTTCTCATAGCAGGTCAGTAATTTATACTGGAGTTGCATGAGAAGCAGTTGTGCTGGAGCACCATCAGTACGTGGCAAGTGCTGCTCCGTGTGTGAAGGGGCTTCTGTCCTAACGGCAGATGTGTCGGCCGGTGCCACGAAGGAAATAAGTGGGCATTTGATTTATCTTACAGGGACAAGTCTGAAGAACACAAAGGGGGATAGCAGTGGTTCGTGTGCTACATCACAAACATTTTCTTCGTTTACTCTTGATTTTAATTTTTACAAGTAAGACGATGCATTCGGAAAGAAAAAAAGCATGATACATCAGGTTAGGTTGAAGAGCTTTCTTAGTAACCATTTAGGAATACTAAAAAAATTGTGTTGGAAATGCATATTTTTAAATCAGCAGGTCTATAGAAGATAAGTGTACCTATGAGCTCCAAAAGAGCGGGTGGGGGAAATTTCTAGTTCGCTGGTTTTCATTTTTAGTACATTTCCTAAGACTGAAAGAGAGCTGATGATCTGCCCAGAATCCGAGCAGACGAGCAGATTGAGCAGGGTAAATATAGGCTGATATAAATCACAGTGAACATATGGAAAAAGCTGATTGAGGACACAGTTGGTAGAGAATTAGAGGCCACGAATGAAATTAATTCCAGTCAACATAGTTTCATGGAGAGTTGGGCTTGTAAAACAAACTTGATTTTAATCTTTTAGTATTTGCTAAAATTACATGTTTGATAAGATGACACTGTTGATGCAATAGACTTTGGGAAGCATTTGACCTAGTACCACGTGCCACTGATGAACAAATACATAAATTGAACAGCAAACTTGAGGGAATAACAAGCTAGCTAGCAGGTCTTAATATATGATTGTCACTAAAGAACTATCAATGACTAGGTGGTTTTCCAGTGCTGTTCTCATGAGGAAGGATGTAAAGCCCCATGTGATTTAGCTTTTCATTGCTAAATTTATTGGCTGCAATTTTACACTTTGAAAGTAGCTGGAAATCTGAAGATTGGCAGAACAGTAATAACTCTGAAGACAGGACAGTCAGTCATAAAGAGAAATCGAGCTGAATAGGTGAGACTGATTTTTATTTTAAAATTTTGAAAAATATGACTCATCTAGCTGGGAAGAAGGAAGCTAACAGCCTATGCCTGGAAACTGGAGGGGAGAGTACAGAGGTAGGAAATTTTCTCAGCTTCGTAGAAAGAAAGGCTGGAGTACAGTGTTGGAGCCAAAGGAGTAATGCTGTGTGTAAGACAAGTCAGGAAGCATGACAAGGTCAGCGATACACGCGTATGTATACATATACACTATACATTGCCCTCTCACTGGCAGGTCTCGACCTGGGCCAACCATAATCCTTGCAGACGGTGCCTGGCAGGGGGGCTTGGGGGACAGTGCACTCGGTGGCAGTCGCCGGTGTGTCAGTAGTGTGGATAAGGCTTCCCTCATCCTTCCTTCAGGAGAAGGTTCCAGCCCTTTTGATGTGTAGTGCCAAAACCAGCCCTCCCTCCCGTATGCGGGCTGGTTTTGCTGGCTTCTTCACTGCCTTCAGAGTATCTGTTTTCGTCATTCCCTCCTTTTTTCTGACTGAAAGTGTCCAGACATGTGAATCACACTGCAGTGATGCCTGTGAAAGGCATCACTGGCATCGAACCAGGTGCTGTGACTCTGCCAAATGTTCTACCTCAGGCTCACTGCTGTTTTCACTCCTATAGTTTCACTCCTAGTTTCTTTAGCTCGTCCATGACACATAAATATATCTTTAAAGAAAAGAGAAGAAAATAAAGTAGATGTCCCTCACTTGATTCTAATCCATTACTAGTATACAGAATGCCCATCCTCTGAGATTAGATGTTGTATTTTCTGATAATATATTATTATACATTGTTCATGCATTCATATTTTCCTTGACTCTTATTTATTAAACCATGACTTTGTTCTTTCACCTCTGTGTTTTTACTCACTAATTAACATTTCAACAAGGAGCATAGCAGACATGTATTAAGTGATATTTTATTATGTAAGTAAGAGGCACGTAGGTATGTAGAATTTTGTACAAATCAGTGAATAGACTCCTGAGAGCTGTCAAAATCTGTTTTACTATGGAAAAAAGTAGGACAAAGTGGCTGGGTTATGAGATATTAGACAAATGATCTGTAAGAAAAGGCAGTCTGTTGTATAAGTATTGTGAGTTCTGAAACTGAAGCTTATACATTGATCTGCCTTTAGATGCTTGGCCTTACTTTGTAGCAGATGATACTGTGTCACAACAATGTTTTGTTCTAGTCAGCAGCTTTCGTATTCTTACTAAATTATGTCAGATTTAATCTAGAATATGTTCAGCAAGAGCGTCCAATTGTGCTGACAAACTTATAATCATTTTCAGTTAAATATGTTCTATCACAAAACGTTTGGGCACTTTGCCTCTATGAAGAATGACAAAGTCAATGTGCCAGCTCAGCTTTAAAATTCCCATTGCCTCTTAAATTCCCATATTATATCCAGACATGAGAGCAGCAGACTAAGCAGGTATCTGAAATAGGAGAGCTATACAATGGGAAGTATTTTCTCAAGGGTATTATTTTCCCAATCATTTTAGTTGCACATGTGTGAGCCTGATTCACCACTTCTTGTGGGTATCCGTTTGTACTTGTTCAAAGGGAATGCAATTTAATTTTAAAATACTCTCAAATCACTGCAGTAGGATATAATAGTCATTTTACACGATGAAAGAACAAGCCAATAAAGTGGCTAATCAGGTTCTCAGCATTTTCTTAAAGAGAACTGAAATTTCCTTGGAGAAGAAGCAATAGAAGTCAAGGCTCACTTGTAGACTCCTTCACAGACCATCCGGTCAAACCTGGGTCAAGCACATTGTTCAGAGAGAGCGGCTCTCCATTCAGATATGCAGTTCACGACAGCAGGTTGTGAAAGAGAAGCCTGCGTGGAGATCGAGAGAGTGGTTTGTGAAAACCTGGCCTAGCTAAAGGAGAACAGACAGTTACAGTCAGAGGAGTGAAATCAGCTCTCGAAAGAGCTCTTCAGTGCCGGAAAACAACTTGAGTGCTTTAAATCATGCTCGAGAGGAGCCTTTCTCTGTGTCTCTCCTGACAACAGAGGAATTGCAGGAAACTAACCTGCTAGTTTATGTGCCTAAAATGGGATGGAAGAAGCATTTCTCCCGTCTGCCTGGCATCCCTCCAAATGCACTTCCTGGGTAGGTTTTATGGCTTATTTATTTTGTTTTTAACTGCCAAACTGGGGGGAAATAGAGGAGCAGGGTGGATTTCATTGACATGATTTAAGGTGCACAATTGAAACATAGAAAAGGCAAGTTCAGTTTCTATTCCTGGCTAAGAGAACCTGAATCTACTTACTGTGCTTTCCTGCTATCTGCCTTAACCCGCTGTTGGGGATTTCTGAGTTAGGCTCCTCATCTCATCTGTGCATACAGGTGCATGTTGTGTCAATAACTATATAAAGGCTCGGACTCTGGCACTGTCTCTTCTGAAGGGTTTTGTCATCTCTCTTATCTGTAGTGTGGGATACTTGGTTGTTTCTTTGTGGTGTATAGTAGTCCATTTAGAGAAGCAATTAGGAGGCATCGTTTCTTCTGTAACCTAAATATTAAGGCAAACTCTTGGCACAGATCAGCATAAGTTATCATACGAAATACAAGCATTTAGCCTAAGTCAGTCAGTTGCTTCTTTGCAACTTTCATTCCTTGTGAACTTTTATAGCATTGGGTGCAGTGTTTATATGTATGGCTTGGGAAATGCTGATCACTGTGAACCTGCTGGTCAGTCTGGCGGCTGGAAAGTGGCTCCTCTGCTGTTGCTCAGTCACTATAAATGTGCTGCAGAAGAATTGGAGAGCTGTACCTTGGATTTCTAAAGCTGCATTCGTACAGCTCCCTGTAGGTCACCAGCAATGATGATGGCAGTCACAGGCAGCTGGTTTTTAATCCTTCAACATTCTTTTTGGTCCTAAATGCAGCAAATACAAAGATGGTGTCAGAATCATTCTTGTACCTTGGTTTGTTACACACTCTCGTATTGGCTTGAGGGGGAAAATATAGAGCATTTCAAAGAATAGAGCTCCTTTGAATTTGATTTCTGCAACCTCGTGACCCAGGAAATGAGAGAAGAGAGTTTGGTTGTATTGTGCTAGTTAATTAGATTTTGATTTGCAGGGCTAGATATGCCAAGATATGTTCATCATAAATTTTTGTGCATAAACAGAAGCCTGCCTACCCTTCAAGAAGATTGTAAGTGTTATTCACTACCATCCTTAGGAATTAAGGGCAGGATCATGGTCTAGGTATCCTCAGAACTTTTGAATCTTGTACAGCTTGTATTTTATTTTTGTTCTCTGCTTTTATTCTTCCATATAATGCAGAGGGGACTGGTAATGATGTTACTCAAACATCATCGTATGAGTCTCCATAGTGTTTCCATGTTGATGTTCTCATATTTTTATTTATCAGGTTTCTTGACTGTATTTACACAACTATTTCAAGCCACTAATCTGATGAAGTTGGACCTCATTCTTGCAGCGTGAGTTACTTAATACAGCCTAAAATCATGATGAAAAAGAAGAGCACATCTGCAAGCAAAGCTTCCTTGGTTCTCTTCCTGTGCCAAATGATTTCTGCATTGGATGTACCTCTAGACTGTAAGTATTATCTGCTGAATAAGGGCATAGTAATGGAAGATGAGTTGTATAATTTATATGTAAGAAGATGAAGATAACTCCAACATGGAACTACACATGAAACAGCCTTAACATCTTTGCCCACTTTGATCAGGATACTGTGATTATGAATATTTGCATGAATTATTTTCAAAAATTTAACATCTAAAATACCAATATTCACTTGAAAAAGGTTAACAGGGGATTCTGAGAAATACATCACACTTTTGTATGCCTCTATTGAACACTTAAGTTGATCAAAATGAAGAGCAGAAATGGTTGTGATTTTTGTTTTTTTTGTTTTTTTGTTTTTTGAAGTCATATTGGCAAATTGCTGAAAGCACCAGGACTATCCCTAGTCCTAGCCAAGTCAGGCATTAGTTGCACATATTAGTTGCACATATAGTGCAACCTTAGTTGCACATATAGACAGGTAGAGTTCAATAGCTCATGGAATATTGTAGACAGACTTAAATTCCATGGAAACACCGTTTTAGATACTGTAATTTGTCATTGTATCTGGCTGTAATAGCTGTTTTTATGAATTCATTCATGCTTCAGGTTTTCTTTTCATTTTAAGATAAGCGTGATCACAATTTCAGAATTCACTGAGCCATGTTCCACCTCACATTGACTATTCATTTGTAAAGCTAATTGCCAGAGAAGAGAATCAGGTCTTCTGTTAAATTGATGGATTAATGCATCAGTAAATTCACCTGTGATTCTAATCTGCATGGCTTTCTTTGCCCCCGTATTTTTGGTACTTTCTACCGTAAATGCATGTTTCTCCTTAATGATCCACATAGCTTTCAACCACTTTGGGGTTTTTCTTCCTGAACATTTTTCTAAGCCTTTCAAACCATTGACCTCTTTTTCTGTAGCAAGATCAATATATCTAAATGACATTGGCTTGTAGTATTGTGAATGCCTTTAAATGATGTGGCTTATATATAGCTTTAAACACAGGATGAACAAATGTCTTATTTTTTAATCTTATTTTTTCTCCCTAAATATTCTTTCAGCCTTATAGTTTAGGAATGTATATAAATTGTTCAGTATGGTGGTAGCTTGTGCACAGAGTAACATTTCAAGCTATATTAATCAGCAATGCATCAACAGACCAAAATGAATAGCCCTTTTATATGTGTGGTGTTAACTTTTAACATTACCTGTGAGATGACATCAATAACTGTGTTAGATCTGGTTAGATACATGAATATATAGCCAAAGATCATATTAACTGAATTTATGTCTGTAATTATGTTATTGTTTTCTTAAGTAATGGGTGGAATGGCTCCTGAGAAAGCACCACAAGGGAAGGACAGGGTTGTATTTTCTGTAGCTCACACCCACCGCAGGCACCTGGTAGTAATAAAATCCTCTATGACTTGAGCCTTTGATTTCCTTCAGGTCAGCAGTTCTTATGCGTTTCAGTATCTGAAAGCGTGTAAGGTGTGACGAATAGCGTAGCTGACTTGAAGTGGTTTGATCTGCTCTAAAATGTTGCTGATAAGGGGTCATTTATGCAAAATGCTTAAAGTAAGCAATAAATATGTGACAGCAGAGACTAATTTTTCTTTTTAGTTATTTTTTGAGTAAAATGTAATTGCATATCTGTCGAGTAGAATTAGATGATTTGGCCTTTGTTGGAATGATTTTAGCCCGCAGCGTCCTCTTTATTTTTCCATATGGTCATTTGGGTAGATTGATTTTGGCTGCAGCACAAGGGCAGTGCCCGCCATTAATTCTGATTTCCTGTCTCCTCCCTGTCAATGCTTCTTGTCCTTGTGGGGCCAAAGTCACATGGTGGTTGCCCCTAAAAAGTCAGTATTTCAGAGAAGTTTCTCACACCCTGAAATTTATAATAAATGTAATATTTCTGACCCAATGGAAATCACTGGAATTTCAGGAATCACTTTATGGGTTACAGTGGTAAATCTTTTCTTTTTAATGGTGACCAATGTACTTGCCAAGGATACTTGTCTTCCCTCTCAAAAATGCTAATTATCTTTTTACTAACAAGTGTTTCTCTTTAATCTCCATTTGTCCATTCACCTGCTGTTTCTGATGGGGGAATAAAAGCAAAACTTCTAGAAGAATGTAAGTTCCTGTCCACCAAAATTAGACTGTGTGCTGCTGAAAAATAATACTGACTGTGTTGCAAATTAAATTTACAATCCAAAATGTGTTATTCTGATATTTTGTCCATAATTTGGTTTGCTGTGGCTGTTTTGTGCATGCAGAAAATATTACTGTACATAAATCATCCTGGTATTTAAAGGAATGAATTTTGTATGGTTTGCTGTCGGAACGATAAAACCCATATTCAGTACCAGCACGAGCAATGTTTTACTACTACTTTCAGGAGTAAACATATTTAATTATTTTTCATGTCTGAGTTTGAGTTACTTTTATTTCCTTAAAAAAGAGTGTATTTAGTTAAGTCAATCTAGCCGATTACTGGATCTCCCAAGTCAGTTGTAGCGTCGTGGTAGCCATGCAGGGTTCAGGGCAGGAGCGAGGACTGAATCCAGGTAGGCCGCGCTGCGCGTGGTGCAGGCCTCACGGCGCGTCCCGTCTCAGAGCTGCTGCCTTTCCCTCAGAAAGCGACTGTGGATCCCGAGAGCTGCCCCTGGGGGAGAGGAGACGCCAGAGTGCCTCTCAAGGGAGTGCAAAAACACCAGCAACCTGTAAAGATGTTCCCTCCCACTCCCATTTGCTTTCCTCTCTGTGGTGAGGATGAAGAGCAAAATCTAGCACTGTGTGGCCTGTTTTTTTCTGCTTAACTCTTATGTAACGTAACATCTCTGTGATGTGATTTTTTCCCAGGCTACTTCATGTGGATGGTGCTTTGCAGAGTGTCGCCTCTGTCTGTGTAACAAAGAGGCCTTGCTTAATGTTTAATGATGCTCAAAATAAAAATCCCGATTTTACAATTTTTACGGGCTAAAATAACGGAGTACTACGTGAGAACACAGCACTCTCTAATGATGGAAATGTCTTGCTCAAGTGGCTAAAAGGGACCCCCAAGCAGCAGCAAAGAGTACTGCTAGACATATAGTTTGCAGCATTTGCAGAGGGATGTTTGTGGGGATGCACTTAGCTGGTTCCTTTAGTTGACACTGAACTTTAAACAGATTAATAATGTTTAGGAAGATATGTTTATCACTATCTTAATGGTTTTTCTATACAAAAAAAGTGTCTATAGATAGTGGTAACAGATTACATCAGCAACGCACCAGCTAGTGTCTATAGATAGTGGTAACAGATTACCAATTACATCAGCAACGCACCAGCTGCTTTATCAGGTAGATAGATTTTGTTTTATCTGCTCATTCTGGGATGTTTCTCCTGGATCAAGTCAGAAAATTGACTTATTTTGTTTTGGGAGAATCAATACTAGACTTTTCTCACATGTTTACTATCTTCGAAAAATTCTAATTACTGTTCTTTTTTTTCTTACCTCATTCTTCCTGTCTATTGGCTATTTAAACATCATTTTTACTCCTGAAAAGTAGCTCCTAGAAACATGCTTTGTAGATTAGTTCAACCTGTTGAACACAATAAACCTCTAAAAATTTTACACATGTAGAGAATATGGAAATACATTCAGTATTTAGAAATAACCTATATTATATTTTTCTTTATTTCCATATGTTAAAAACATATCTTTTTTTTGTATGGAAATAGTTCCCATGGCTGCATATTCTAAAATATATATTGGACTTTTAGAAATGAAGTGTCCTTTTACTCATGAAAGCCGTTTGAAATCTGATGTATAGCAAATATTATTCCTCAAACATTTGCATCCAGATCTTAATCTGCCATAGATTGGTGTAGCTCTATTTGAAGATGGTACAACTACCCTGATTTGTAAGAGTAGAGGGTTTTAGCCAAGCTACAAAGGATACTTCAATTCTAGTTTCCCATTGATTAATTTGTTACCAGTTGTAATTCTGCTTTCTCCCCTTACAAAACTGCTGCTGTTGCTTTGAAAATATTAATTTGCTCTCTGTTTCTTAATTATATTGCACAATGAAGTATCTCAGCCTCCAACAATAACTCAGCAGTCTCCAAAAGATTACATTATTGACCCTCGAGAGAATATTGTAATACAGTGTGAAGCAAAAGGAAAGCCACCACCAAGGTTAGTATCTTTTTATTTGTGTGCGTATATATGTGCTTGCACACAGTGTGATGTGCATGCACCCATCTTCTATTAAATGCACCATCCTCCATTAAATGGCTACTAGCAAATAATGTAAATCTGAATATTTCTCAACCTGTAGTCTCATTTCTGTAGCACTGAGCAGCTAGTACTTTTTTTTCTCCTTAAAGCTCCAGTGACAGAAAAATACTAGATTATTTCACCAATAAAGATACTGTGAATGGGATCACATTCCAATCTTTGGTGTGGTATCCAATAAGTGCACGCAATAGATAAATTCAGACTAACCCTAATAAAACTCGGGTCATTAGCCATTTTTTCTTGTAGTATATTGTAGTTTATGTTTTCTAAATCACTCAGTTCTGGGAGGTTCACCTTAAACTATATAAGTATTCTGTTAGGAGTTAAGGCATGTATCGATTTAAATGATAGATAAGCCTTAATTTATCAGGTGCGTTTTACAGCTTTGGAAGAGTTTAGAAAATACTAGATTATTTCACCAATAAAGATACTGTGAATGGGATCACATTCCAATCTTTGGTGTGGTATCCAATAAGTGCACGCAATAGATAAATTCAGACTAACCCTAATAAAACTCGGGTCATTAGCCATTTTTTCTTGTAGTATATTGTAGTTTATGTTTTCTAAATCACTCAGTTCTGGGAGGTTCACCTTAAACTATATAAGTGTTCTGTAAGGAGTTAAGGCGTGTATCAGTTTAAATGATAGATACGCCTTAATTTATCAGGTGCATTTTACAGCTTTGGAAGAGTTTAAGAGTTTTGGAAGAAATGGTAACCCTATGCTTACATCAAACTGATTCTCAAGTGTTTTCCATTACAAAGCCCTACTTCCAGTACTTTGAAATAGAGAATTCCTGAATATTTTTGCTGGGTACCTGAACTGGAGAAAAAGCAGTAGGAGTGATACATTCTGTCACTGCCCTAACTGCTGCTGCTGGTTTCACAGAGTAAGACAGAAACATGCATCCTTGTTTTCAGTAATGGTTGTTGCTATGGTCAAGAATCTGGATGTTGACCTGGGTGGTTACTGTGTGCTTTGGGACTACTGTTCCTGCAGATGCTTCTCCTGAACTCTTTTTTTGGGGTGGATTTAGCTAAGAGATTATGATCATTATCCATGAAACTTAGCCGCGTGCCAGGGTTTACTGCTGCTCTACATTCTCACCCTTCTCATCAAATCTGTTTGTCACCCTGTTCCTCTGCTACAGAAGCAGATTTCAGTGCAGAAGTTTCTCAAGAGGGAAATAGCTTGTAATTACTCTTGTCTGTTTTTAAGTTATCACATCCAGCTAGTTTATTTCAGTAAGTAACAGGGTCCATTAGTCTTGAATCTGTTCCTGCAAATGACTATTGGAACCAAAGCTCTGAAGCTCAGCTTTCTCAGTCAGAAGGAGTGCAAGTTGTTCGTTAAAGCAACGTGACTTTCAAATTGCAGAGAGTTGACTTAAAGGCTTACGGATGGTCTGAGCAGCAAAAATTCTCGCTTTCAGATATCTCAAGTTCAAGATTTCACCCCCAATTTGCCACCTCTCTCTTGAAGCCGTTCCCCCCTTCCTTCCCTGTTCCAGAAGCCCCACAATCTGTGACTCTGCGTGCAAATTCCTAAGGAGTAGTTTGACACCTGGAGCTCACAGGGTTCTAGTGCTGCCCAAAATACTGCCGCTGTGTCACAGTGCTCCTGGCCGGGCCCGGCTTCTCCGCTGTGCTACAGACAGGCCCAGCCCGGCCCTCCTCCTGCAGAAGGTCGGGGCACAACATGTCACCTAAAACGTGAACTTTTCCAGTACTGCGTATGTTTATACTGCTAGGTAATGCTGGAGCCAGTAATCACGTAGAGCAGCCAGGTTTGTGTTGAAGGGTGTGAGCCTGATGCGTAACCAGCACAAAAACTGCCGGTCAGAGTGTGGGAAACGAGTGCTTAACACGTTGCAAACTGCTCCATCTCAGCATCGCTTCGTTACCGGCCAAAAGAGCAGTTAGGGTTTGCAATAGTAAAGGTTGCACACTGCGAATCTCTGCTTTTTACATTTACCGGCCAAAAGAGCAGTTAGGGTTTACATTTTTTTAAATGAGTTTTAATAGTCTTCCCTTGTAGTGCCTCCTTTACCAAACATCTCTTGCCTTGAATAGCACCAGCATGAATTTACTAGATTAACCATGGATGATCAAATTGCAAAATTTCATTTAATGGATCACAATCGTTTGAGCTGGAGTAGTGAAAAGAAATCAAACTCACCACCCGGTCTTTAATTCACTTCAGTAACTTAAAAATGACCAAGCCAATTAAGAGAAGTGCTCTCCTGCTGGGACACGTTTCAGCCCCGAGCAAATTTTTAAAGGCAGGTTTATAAACCCTTTGGACAACAGCTTTTAGAACAGAAATGCTAATGCAACTTTAGCAGTAGCAGTTCTAGCAGATGTTACCGTATCATCATTAGTAGAAAATAAAATAGTTCTTTTCAGTAGATGACTAAATTTTGAATGTTTTTATGTAATTTAAAGGTAAAAATATTGACTTTGAAATGGCCAAGTTCTGCCAAATCTTTCATCTGGAAGTATTGCCAGATTTGTTATATTAAAGAAGTGCTGTATTACTTCTTTTGTTGTTTCAGTTTGAGAAAAAATCCTATTTATAAACTGAAAGAAAAAATGCAGTGTGTTAATAAAAATGTATTTTTGTTTTCTCTCTATATGATCTACAATAAACTACTGAAGAAACAATTTTTATTTTTGCCTTTGTTATGATAGCTTCTCATGGACACGCAATGGGACTCATTTTGATATAGATAAAGATGCACTGGTAACAATGAAGCCAAATTCAGGAACCCTGGTCATAAATATCATGAATGGTGGAAAGGCAGAGGCGTATGAAGGGGTGTACCAGTGTACAGCAAGGAATGAACGAGGAGCAGCCATTTCCAACAATATTGTCATAAGGCCATCCAGTAAGTGAAACTCTAGTATTCTTAACATGTGGAAAACTTACGTTCGCTTATTTTCTTCAGCACATTTTGTTTTAATTATTCTATTTTTGCCTTTCATTAAAAAAGACACATTTTTAATCATCATAGTGATCAAATTAAAAGGTATTGTATGTAACGCACTTATAAAGTATGGCATACTCTCTATAAAATTTCTTGGATATTAAAACCCAGAATGTGTTGCTGATTTTTTTTTCAAAACGTCTGCCATGTTTAAAATTGGGTGGTATGTAAAACCTTTCAATTAGAAAACTAAATTTTTAATGCACATCTTTGATGAGGATAATTTTTACTCTCTTTTTCTGATGCACATAGTTCATAGTTTTTGTAGTAGCTTTAAGACAGAACAGATAAGGACCAAAAGGGAGATAAAACTAATTTAATTAATTTAATTAATGATAAACTGCCTTTTATGTTGACTGTGTTATTTCTGTCATTTTTAATTCAGATCACTTTTTCAAGTTTCTCAGCATAAGATATATTGTTCTCACATATTTTATTCAAACAGTTATAACTACTTTGTGAAGGTCTAACTTTTATTTTACTAGTGTGCATCACTTTGTGTGTGTGTGTGTTGCCCAACTTTGAACTTTGCAAGATGCCGTTGCAGTATCTTCAGCTAGTAGCCAAAATAATTTGAGTAAATAAGTTTTACTTCCAGTGAATCATTGTTGTAAAAAATATCTTAAAGAAAGCTTGCTTTTCTCCCAAGAAAGCATAAAGAACAGAAATTAAATCTTAAATTATTGGGGAACTATATTTTTGATGTATATGGTTATTCTCTATTTCTAAAATTGTTTCTGCGGTTCTTCCTTGAGTTCTGGAATCTTCGTCAATCCATGACTTGTATGTTTGTCACAATTATTTTCTGTAGGATCCCCTCTGTGGACTAAAGAAAGGCTAGAACCAAATCAAGTTCGAGAAGGTGACTCTCTAGTGCTACACTGCAGACCTCCCGTTGGTTTACCACCCCCTATAATATTTTGGATGGATAATGGTAAGTTTGACTTTTTTTGATGTAGACTTACTATACTTGTGTCTGTTTCTCTAAGCAGTTCCTCAGTGCTTGCTAGTACTTAGCACAGATGGCAGAGTTTCCCACTAAGTTAAAATTCGAAGAATTTGCCATTATGTAGAAATGAAAAAGTAGTCGTATTGCAGCCCAGGGTGGCTGGAGATCTCCCTGTGAATTTTAAATTAAGGCACTGGGGAGGGGTGCTGCAGAAGAAATGTCCAAAAGACTGTAGTAAAATTACAAAGAGATAAGGTGTTACAGAAAGCGTAATGGAACAAATGTGGATTCTGCAGATCATAACAGTAGAGTGTGTATTATAGTTGAAATAAATGTCTTCTTGTTTTTGCTTAGCTTTCCAAAGGTTGCCTCAAAGTGAAAGAGTTTCCCAAGGTCTAAATGGAGACCTTTATTTTTCTAATGTACAACCAGAAGACACCCGTGAGGACTATATCTGCTATGCAAGATTTAATCATACACAAACTATACAGCAGAAGCAACCAATTTCTGTAAAGGTTCTGTCAAGTAGGTATTGTACAACCTAATCACATCCTAAACACTGCATTTATCCAGAATTCTTGGTTATTTGCCAGCAGTTAAACAGGTTTACCCAAAATTACCCCAAGGAATTTTGATATTTTAATTCTGAATAAGAAATTAAATTACTCTGTAAAACTTAGAACGTAATCTCTGATTTTCTTGATATGTGATTTATTGCAAATACTGATGATTTTTTTTCCTTTATTAGGCTTTTTTCTTTTAAAAATGTTTTTTAAGATTTGAATTAGTAAAAAATTACAGCATAATAAATAGCAGTTTTGAAATGGTTTTCATGTCATAACTATTGAAACAACTTAATTGATCATTTGATTAACTCACCATGGCCCTATCATCACCTTTTGATTCCCAGTATTTTGATTTATCCCTCTTATATGCATTCTTCATGATATTCTGTTTATTTCAGTGGATTCATTGAATGACACTATAGCTGCTAATTTGAGTGACACTGATATTTATGGTGGTGAGTTACACTGGTCCCCACTGATACTCCCTGTTCCACGGTAGCGTTTAGTTAACTAACTTCACCTCCACGGCTACTTAACCTTTGCTCCCTTTCCAGTCTCTAATAAAGGTATCTATTAGTGCTGGTGATAATCACTTTAATAATAAGGGACTGCACAGTGTGATCCTTTAAAGCATTTTATGTTTTAATATTATTATAACATGGCTCATAAAAAAAAAATAAATGAATTACCAGAAAGGAGTCCTTTCACACTGGGACAGATTTTGTAAATTGTCTATTTAATTGCTTCCATAATGTGTTGCTTGTTTATATTTTTCCTCCAATTTAACTATAATTGGATGTATTCATTATCACTAGGACTATTCAATATCACATGCTGCATTTTAAGTAGTAACAGTTAAGTATTAAACAGATGCATTTCACATTTAATAATATATTGAATGTACCATTCATTTTTAACATGTTTCATGAGTGTAAAACTGGAATGAATTAAAATCTAAATGCTTTAACACTGTCTAAAATTAACCCTGTAGGGGAAAAATAGCTGCATTTGTTTGTTTGAGCTGATCTTCACATTAATCTAAAAGTTGAATGATCCTTTTTTGTATGCTGTGGCTGAAATCCTCCTCAACAGGTGTACATGTGTTTAGTGATGCTGCCTTGGGGCAAGACTGATTTCATAAGGGTTGAAGTTTTAGATGCCCCCAGTTAATAGTGTATGAGATAAATAATGGAACAGAGCTACTGGATCATAGTGACTCTTTTTTTTCTACTTAAATGAGACTTTGTAGATAAAACCTCTGTAGATAGTTAAACGCTAACTTACTGCAATATAAAATATATCAATCAGGGACATTGAATATTTTTAAACTTTCAGTATAAAAAGTTTTCTTTCAAGAGCAAACAAGAAATATTTACATGAACCCAGTATGATGTAGAAACTGCAATTAGTGGATAGAAAACAATTCAGTTGTCTCACAGCTTGGAAATACCTGAGCTAATTCTAAATGTTTATAATCTTATAATGTGAGTCAGTGGTCTTTACAGTGCAGAAAATGGACAAACAACTTTCTGCCCCTGACTATTGACTTCTTCTTCACCCTTTACTGCCTTTTTTATCCCTCAGTTCAAAGAGAATCCTTCATGTATTAGTTTTTAAGAAAGTCAAGGTAAATATGGTATGAAAATTTCTAAAATTTTGTATTTTAATATATCAATACATCCTAATTTGTAATAAACAAGATTTGTGACACATTTTTAAAAGGTAAAAGTAATTTATTTTAACGATTTCGATTACAACACTGCAGCAAGTTAATTGTATGTTATAAAATTGCTGTTGAGCATTAGAGTATTTACAGAACAGTCTGTTATTCTGCTTTTCATGAAGGCACATGAAATTTCAGAAGCCAACAGAATGTAATTTCTGGCTGTCTGTTGACTATGGTTATTTCTTGTAGAAAATGGTTCATAATTATCAGACTGCAAAATAATTTGAACTAAATATATAGGAAGTGGAGAAGACGTGACTAAACTTCCCAAGAGACATCCTTTGCAGTCTAGAGAATAATGAACAAAGCAGAGTGCAAAGCAGAGTATACCTTTGGTCACTTTGATTTATATTTCTGCATACAATAACTTTATTTATGTTTTGATGGGATCGCCATAGCTTAGGGTAACTTTCAGGCTTGCAGTATGACTCATACTGGTTGTCTTTCACACTTTGAATAGTTCTGGTGTAGTGAATAGGAGCTGTTTAGGATTAGGGCTCTCTGTATACCCATCAGGCCACATAGTTGCCTGTGTAAAAACTATATCAGATGCTCCCTCTATGTTATATAATATTTTTCATTTGTGTGTTTGTAATTCCTCACACCAGGCAACTGCATTTTCCTCCTTTGGTGTCCCTGCTTGAGCAGGGGGGTTGGACTAGATGACCTCTAGAGGTCCCTTCCAACCTCAACCATTCTGTGATTCTGTGAAAATTCCAGGTTCAGATGTGATTCTATTATTATGTCTGTCAAAAATCTAATTTGTTGAACTATGCCATTGTCTAACTTGATGTTTTTTACTTAAATGCACAGTGTGTAGTGAAATTGCTGTCCAAAATGCGAGAATGGGTGTATGCATTTGGTCAATATTAAAGTTTAGAAATTCATTATTTTAATTTTTTCTTGTTCCAGCCAAACCAGTTAAAGAGAGACAACCGGTTCTTCTAACACCAACAGGTAGCACAAGTAACAAAGTGGAACTGAGAGGAAATGTGCTTTTGTTGGAGTGCATTGCAGCAGGATTGTGAGTTACTTTTTAGGCGGTATTTCTTTAATTAAGAATCTTAATTATTCTTTAACTAAGCATAAAAACAATAAAACACGGGGAAAAACAGTTCAGAGACCCTTAGTGGCTATGTGTCAGTGTGACAGCATTATAGCCTCAGCAACCGATGTGTAAGATCGAGCAGATTTAAAGCCATTTATGTGGGCATCAGCAGGTTTTAAAACTAAGAACACCGTTATTATGGCCTCTGCTTTCTCATTTCACCAAGCCCGTGTGTATCGGATTCAGGCCATACTAGTGTTCCTGTTCATGACATAAGCAAGTAACATCGTGGGATTAGCTTGGACACTCAACTGCAGAGGTGGACTGAGAACTTTGTCATCATGCTCAAGCAGAATGCCTGAAGCAAGCAACTGTTTTAATTCTCTTAAATTTACCATCGTTAGGCCCTCATGTTATATTAAAATAGATAATAATATGCTGGTCTAATCTATAAAAGCTACTCACACATCTGCTAATAATTACTTATTAGATCAGCTAGGTGGGAGTTATTGGAACATCCCTCCAGTTGCTTGCATCCAGCATCCCACTGCAATTGAATTTAATTGGCACTTGTTTCATGATGTTCACCATGTTCTTTGCTGCTTATTGTGCAAGTAGAAAATGACTAAATAGTAGTTTAACTTCATGAACTAGTTTGATCTTGCATCAGTTTCATTCTCAAGAAGAAATCAGAGAAGTGAACAGCACTGATGGAGGCCTGGAAAATCTTTTAGTGCCTATTTCAGCACTTTGAACTTGTTTACAGTGCATAAAACCCCATGATGCAGAGCTCTGGGCCAGCAAATGATGGCAGCAGAGCAGCGTGCAGATGTTTTTACCCACGTGGACTCCCCAGGCCCGCTCGGCCGTGTGCCACAAGCGCGAGTGCGTTGCCTCGCTCTCGGCTGCGGCCAAGGCTGGCGTCTCCGCATCGCGCGCTGCTGCATCCCCCGCTTCCTAGTGGGAGTAGAACCAGCTCTGCTAATCTTCACCCACAGCTTGCATTTTTTTGTTTGTTTCTCATAGCTCTGCAATAAATGTATTCAGTGGTTCATGCTTTAGGAATATGATTGAGTAAATAAGAGTAAAAAAGGGGAATATTGAACAATGTAGCTTTGTGTCTTTAGTCTTCATGTAATTTCTTTTTCAGATTTTTTTTTGCAGGAAGCCCACAAGGCCCACAGTTCTTCCATTTGTTTAAAGCAACTATTCCTAATTATAGAAACCGTGATTTAAATTCAGCTTTCCTAAGCGTCTCTGTTATAAAATATGCAATATTAGACTTCTGAGAGGATATTTGCCTTGAATCATGGTATTTGAGAGGAAACATTTCACTCTGGAAGTAGCAACTTGCATTTTGTTATGATTGTAGATGTCTGCCTACATGAGTTTGGATAACTCAACTTTGGTGGACAATATGGAGTTTAGCTAAGACTTAGACGCAGTACAGTGCCTATAACTACTACAGCAACTATACCTGAGCAAGCACTGACATTTTTTTCTTTAATCATCATAGGAAAATTTTCTGTCTGCTAACAGCTCTGTTGTAAAAAATATGATGATCATGGAACATTAATTAGGCTATTGCTCAAGTGAAGGACTATTATAAACTTGTCATTATTTGGAAGCCTTTTAAGGCACTGGGACTTTCAGTTTACCACAAGAGATTGTACAAGTGCAATGACGTTTGAATTATATTTGTGTTTTTTGTTAACCAAATCACCAGGGGATCTAGATTATCAGTAGACAAATGTATTCCATAATTATTGAGCCTGCAAACAGATGGCCATTGACACTGTTAGTGAGACTTGTCATTTTCTAGAAACAAATGTTGGCAGATTTTGCAGATTTGCTGGACGTGCTCCAGAATCTGGGTAAAGGCTCCTAATATAATTATTTTTAAAATATTTATTAAATAATGGATAGTGTGGTAGTCTTCTTTCTTTCCTGTTCCCTGAATATGATGTGGTTTTGCTTCTCCAGACCCACACCAGTAATCCGCTGGATTAAAGAGGGTGGGGAACTGCCAGTCAACAGAACGTTTTTTGAAAACTTTAAGAAAACTCTCAAGATCATAGATGTTTCTGAAGCTGATTCTGGAAACTACAAATGTATAGCAAGAAATATACTAGGTTCTACTCATCATGTCATTTCAGTGACTGTTAAAGGTAACAAACACTAATTTAATAGCATTTAATGCAAGAATTAACGTATTCTCTTTGAAAAGCTTTCCAGGATGAACTGTAGCTGCAAGAATGAATGATGGTGGTAAAAAAAAGGAAGGAAATTATCATTAACCCAACTGATTCTTCTATCTGAGGAACTTACTTGTGTCTAACACATTGTCTTTTTAATATGTCATTGAATAGCTACATTGAAACTGTACTGTAATAACGGTGAAATATTTTGCTAGCTTGTACCTGTGCTACATTTACTGTAGATGCTTAGATTGCCTATCATTAGACTGCTTCTCTGCCTTCTTCTTTATCTCTCTCCCTTTCTTCTTCAGCTCTTCTTTCTTGATTCTTTCTGCTCTCCATTAATATAGCACTTACTATATTTCTCTTATATTTTTTCTAGTTTCATATTAATCTAGTTTCATATTCATCTTCCTTTTTCTCCCTTAATCTATATTTCTGTCATATCTCCTCCTTCTTGTTTTTTGCCACTTTTATCCAACGATGATATTGTACTTGTTCCAAAAACACAGTGTGTTGATATAGGTATGGCCTGTAAGTATGTTTTGAACATCATGAAAGAAAATATTTGGGATGAGAGATAATTAGTCTTTTAAGTAACCAGCTTCAGTGTTTATTTGGCATGCTAAATATCCATTTTTGTTAATGTAATAACATTTTGTTAATGTAATAATGTAATGTAATAGTGCAGTGTGTTTTGAGGTTAGATTCTACCCTGTTTTAAGGAACAGAAGATTAATTTTCTATTTGTGTCTATCCATCAATGTAAAAACTGAAATTTAATTGCAACATGTTCATAACGTAGACTATTTGTGGTGATTTATTGTACGAAAGGTCATGCCATAGGTGAAGGCCTTTTCCTTGAGGAAAATATTTCATGTGTTTTGATACCTCTCTGTTTTTCAGCTGTGTCGGAAAAGCACCTGGCTCTACTGCAATCACCGATTGAATTCAGAGAGACCAAGATTTTTGCCATTTCTAAGTTTCATTCTTGCCATTAAATCGATTTGCATAATCTAACCTTATTCAGTTCTGTCAGCCTAAGTACCATAGATAGATAACCTGAATTTAATCAAAGCACCACTCCATCTACTGCAGATGCCATAGTTAGTTTTCTTTAGGAAAACTCTGTTTAGGTGAAGTGAAATTTTACTTACTTTACTTGAGTATCATATATATATATATATACATATAAAAAGTCAAGTGCGTATCTGTATGTGGTTTTTTGGTTTATGATATTTTTACAGTGACTGTACCATATAATCATATGGTAGCATTTCTGTGTAGCATTTTGGAAAATGATCACTGTATTTCTCTTCCTAACCCCAGCTGCCCCATACTGGATAACAGCACCCAGAAACTTGGTCTTGTCTCCTGGAGAGGATGGGATGTTGATCTGCAGAGCTAATGGCAACCCAAAGCCTCATATAAGCTGGTTATCAAATGGCGTTCCCATAGCAAGTAAGAATTTTAGTTATCCTCTAGGGGAATGAACATGGGGATATGAGGAAGTTCAGCTTCTTTTCTAATATAAATGAAGACTGCGTACCTGAGTAGCTTTAGCCTGATGGCTAATACTAAATTATAAATGAGGTGGGAAAAACGCCGGAGTTTGTAAAGGTGGAAAGAGGAAAGGTGCCTTTGATGTGCTAGAGAGCACTGGAGTTTGTGAGCGGGCGCCTGGATCTCCCATCTGCTCCCGGATGCGTCGGAGCAACCCAGCTGGGCCAGGGGCCTTTGGCAGGGCGGCAGCTTTGCTACTGCTGGGTTCCTGTAGCAGTTGTGCTTGCTAACTTGAGTGCTGCCCTAATGGAAAACTAGCTTTATCTAAGAAGTGAGAAGCTGCCCTAAAAGCTTGGGCGCTCACATATGCAGAGCACTTTTGCAGGGTGTACAGTTAGAATGTGTTTTAGCTCTCAAGGCTTCAACCTTAAAATCAGTAGGAAAACTGATGGGATGAGTCAGCAACTGCCTGGCAAACAACTTGTGCCAAGTAGGTGTCAAAGAAAAGGAACTGCCAAAGTGAGACAACTAATTCCCTGTATGTGGATAAGCAAAGCAACCCTGAATTGGTAATTGAGTCATTTAATTGGTAAAGTGTCATGACTGGCAGTACTGCCGAGTGGATGCAAGATAGCTGCTATATATAGTTGATGTATCTTGAAAAGAACTTACTGGGGCAAACTGCAGGATGTTGTCAGTTCTTTTGGCACTCAGCATAGCCTGTACCATCAAATCACTCTTGGTCTTTTTAGCTTTGTCCTTCTTCTTTAATGAAAAAGCGATCAGGAACAAGTTAGATTCAAAGTTTTTTAGGTACAAGAGAGGTGAAACTGAGCTGGAGGGAAAGAATATACAACTTTGGGGAAAAATTAGGATATATACATTATTATTATACATATAATATTATTATATGTATATATATAAGTATAATATATATATCCTCATTTGTGTGTATGTGTATATATATGTATATATACACACATTTAAACAGGAATATTTACCAAAGAGTCTTTTACAAGAATCCTAATTAAATGTAAGTAGAGACTCTAGCCTGAGATTGAGAGTAAGAGGTTTCCATTGTTGAAATGAGCTCTGTAAGCTGAAGTTAACTAACACCACCACGTCAGAGAGGTATTTCTCACCTCAGCACACAGTGGTAAGTAAGTGTTCCATGAACACAGGAAAATGCCAATGGTTATATCATATGTGTTTGGCCTCAGCATATCTTAATGTCTGTTTTATAATTGAATTTTGTTCCTGTCCTGATCTTTTCTTTCGGGGATTTCATGCAGTCTTATCTTCCTATCTATCTTGTATATAATTACCATATTTTTTGTTTTGATGGAACCTGCTAGTGACCTTGCTGTCCTGATAGTTTAACTATTATTTACAGCTTTCCTCATTGCTAACATCTTTCACAACTGCTAATGAGATTCCCCTTTGCCCTGCACTGCTGCCTTGCCAGTGCCCTAGGACATGTTATTCATCCGACAGCAGAACAGTGATGTTGTGGCTTGCATCCTGGCAGGATAGCAATACAACAGAAAGAAATACAGCGTTTTCCAAAGCAGTTGTAAGATGCCACCAAACTTGCAAAATATTGTGGCAACATATGTTGGCTGGCTGGCCTGGAGGAATCAGTCTATGAAGTCTGGTGGAAGGAAACTCAGTAAAAATAGAAAGACTTTGGTGAAATTATCCACTTGACCTCAACAGAAAAAAATAGAAAAAAAAAAGGAAGGAAAAAGAAGACAGAAGTCAGGAGAATAATTTGGTGGCTTAGCCTTACGTAGTAGGTCACCCACTCCTAAGCAATCGTGCACACTTTAGATATTAAAGTAAAAATTTACTGGATGCTCCAGTGCACTGAATCTCTCAGGGAATCTTAGAGAAGCTGTGTGATCGCAGAAGATGCAGTTCTTACGATGCTTTTGATTTTGTAATATTCTGAGTTACCAAAAGCCAGTCTGGAGGCTCCAAACTACAGTGTGCCCTTTTGTTCACTTGTTACTAAGTGACAGAACGGAGCCCCTCTTCTAACTGAATTATTAGTAAACTGTAAAAGGAAACTAAAGCAGCTGTTTCAGCTTCAGGGCAGTGCTGAGCGAGCTACACCCATGGCAGCATTTCAAAGAAAAAGAGCTACATTTGAATTTCAAAGCCCTGCTGTCATCATATATCTCACAATATGCCTCCTGTGGCCCAGTAATCTGTTTGCAATACTTTAATTTTCTATTGGAAGGCACAACTGGGAGATGCTTAATTCTTCCGGTTTTGTTTTTCCATAATGGAGTCACACAAGGAAGGGGGAGTGTTGAAGAAAAAGGCATTCGTCCGTATCTCAGTCAAAGGGTGAGACTGAAATGCCAAAAGGGGAAAGAAAGAAAGAAGGAAACGGAATGAAAGATGAAGAGCAGCTTAATACGAAAATAAAGAAGAAGAAAAAAAAGCAGTGTATTTCGAGTATATGTGAAGAAGAGGGAAAAAGAGTGCATTTTGCCTGACTATATTATCCAGAGTGAAAACATTTTTGAGGGAAGATTTTGGGTTCCTTTTCAGTCCTTAATGAGTTTCCATGAACAATAATACTTTATAAACTGGCCGCAAATTCACGGCAAGCTGTTTCAGACAGTCGGGAGTGATAAGGACCGAACCACAGAATGTTTTCTCGCAGGAGTAACTTGAACTTTACATGCACAGTCCCACCGAGGTCAATTAGAATTCCTTTTGCAAGTAGCAACTGAAGGTTCAGGCCGTGACTCTGCTTTTGCCTCGTGCTGCAATCAGTGCTGAGGTTCTGCATTATTTATGCTGCTGCATAACCCCTTGTGTGCTGCTGCCGAGCTGCCCAGCCCCGTTTTACAGGAGGGAGGCCATGCATAAAGTATCTCCACTTTTAAGAAAGTTGAGACACTTTCTTAGTTGGACTATAGAAGGGCATTTCAAATACTGCACAAAAGACGAATTTATTGGGTCAGTACTTTATAGTTCAAGGTGAGCTATTAAATATTAAATACACAGATTTAGACAAAGTAGTGCTCTGGAAGGCGTTGTTGATCTTCTTTTACAGTGTCCTTTGCTTGTTTATATCACCTTTCACATTAAATCTTAGTTTTTAGTTAGTCTCCAGTAGTGATCACATTGAATTTAAAGGAGAAGCATTATCTCTCAGATTCGTTTCATGAAAGGACTTGATAATCCGCAGCTGAGAAATCTGTTCCCCCCCAACCGTAGGAGCAGGGGTTAAATCTACTGGACTCTGATGCCCCAAGGAATTCGGTGACAAGGAAAGAGCTGCCAGGACAGGCATTTATCCACCACTTCTGCTGTCATTATATTGGAGCTGAATATCTGGCCCAATAACTGCTGCAGATACCAAAACCTTTGATACTCAGTTTTATGTATTCTGCATAGGATAGGCAGACAGCTGTGGCTAGTGCATAGAAGACAGAGAGGCTGCAGGTAATGTTCTGCTGTCCCTTTTGGAGTTATTAGTACTGTCAAAATGAGAAAATGAGAACGGTCTGAGGAAAATACTCTACTGAGGAGAATATTAGGTTAGTAGAATAAGGAAAAGGACATCTTTTTCCATGTCCCTTTTCTTCCAGAATTAATCTGTAAGGGGTAGACTAGGGTGACACTGGGTCATCTTGCTAAGTCCCCTTTTTAGTGCTTTGCTTCCACCTTGGTTTTAGTGTGCAGTTTCTGAAGCATGTCTGCTGCTCTATACCTATGCCCACCCTTGCTATTTCACTACCTGTTTTTGTCCTGTCTGTATTCAACTCTGAAACCATAAGCCAAGCCTCTGCCTGCTCAGAACTTTTACAGCCTTTCTGCACGTACCACTAGATCAGTGTTCATCTGCATAGAAATGCGACTGTAGTTGCAAGTGACCATGAAACTTACAGCCAAGTACAGTAAGCCTTTGCTGAAATTGCCTTTCTTCACCTTATCCTTCCTTCCTCTTCTCTCCAACTTCCTCCAAAAGATTTGAGAGGGTAGATATGTCTTGCATTACATCCCCTGCTCTGAGAGGTCCCAGCATGAGGGAAGTATCTTCTTATCAACCAGCCTCAGTGGATATTCCACACTGGAATGTTCCTCCCTATGTTATCAGTTGATTTAGTTAATGTTAAAAAGCAAAAATCATTGTAATCCAGGTGACCCTGGAAATCTTTCAGAACTTGAAAAGTGTGCATGAGCTTCACTGCAAAATATCATCTTTACTTTTTTTTTCTTTTAATCTTTCTTATCTTCAGAGCTATTTCTGAAGTTAGAGTAGCTTAAAATCATGTGTTTAAGGCATTCTTGGTCTCAGCCACCAGTTTACTTTCACTCCTATCTGTGCATAAACCTAAAAACACAATTACAGGAGTGGTAGAGCTGTGACAAGCATTTTGTATGCGAATCTAAATAAAATAATTACAGATGAACACTGCTTATCTGAAAAAAAAACGTCTTTTCCTAATGATGCAAAATGATAACATAACTCAGCTTTAGTAAAGAAAGATTGGCTACATGCTGTAACATTTAAACAACAGCCCTTGTGGTATTACACTGCTCTCAGTTTTTCAGAGGTACTGAGTAGTCCTGTAATCCCAAACCAGATTATTCATAAATGTAAAAAGTGTTTAAAATTGGTATATCGTAGGAAAGGTTTTTCAACAATCATATGTAGTAAATGCATAGCAGCAATGGTTACCTGTGATTTGCAGGTGAGAACTGCTGAGGGAGATGCAGGCATCTAAAGAAAGACACTCAGAAATGATTTTTTTTTTCCAAAGAGAGATTCTTTTCCTTTTTTCAACATGCGTTTCTGTGTCATTTTATGGATTTAGGTAAGATAACTTCTTACACATGTCAAGATATTTATGTATCTATTCTCACTGATATGGGGAAAAGCAGTCAAGTAATTCTGTTCTTTTCTCTTCCAGCTTGTTTCTAGCTAGGGGGAATCTCTAGTACATCTGAGGATGACATCAGCATTTTCACTGTAGAACAGAAGCATTTAGTATTTACACATCCTAAAAATCATGACTAATTTCATATCCTAAGCATTTATACCAAAAAAAAATTCTTAGAAATCAGGCTGAAGATTGTATTATTTCTTTGGACTGATAATATGTTGTATATTGTGTCGTCAGGTGAGAGTTCTTCTGATCTTCACTGTATTTGATCTCCTGAATGTGCACAAATATACATTGAACAGCAATTACAATTGGTCAAGAAAATGAAATACTTCATCAGAACAGGAAAATAAATCCAACAAAATCTGTTGCTTTTCCTTCCAGTTTCAAGCATAGTGATGTTTTTTTTAACCATATTCTTTGTCATTTTAACCATCTCTGTTCAGAAAGCACATTGAGTTCTACCTTCTTCCCCAGAAAAAGGGACGGTGCCACAAGTGCCCGTTTAAACGTGCTAGCAGAAGTAACTGCTTGGGCTGAGGTTCATGCTGAAGTTCATGAATATGCAGGAGAACAGGCGCTGTTCGCGGTGCTGGTGACTAAGGGTGACAAAAGCGTGTGATGGAAGCTACACCTTCTCCGTACTGGAGAAGTAGAGGATTTGGGTGATAAAAAATCCAGCTTCTCGGGCCTGGCCATGCAAAGTGAAGTGTAGCACATGGCAGGTATATGTAGGTGCTATTTGTGAGGCACAGGAGAACTGATGTGTCAGAAAGTCTGTGACGGGCCACAGTCTCACCAGGCAGCTCTCTAATATTGCGGCTCTTCAGCATGCAAATAGCTGGACTGGTCCAATGGAAACACTGATTAACCCCCTGCTTTTCTCAGGGATTTTTCTCCCCTTTAAGGATCCACAGGTATTTTCCTCAAAACAGACATCTGCTACTTCTCCTTCAGAGAACTGAGGAGAGATTTCTATTTTTCTTCTACAAATGCAGCAGTGGGGAGAGAAGAGGTTCCCCTACTTTTTATATGGTAATTTAATGGCTAGGTCTCTTTTTTTTTTTAGTTCCAGTTCCACTTAAGCCAGAGAAGATTGAGCTAATTAATGGCTTCCATTTCCCTGAAAGGAGCAGCCTTGTACAAGTTGTTACATATGGGAGTGGATGCCGGGACTGTATTCTGTGCAGTCATTAAAACTGTGTCAGCATCTAGAAAATTGTTCAAGACTCAGTGGACAAGAAGTGAAAACCTGAGCAAGAGGCTGTGACTAAAGCAGCCGCTTGGGTGTGGGAAGTTCCGTGGCTTTTGGAGAGGATGGTGGTGAGGAATTTCCATACAAATTGATTTGTATGTGGAAACGGAGCACTTAGTGCAGAGGAGCGGCCAGCCCGCTAGGCTGCTCATCTGCTCCCTCTGCGTTCAGGCTATAAATCGTTTAATGCAAATGGCATGTAAATGGCATAGAAGCATATATGGAACAGAGAACACGATGGAAAGCAAAGCAAAAGGGAATAATAAAGTACTAGCAACCCGGAAGTCCAGAGGAAAAAAAAAGGCATTTAAACATCTAGTAGTTGCTTCTTCTTTCTTCTTTTTCCCTTTCCAATTTTTTAGATTTGTCTTAATTGATGATAAGAGGAAAAGATAAGAATAACACAGTAAGTAAAGCAATATCTTTAAAACAACGTCTCCGAGATAAAACAATAGAGTTCTTGAGGCATCTGCTCTCTTTATATGTAAAATAGCCTTAAAGTTCCACCAAGATGGAAATATCCTTAAGAAGGATCTCAGAACTGTAGTCCTTTTCTTGCAGTGTCTTCTCTCCTGTAGGATTCAGTAGTAGATATCTCAATAAAAATGAGAAAATACAGGAGTAATTTCTCCCCTTTCTTCTGAATATAAACATACTCTCTGAAGCATAAGGAGTTATCATTTATTTTATATTAGCATGTCGATTTTGTTACCATTTTTCAATATGAATAATGCATTGATAAAATAGTATTGTAATATTTGCGAAATGCTAAATACTAGTTTGTGATTTTTATGCATCATGCTATTACAAGCTAATTTTTTTTCTCTTTTACCTCTGTTGTATCAAAACTGACAGCTAATATTTTTCAGAAATACCTCAGAATTTTATTTTCTGTTATTCCCCTAACTCCCCTAGGGTACAGCTGGGCTGTTACAGAGCAGCTGAGGAAATGGCAGTGTTTAATACTTACTCAAAGGAAAGGGTGCCACCTACTGAATTACTGTCACTTCCCTTGTGGACCTCCTTCGTTTCTTAATTTTGTGCTAAAGAATTAAGCTGACTTTTATTTTACTCTGAGACAGTCTTCAACAGAGTAAGACTATTTTTATATTTGGAGAAATACTAATGCATATAACAACTTGTTTGAAAAGCGAAACCTGCCTGTGCTCTTTCACGTTGTTTCTTCTTTTCACAAGTGCAAAACAAGTAATCCAGCAGCAATTTAAACAAAACATTTTTTTCCTTTTTTTTTTTTTTCTGTTTTAACACTAACAGTTGCCCCAGAAGATCCTAGCAGAAAGGTAGATGGTGACACGATTATTTTCTCAGATGTGCAAGAAAGGTCAAGTGCTGTGTATCAGTGCAATGCTTCTAATGAGTATGGATATCTTCTGGCAAATGCATTTGTGAACGTTTTGGGTAAGAAACAAATCTTTCAGTCTTCACCATATTCAGTTGTTTCCCCCTGACACAGAGATTGCATGCCCAAACCTTTCTCAGGGTTTTATTAAGTGGGAATGGACATCTTCCCTGAGCACTGTATATGCTGTTTTTTATGCATGCTGTTCTTTTTACAAAAAACAAATACCTTGTTCTTTGTAAAATAGTCAAGGAACCTGGGAGAATGTATATATAACAAATAGGGCAGGAATTTTAGCTTTAAGTATGTTTTGGTTTACTTTAATTGTTTGCTGTTTTTTTGAATCAGTTAAGTTCCATCTAAAAAATGTGGTTTAAAACACACTGTATTCCTTCTGCAAAAATCCCTCCTTCAGACAAGCTTTGAAAAGGAGTCAGATAAATTCCATCATAGAAAAGATCGTACATTCCTATTGCAAGGCAGTGTGATTATGCATTTGTCTCGAAGGCCTCCAAGAACATGTTTCTAGGTGGGAGATATTGTGAACTCTCTTATCCTTTTTTCTCTGAATTTAACAAAATTACTAGCGAAAGTGTAGGCCGAGTGACCTCTAAAGGAACAGCAGATCCTTTGATTGATGGTCACTGTCTTTTAAATGAAAGAACTTCTCCTGAATCCAAAATTCTTTTCAAAAAAGCAGATGTTTCACGAGGTAGCCAGGCCAGCTTCGTTCTGCTGAGTTCAGTCTGTTCCCAACAGCAAATTTCCTTGAAATATGTTCTGATTAAAATTCTCCAAATGAAATGGTTTATTTTGGTGCCCATCATGATGACTTGTAAGCTTACTTTGTCTGTCTCTCTGTTTGTTTGTTTCTTCAAGAAAATTACCCTGTACTAAAGTTTCTTCAGGCTGCTGGCAGCACAACATATTTGGACCTAGAATGAAACCAGAAATCACTTCAGAGAAAATATTAATGTGTAACATTCTTTAGGCCATTCTTGATGTCTCGTGTTTTGCATTTTCATTTTTGTGTCTATATGCAGATTATCTTTGTCTTTTCAGCTGAGCCACCGAGAATTCTAACTCCTGCTAATAAACTGTACCAAGTCATTGCAAATAATCCTGCATTGCTAGACTGTGCTTATTTTGGTTCTCCTAAGCCTGAAATTGAATGGTAAGCTACTTTTGTGTTAAAAATACGTGCAAAAAAGAGGAAAAAAAAGTAGAAGTTAGTTATATCTATGAAAACAAACATTTAAAACCTCTAAGCTGTTTGTTTAACATTTTAGAAGTTTATTTTAAACGTATAATGTAACAGCAATTCAGCTACCCCTACAGAGTGAAGTTTACTTTTCAGTATGTGGTTCTGTCTGTAGCACGTACAGATTCTGTGACAGTCCAAGTTTGTGTTTTCTGATGGTAAAGTTTGCTAGAATTAAAGTATGATGCTGGATAATGATATTGCTTTTAATATAAAGGTTTAAGGGAGTGAAAGGTAGCATCTTGAGCGGAAGTGAATACGTTTTCCATGAAAATGGAACCTTGGAAATCCCGGTGGCTCAGAAGGATAGCGTTGGTACATACACGTGTGTAGCAAGGAATGAATTAGGAAAGATACAAAACGAGGTGCAGTTGCAAGTGAAAGGTAAGAAACCAATCACTGTTTCATTGCAGGTTAGTGCAGAATTTCAGGCTTTTAAAATATCTAATAATGATCTTAAATTTCAGATCCAACAATGATAATCAAACAGCCAGAATACAAAGTGATTCAGAGAGCTGGCCAAGTTTCATTTGAGTGTACAATAAAACACGATCCTACTTTAATACCAACAATTATATGGTTGAAAGACAATGGAGAGCTACCAGATGATGAAAGGTATGGACAAAATAATATTTTTCTTTCCATTTTCTTTTTATGGTCTTTTCTGAAAGGCACATACTGAAGAAGACTAGGAAATATCATCACTATCGCATATTTAGTGACTAAAAGCCGTATTTACTGTAAAGACTGTATGAGAATAGAATTCAAGTAAAATGGGATATAAAATTTTTTAGTTGTACATTGATAATATATATCAATTGCAAGGACAAAATTAGTGGCATAAGAGGCCAGACAGATGATGGAAGAAATATTTTGCTGTAGATCACAGAAAATTAAAAATACATTGAGGATATTTGGAAATAAGAACCCATAAGAAAGTGAGGTAAAAACTGTGGAAAGATAACCATAATAGCAATGCAGAAAAGGCTGACATTGTCCTATACCTTATGTTCATCTCTAGTTTTTTTCAGAAATACGTAAGTACAGGGGATTTGACAATATTTTTATTCCTATAAAAATACCAGTTATTGAAAAATCAGTGGCTGAATTTATTGTATTTACAGGTTTCTAGTTGGTAAAGACAACTTGACCATTATGAATGTAACTGATAAAGATGATGGAACATATACTTGCGTAATTAATACCACTCTGGACAGTGTATCAGCAAGTGCTGTGCTTACTGTTGTTGGTAAGAATACTCTAAAACTTTGTAGTAGCAGAACTGTGTTTAATTTCTGTTAAATAAAAACAGATCTGAAATGAAAAGAGCATAAACATAGTTTTGGCAGCTAGGACAAGGCAAAAGGAATTTCACCTCTTTTCATGCATATCAGATTAAAAAAAACACCAGTCTTGCTCCCAAGTTCACCACTGAATGAGCAATTTATAAAATGGTTCATATAGCACAGTCAGTTTCATGCTGTGTAAGCTTTTATTTATATCACATATAATCTAACAGAGGGGATCCAGTATTGCAGAATATTTGCACATAAACAAGGTAGCACAAGAACCTTGTTGACTGCTAAATTCTGCTTCAGAAAGACTGGGCATGCCTCATTACAGGCTTTTTTGAGGATTTCCTGTGTCAGTTAATCCTCTCTGTTAAGTGTCTGTCGTTGCAAATGGCTGTAAGATGTGCTACTTTGCCCCTCCTCACAATTTGTAAGAGTCTTAAATAATATTCTGTGTGATTCTGACCTAATAAAATTAAGTTGAACCAAAGTTGAACCTAAAATTTGCAGTCAAATACATTTGAATTTGTAAATTATGTTGTGATCTTATACCTCTTCAGGAATTACATACATTAAACACCTAGCATCTATTTACAAGCTTTTACAAAAGTGCTCTGTTACTATTTATTTTAATAAAGAAATTGGATAAAATATTAAAGAATTATTTGCATGGCTTTTCAGTGGAAAAATGCCGGTAAATTCAACCATATGCTATAAGTTACTTTTTTCTCTATTAATTGTAGTCTTTAACTGCCTGCAATATTCTGTTTCTTTGGCTACTAACTGATTAAACCATTTATATTAATGTTCTTTTCAGCTGCTCCCCCAACTCCAGCTATCATTTACGGTAAACTAATGTAAAATTCTCTTTCTACATGATCTGAAAGACATATTTCTCAGTTGCCTATTGCAAACTGCAGCATCTCCTTTCCCTCCTTCTTCCCTCTATGTTTGTGTGTTTGTGTGTGGTATCATTCCACTTTACCAACTGCTTCATTACTGGAGTGCTAGAGATTGGAGTCATAGGATCAAAGCTTTGTATTTTAGAGAATAATAACAAAATAATTTGCAAAGCTCAATTATTTTCAATTAAGCTTGATTGCAGTGGTTGTTTTTCTTTAACACTGTGATGCAATTAATTTTATTAAAAAATGAAAAAAAAAATCCAAAATGTGAATTTACATCTTGGTTGAAAGCTAATTCACTATGAAAAATCTTGCACCTTCTAAGTTATTATATTTTTTCCACCACCTTCATAAAAAACTTTATAGGTGTGATATACTTTATTTCATAATTTATCTTTATTTTACTTTGTTCTAGAAGTGTTTAGGACTGTATTGCCCAGTCGTTTTGTGCCTGAGGAAATTTCTCATACGGATTGTTAAATTAAAATTACTGTATAGAAAAAAAAATCCATTGGTCCATATAGTCTTTAATTTGATAGCATTTTTCTGAATTTGCGTTTGAAGATACAACACAATATGCCTACTTCTGAAAAAAACTTTAAAGTATGAGTAACTTGGACACATTTAGATAAGTTCTGACATGTCCAGTGGAAATACTTATATGTATTTAAATGAAGCTACTCATTAGTCTTGATTTCGAGTAACAGTTTATATAATGAATTATTTTCAGCAATTTGGGTAGATGATTTTTATCTTTATGCATAATATGGATGTGTATTAACAGTTCTTTGATATTGCAGGGTTCTTATATGCAGCATAAAAAAGGCTGCTTTGTGGCTAGCGATTAATTTATTTTTGCACTATATTTGTTTTGAATTCACATGCAGAATGCTTGTAGCAATTCTGAATTGGCTTTTCTAATGTCAGTGCTTATTTTCTATGTTTTATTAATTATTTTTAGTAGCAGTAGTTTCACTAAACATGCATTTCATATTTCTTCACTTTGCATTGCAACTCAATCAGATGTAGATAAAATCAAACATGGATTCTTATTTTTAAAATTACAATAAGTTGATAAGTTTCCATATACATCAGTTCTTCTCTATTTCATAACACTTGCATGCTAATGGTCATTAAATCATGCTTCCATAATGAAAGTAGTTCTGCATTGCTGTATTATTTTAAATGTTTTGATTTGTGTATAAGGATTGTTTTGAAGAAGAAACTACATATTCTGGTCTGAGTATTTTGTGTTTGTTTAATTTACAGCTCGACCAAATCCGCCCTTTGATTTGGAGTTGACAGGTCAACTTGAAAGAAGCATAGAGCTCTCGTGGATACCAGGAGATGAAAATAACAGTCCAATTACAAGTATGTTTACCTGTATTTCACTACACATGCCATTTATTTAGATAACAAAAATTACTGAATATTGTCTAGTGTACAGTCAAGCAGAAAGATTTATTTACTGCTCTAAGAGCTGGGCTTTTGATCCAATCTGTGCTAGCCAACTGTTAACATAAAAATCTACACAGATGTGGGCCTTTCTGACACGGCCAAGTCTTAAGAATACATGCTGAGTAAACTTGGTCAATGGATACAAAGTTATTCCTGCGTACTTTTGAAGGAGAAAGAGAGCTCTTTGTAAGAGATGATACTGGGTGGTGTTGTCTCGTACTGGAGTGAGATATTGTCTCATGCTTACACAATTGTTTTTAGTTATAGAGATGATACTGGGTGGTGTTGTCTCGTGCTTACACAATTGTTTTTAGTTATGGTACAATTCCAATCGCTTTGTGGTTCCATGAGTGCCTGAAAGAAAGAAATTTACTTCAGAAATAAGCCTCTTTCTTACTGCTCCAGTTATCACCTGAAATACAGGTCAAGACTCAAGGATAGCACTTCACTATAAATGATCCCTTTACACAGATAGCACAGCTCACATGCTAGAATTTCTCTGAAAGCTCAGGTAGAAATCTTTTCTCTGTCTCATATAGATTATTCTCCACAGTTGCAGGCAGCATGCCAGTTACAAGGGAAACAACACGAGTGAAAAATTTGATGGTGTTTGGTCTTTTCTTATTATTCATATAAAATATATAAGCTTTCAAAGAACGGTCTCACCAAGAAAGCCTTGTATCCCCAAATATTTATCTGTGAGCACTGAACAACTACTGTAACTCTGACAGCAGTTTGGAGTATTATCTCTTTCCTCCCACTTATCAGGATTAAATTTTCCGGAGTGAAGCCCAGAAGCCTGTAGTTACTTAAACAACTTGGATCCTCAAGTAGTTGTGGACTATTATTTCTCAATAGCACTAGCAGTTTTCTTCTAAAAACAATTTCAAGAAACCCGTCTTGATTTTCTTAGCAGTGCAACAAGGATATATTCTAGGGCATACTCTGGTTTCTTGTCCCTATCCGTAAATGAGATATAGCAAAATTTTCAATTCTTGGTCTAAAGTTCAAATATCAAAACTTCAGGTTATGTGGAATGTAGTTACAGTGCACATTCCCCAGGCTTTTCTTTACTACATCCTACTAACTCTTGTTAAGGATTGCAGAACTTTTGTCACATGTACCTAAGAGTAAGACTCTCTTTTGGCTCTTTCATGGCTGAAGAAAATATTATTTGTTAAAGATCTTTTTTCTGGGATTCTAGAAACCTGCGTATCCCTCAAGTTAGGTACACTGGAGGGGTGAAGCCCAAGGCCATAACAGCAATCATAGTAAAGTAATTTGGTTACCCAAATGGAACCCCTTGGTTTAATTTGAAAGTACTGAGGACTGCATTAAAAACTTTCCTCAAGCATTGGTTATTGACTTTAAATTTTTTTTATTTAACTAATCTTACTGGGGAAAATGGAATATTCAAATAATTCTAATATGGTATAGTAGCAATTTTAGGTAATTTTAATATGGTGACTTTATTGTCAGCTTCATACAATTAGGAGCAATAAACGTATCTGACAGAAATTACTTTTACATAAAAAATCCAAACTTGTCCCACTGTCTTATTGTGATAGTTCACAGGTTCCTGTTACATTTAAATCCAGTATCTGAGAGAGAATTCTTGTAACAGCGTTTTACTTGACAGTTAGACACGCTAATAATAATACTTAATAATAAAAATAAGAGTGTTGCTATTACATTTGCATTTAGGCGCTACTTTTGAGACCCACACAGTAGATTTTGTGTGAGTTTTCTGTTCTCGGATTTCAGTTTTACATTTAAAAAAAGTTGATGAGATTGTTCCATTCTGATAAGCTCATTTAAAAATGGCCATGCGTATCTCCAAATGCATTGAAAATTTTGACATAAAATTGCTTTTCGTTCATAGATTTTGTTATTGAATATGAAGATGGCCTGCATGAACCAGGGGTATGGCATTACCAGACAGAAGTTCCTGGAACTCAGACAACAGTGCAGTTGAAGCTGTCTCCGTACGTCAACTATTCATTCCGTGTGATAGCTGTCAATGAGATTGGTAGAAGCCAGCCAAGTGAACCCTCTGAGCAATACCTGACAAAAGCTGCAAGTAAATAAGTATTCCCATTTGCAAATGATTGATTTGTGCTTTGAATGGCACTGAATTTGCTTGGAACACACACAGAAGTCATCCTTTTCACATGTAAATATTTAATTTTTAGACCCTGACGAAAATCCTTCCAATGTACAAGGGATAGGCTCAGAACCTGATAATTTGGTGATAACATGGGAGGTAAGCTTGGATTTGGGTTGCTTTGCTTTGCATTTAAGTCTGTGAGTAACATTTTTTTAGTGAAAAAAATAATGCTGTAGCTGTGAATACCCCATGGTAGATAAGCTGTATTTGCTTCTTGTTGGAAACATTTTTGTAAAAGAATAAAAATCCAGAGATTTCCCTTTGTTCACTTCCAGGGAAAAGCTGAATGTATTATCAAAGAAAATATTTTTTTCAAGGTGCCATAGTTTCGTTGAGTGGTTATTGTTTTCTCCAAGACAAGTCATTAATTTGATAATACAGTGTATTTTGCTGCCAGTGTAGAAAATATTGAATGTGTAAATTATGATTTATCTCAAATATATTTTATATTTAGAATGAACAACCTTCCTGATAAACTAAATTATTGTGCATTCTTCTGCTACAGACCCTATGTCTGGGTCTTGTCCTTACTGTCCTGACAGGAGCTCATGAGGGTCAAATAAAACCTATTTCCCATCCCAGGTGAGAAACCATCTCTAGGGAACATGGTTTATGTGGAGTTGGTATAGGTCTGTATCTCCTTCTTTAACTTCTGGAGAAATATTTGAAAACAAAATATTTATGCAAAAATCATACTGTACGGTTGCCTGGTGATTAGCTGGCCAAAAATATTCTACAGCATTTTTTTTACTAAGGAATGAAATGCAACTGAATTATATTCATGTCAAGATTAAATAGCATAGCTGGGGGCTTTTGACAGTGTTTCTTGGTCATAGAATGTAGTGATATATTTTCACTAAAGTTGTGAAAAAAAGTTTCTTCTGTGACCTTAGATTTTTCAGATGCTTAAACTTCTTTTCAAACAGTTTTCATTTTTCTTTCCATTTCAGTCTTTAAAAGGTTTTCAGTCCAATGGACCAGGGCTTCAGTACAAAGTCAGCTGGCGTCAGAAAGATTTTGACGATGAATGGACTTCTGTTATAGTGGCAAATGTATCCAAGTATATTGTGTCTGGTACACCAACTTTTGTTCCCTATGAGATAAAAGTACAGGCTTTAAATGACTTGGGATATGCTCCAGAGCCTTCAGAGGTGATTGGACATTCAGGGGAAGACTGTAAGTTTCCTAGATTGGTTCTATTTTACTAAACAAAAAAACTAAATATAGAACCTATATGCAATTTTAAAATATTGAAATATTGAAAATGAGGGTTCACAGCTATTTTTTAAATTAAATTGAAATAATTTGAAGATATGAGACACTGCAGTACTAATCCTTTAGTCAACTGTTTATCAAATAGGAATAAATTTTTTAACTACTTGAATGAAATGCAAAGAGTCTTTCTGAGAAAGTATATTCATATGGTGTCAAATTCTAACTAGACTTTTGTTACTTCCTTTGCACCCAGTGCCAATGGTTGCTCCAGGCAATGTGCAGGTTCATGTTCTTAACAGCACATTAGCAAAGGTGCATTGGGACCCAGTTCCACTAAAAACTGTCCGAGGGCATCTTCAAGGGTACAAGGTAAGTATAACCAGGAGCTTTATAGTTCTCATGTATTAAAATAGATCAATCTAATAGATGGAATTGTATCTATATTGACATAACTGATACCTAAGACGATTCTACTTGAGTTCCTATGAGGTGGCAAATTTTACTGCCAAGGGCAACAGCATTGATAAATCTCATTTAAAGTTCTGCAAATTTTGTAGTATTAGTCTATGACATTGTACTGTCAATAACTATGACATTGTTATTGAAGAAAAATGGATGTGCTTACATTTAATCTGGAAGATATTATATAGATATTATATGTATGTATGTATATAATATCTATAATATAGATACGTACATTATATATTGTATATTATATAGATATTATATTTAAAATTATGGTAGTATTTTAGATCTTTTTCCAAAAAGACATTTAGAGGATGAGGAGAAATAGTTTCTGTAGGAATCCCTTCTGGGTCTAATGCTATTGAATGTTAAGATTATTCATCTTTGGGCATTGTGTGATTAACCATATGTTTAATTGTGACTAACTAGCCATGTTCTGGCTGATGCTGGATGTTTTGTCCTTTTGAAGACCAGGAAAAAACTCAGTTTAAGAGAGGGAAAAATACAGAAAATCTGAACTTGAGTGTATAATGTCTGGCTACAAAATGAACATGAGCTCCCAGTGGGTGTATGGCACTGATCTGGCACAAAGTATCACTGTGAGAGATGCTTAACACCAGTTCTGTATGAGCTGACACAGGTGTCTGTAGTTAGCATGGTACTCTGCCCTAGATAGTAAACCTTGCTGAGAAAAAGGTCTCGTTAGGTTGGTTAGGCTATCAGGTCAACCTGGTGTTGCACATACATATATCCTAATATATAACCAAAAGAACATATATTATGCAAGGATCAAAGAATTAGAATTTAGTGGAATTAATGGTTATTTTCAGTCCAGCAATGCTAATGCCCATAATCCAAAACACCACATTTCTGTTAAAGATAATTAATAGTACAGAAAAAAAAGCATAAGGCGCACAAGCAGAAGACCTAAATGGAACCCACTTATACCCTCTTATATTACTTTACCAGTTTTAGTGTGTAATCACATGTTCATAAATACACAAAGAATTGTCCTGTGAAAAATGATTGATGGTGTATGTGAGAGTGACATTTCTAGGAATAACACAAATCTTTTTAGAGACAACTGCTAACATCTTTCCAAAATCTACAGTAGGAATACTGAGTGGTAAAGAGAGAGTTGTCAAGGAGGTTCCAGTAATATCTGTGAGTTTCTAAGAAACTGCATCAGCAAAATCAGTCACCATTCTACTCTGATCTTATGATCATTTAAAAGCAGAATATTCTTCCTAGCCTGTTTTTCCCAGGCTAGAGAAATCATTTTCTTTCTTTCATAATTAAGAATGTCACTTGGCTTCCACATCACAGGGACTACATCTGCATGGCCAGGTACACGCCATCTACTCACATACCAAGGTGGCAGCGTGCAGGTGGCTGTAGAACAGCTGTGTAGACACCATAGAGCAAGAACAGACAGCCTGAGTAACCCCTGCCTCTCAGATGCACTTGCTAGCATTAGAACCATCAGGTACAATTTCTTCAAACCAGAAATTTTATCAAACTGACTTTGATCATAAGCAGATCAGACAAGTACTAATTTTCATCCAGTCATTTAAACATAACTCTTTCTGGACAAGGTCTACTTTTGCAGTTATAAAGGTCTGTGCTGCTTTTACCCCAGCTTATTAAAATTTCCATTCTTCCTGCGTATAATTCATGGATATTTTTGGCATTTTTAATATGCATAATTGAAACACCTCTATTCTCATGTAGATTTTCTTTTGTCCTTAGGTTTACTACTGGAAAGTGCAGAGTCTATCCAGAAGGAGTAGGAGGCATGTAGAAAAAAAGATCTTGACTTTCAGGGGAAACAAGACTTTTGGAATGTTGCCCGGACTGGAGCCCTATAGTTCTTACAAGCTAAATGTTAGAGTTGTTAATGGCAAAGGAGAAGGACCAGCAAGCCCAGACAAAGTATTTAGGACCCCCGAAGGAGGTATGAAATGAGAAAGCCAGAGAGTCAACTTGTGTGATATATTCAGAAACAGAATGTAATTGCTGATTTGCATCTTAGAAATCATAAAGTAATAATCTTTCTTAATGTAGTCATTAATAATTAATAATATTTTAAGCTGTTTTAAGGTCATCTACTTTGCATTTACTATATATTCTTCTTGTAAGTTCCCAGCTCACCCTCCTTTTTGAAGATTACTGACCCAACACTGGACTCTCTAACTCTGGAGTGGGGTTCACCTACTCATCCAAATGGTATTTTGACATCATATATACTGAAGTTTCAGCCAAGTAAGTTAATAAAAAAATCTATAAATCTGCCTTGGACTATAAGCCTACCAAATAATCCATTTAAGAAGAAATCATATTAACTTTATAATGTGCAAAAGATTTTATACTTCTATAAATTGCATTATAGAGGTTAATTCTGAAAAGATTAAGGATTAGGGTATTCTTTTTGGAAAACCTCACATGCTCATGTACATGGTTGGAATTTTTCTATTTCTTCAAACCATGCTTCACAGAAAATAAGGAGATGAATTCCTACATATAGTTAACAACTAAGTTAGAAGCAAGATGCCATCACTGGTAAAGCTTACCTTTTATCTGCAAAGAAAATACCATTAAAACTAGAACAAAATCCATTTGATTCTTTTGCTGCCTGCTTCTCCAATTTTCATAATGTTTTAATTTTCAAATAAAAAAAATAATAAAGAAGATCAAGCATCCTTGATCACAGGGTCATTTGCTGATGCCAAAAATGTTGTGACTTTAAATTAAAATGTGCATTATTTCAGTTCAGCTGGTCACTTCCTTAGAATCTACATGCCACTATATAATTGCCCTGCCCAGCATATTGTCAGCAGTGACAGCTGAAATCATGAGTCTTCCCTACATGGCTGTGTGTTCTTTTCCCACTTACCAGCTTCCTCTGGCTTAAGATAGAAATCATGTCAATACTTTTGTCAGAAAACATAACTGAATTTATTCTTGGACAGTTACTTCAGAGTCATTAATCATCAGTGTTTAGAAAGTGCATTAGTTTGTATGATTTTACCTGGACCTAGTTATCCTGGATTCAAATATCTAGTGTTGAACACCTGTGCTATCATCTGTGTCCAAATTTTGACCTATCCTTGGACATTCTCTGCATGCATTTCCTGCAAGAGTGGAACTAGAGCTTAAAAAAAATGTAGGTGTTTCTTGTCTCCATGTTAATTTTTTGCCCCTTGCATAGATCCTATGTGCCCCAGACATGGCTTTCTTTGGAAATTGAAAATCATCATTTATATAATCTGAAATGAACAATGCAGCAAACAAAATCAAAATTTGAAGCATGATTAAACACAGTGGTATTTTTTTCTAACTCTACTTTTTTTCTCGTAATAACAGTTAACAACACCCATGAATTAGGTCCTTTGGTAGAGATAAGAATTCCTGCCAACGAAAGCAGCTTGATATTAAAAAACTTAAATTACAGCACGCGATACAAGTTTTACTTTAATGCACAAACATCAGTTGGATCAGGAAGTCAGATAACTGAGGAAGCAGTAACAATTATGGATGAAGGTAAGATGGGTATGTATAAAGAAAATCCAGTGAGTTTTAAAAAATTGTTTTTTTTTTGAAAATGTTACTCTTTTTGATACATTGAGGAGAGTACATTGAGTCCCTGTTAAAAGTTTTTCTAGAGCTTTCTCAACTTTAGTGTGCATTACTGAAAAATTTTAAATCAATTTTAAGAAAAGATGTGCAAAGGTCTTCTACTGCAGTGGAAGCACAAAAGAGGTGTAACACTTCACCTAATATAAACTTACAAGTTCTAGGACTGTGCCTTTTCTGAGCTTTCTAGCTATCCAGAAACTTTCAATTTGTTTCATGTAACTGTACTTTTTAAGTAAGGCATTCACCTATTCTCCTTCAATGACCTCTTCTGGCCGCAGAGAAAAATCACAAAACGATGCAACTTTATGGCTGGTTGAGGAAATTATTTCTCTTTTGAAGTATGCAGTAGCTTTTTTAAGTTCTAAAACTTTGCTGCAGAGCTGTCAGTAACTTGAAAAATTGCAGTAATAAATTTATCATCTAAGGCCTCAAGGAGCTGGGGACATTGTATAATGTTTAAAGAATCTCAATTTTGGTGTTTGATTTTATCACTGTTGAATTTTACAGTTGTAGCCACATCTGAGATTTTGGCAATTCTTGTTTTGAAGATATTATTTATTTAAATATGAAAATTAAATAATAGTAATTTAATTCAAGGAGAAATTTGCAGAGTTAATTTTTTATGATTTTGCACTTCTCAATATTAAAAGTCTATTTTGTTACCATCTTTGCATACTTTTTTATGGTTAGTAAGTTTGCAGATTATTACAATTGCCATGGGGGGTTGATATGAAGCACGAATTCTCTAATAGTGTATAAGGTTGTATATGAACTCTGTTTGTTTTAAACCATGAATCTTAACAAGCATGAAAATAAAGTTTAATAAATGCATGTTTATTAACTTCTTGTCATGTAATAGTCTGTCAATGTTCGGCATAAGTGTATTGTTTCTAATTTATTTGAATTAGTACATTTTATTTAGTCTGCATGCTTTTATGATTTATAATGAAATTAAATATGTATGTTCCTTTGGTGTTGTATCTAATCATATAGTGTTCCTATTTTTATTTTCCTCCGTTAAAGCTGGTTTTCTCCGTCCTGCTATAGGTGCAGGCAAAGGTAAAATAAAACTGCATGATTTGTTAATGTGTGGATTTTTGCAGTGTTGCAAATGGGGAAGCTGCAGTGGTAAGGAGAGGAAATCTTAGATTATGGAGTATTAATCAGTACTGGGAGGACACAATTGTGAAAAAAATCCAAAATACTTCTTAATACCTTTCATCTGTTTATTTTGCCACAAAGTTCCAGGGGAATTCATTAGCTTTTTCACTAAAATCTATTTTTTCCTCAAAATTTAGAGGAAATATCAAAATAGATATAATAGATATAAAATTCAATAGATATATGTCACTGTCATAAATATTCAAGGTTTAGGTGCACTAGCACTAGGTGCACTAGAAGTAGGTGCATTCTTGTTCTCGCTGCTGATTAATGCTGTCCATTTGATCACATTTATTTCATTTATAAGACAACTGTGCATAGGAGGCAGATGACTGACAACACCCTCTGTGCACTTTGCAATTCCAATATCAAACTGAATACACAGGCAGATTTCCTGCTCACTTTCTTAGGTTCACGAATCTTGTGAATGTGCACTTGACAATTTTTCATTGTTTGAAAGTTATTATTATATTTCTTCTTGGCTTTAGTAATATTCAGGCTTTTATGATGCAGTTCTTTTGTCAAATTTGATATTCTTCATATGGTGCACACACTTATTATGCACTATTGTTAGAAACAAAGATAGTCCTGAGAATATTTAAGTAGTTATACGCCAGAAAGTTGTCTTGATATGTGTGTTAATGTGTCATTTTGCCACACAGGTGTCATTAACACCTATGAAAATCCATATTTCAGATTCCCAGTCTGTAAAAATCTTGATCTATATCTGTGCATGAAAGTATCCCATCTGACATTTTGACAAACTTGAAAGAGACAGCATCAATTTTATTATACATATATTTCCCACTTATTTTGAATAACAGAATTTCAATAAATTAAAATATTTTTCATTAAAACTTTCATTCACATAGGCAAAGTCAAACTATACATGTGTGCATGTATGTGTATGTGTATATAGATATGTATATACAGAATGTGTAAATATGTTTTGTACAAATTTATACGTGAATATAAGGACATTCTAATATCAGAATATTATAAAACAGTTCTGGTAGGGGTACGAGGTTGTAGATTTTTTTAATGACAAGTCTTTCTTACTGCTTTTTAATTAGCCCGTGTAGCTGGCAGGTCATCACAGACCAATCAAACTGGCTTGTAGCCTTGGACATTGTAACAGAAATGAGAATTAATTTCTTATCCTTTGTAGCTAGCTATAAAACCTCATGCAAGGAAAATGGATTTCCATTTCACAAATGGAAATGTGAAACTGAGGTCTAATTATAGCTGTATCACAGTCCACAGTTAAAAGGAAGCATCTTATTTGTAAGATCAGTTGGAGCAGCTTATGTTTCAGAGCTGTCAGTTGAGGTTCTCTGAAAACGTAAACAGATGTTTTCTTTTCGTTCCATTCCATTTATGGTTTCAAAATTTCATGTATTCCTTTAAGAGTCTAGCTCTTACATTCTCAATGAAAACTTTGTAACAGTAGGCAGAACAGAAGCAAAGCCATGACATCTGTTAGGACATCTGAGTTGCTTCAGTTTTCAGATGAATGTTCTCAGTGGTTACTCATGTCACTATGATTAACTATTTCGCTACTGATCAGGGACTACCAGGAAGGAAAAGGAGGATCATATTACCAAGATCAAGTGCCAAATTATTTGGTCCCATGAGTGGGTGGGTTTGAAAGGCAGAAATACTCAGCCCACTTAAGAAGTCATATCCAGCAGGGATTTTTTCCTCCTCTGTCAAGTGCAGCACAGCACTTGATAGTCAGTTCTCATTAATACCCAAAACCAGATCAAACAGAATATGAAATTTAGATGTTCACGACTATTATGTAATTTATCAAAAACATCATCTTGTTTTTGAAGGGCTGGACTTACTAGAACAATGAAGTTATCCCTTCTTTTTGCAAGTTGAGATCTTTCATTCTGGAGGTTAAGAAGTCAGTAGGATCCAGATTCAGACAGCCAAAATTCAATCCAAATTTCTATAGCTGGTGTTGTCTGCTGGCTCCTGCCTCTCTGACAGCCTACAGATGGAAACAAGGTCCTGGAAGAGTTCAAATCATTTAAGCTTGGGCTAAGTACGGAACTTGAAAAAGGCAAATAACATACATAGATTCTCCTAAGAATCTTGTGGTGTCTCGGAATTGTTATTGTAGTCCTGAAATATATTCCCTGTTTCTTGGCACTATATGTGCAGACAGAAGTGCCTCTTCTCCTGTCCCTCGCCAGTGCACTTACTTACTCTTTTGTTACTTTAAAAATGATGAAATAACTAAAAACTGCTGACTGCTACACTTGATATTATTAACAATAGCCCTAGATGAGTTTTCTGATCATAAAGACTGACCTGAGGTAGGTAATCTAAAGATCACCAAATATTCTAGATCAGTAAGTAGAGATGCAAGCTTTGTTGCATTTTTACCATAAAATAAAATAGACATTTTAGATGAAAAGGTGGAATACGAGGACAAGAATAAGAAACTTGGACAAAGGAATCGTTTCTTCTTGTGCCTAGAATAAAACTTAGGAGGACAAAATACTGCAGAAAATGAGGGAAAAGATAACAAGTCTGCCTTTAAGGTGGTCATTGTCCTAACTGAAAGGTTCTTTGAACTGGAAAAGCTGTTGCATCAAATGACAGAAATGCCTTGGATCTCTGCAAATTATAAAGAATTGATTTTTAGTCTTAGGCTTTACATATTAGGGAAACTTAATGGCACAGGTGAGATTCGTATCATTCTCCCACAAGCGTATCGGTTAATCAATCATGAGACGTTCTATTTTACTGAACACGGACCAGATTCCCCGTTACTCTGTTTATACTCCAGTTTACACTTCCTTTTCTGACACTGTGAGTCTATACATGACTGAAAACATTCAAATTATGTCTCTACAAAAAAGAATTTAGTGACTTGTATTCTAAATGTATGTGCCTGCAAACTAGGTAAGACTTCACGCATTATATGCAGTACTGCAGAAGCAGTGTGCATTGGTATTACCAGTGACATGTCTGACAGTAAGCATGAGAAAACAGCCGTGAGAGAAGAAATTAGGAAGTGAGAGACTAGTTAAGTAGCAAATAATTATAGAAGTATCTCAAAACTGACTGGGGTGATCACTAGAGTCAAGTCTTTCCTACTCTCTTACCTCAGAATTTTTATGGACTGTAAAGGAGGGAAGAGAATGGAGAGGAGACCAGTGACAGAAGTGAAAGCTGACTGAAATACTCATTATGGCACTTTTTATAAGCCGAAGTGTAGGGAGTTGTGCCTGTATAATTTCATGCCAATATGTATATATAACAAACTTCCTTCTTTCAGTATCTGGTTTCTTTTTTCACATAGGCCATGTTTTTACTTGAAAGAAATTTCTTGTAGTCTGTACACACACAGACAGGAATAACTGACAGTTCTGAACTGTGATTAAAATGTTGTGAAATCCCAATTGCCTGTAACTGAAACAAGCACTTTCAGTCAAAATGGTAATGGCACTTGTTTTGGTCTTATATTAAGAATTATCGAAATATCTTGAATTATTGAAATATCTTAACAATTATTGAAAGAAATGCTTTTGCTGCAATGAAAAAAATGCTCAAGTTGTCTGGCTTATGAGATGATTGAAACAATTCTCTTTTTGGCAGAATTTCCAGGTGTAAAATACATACTCTTTTCTATAGACTGGAAATCATTCTCAGATGAGATCATACCTCAGATGTCTTAGTAAAAGACATGATCATCTGAGTTGCTCCATACAAAATGCTTTTTTCAAACCATTTTCCTGCTAAAGATGGGGATTTGCCTCCTGCTTTGAATCATTTCACATAGTGTCTCCACATTTTTCTCTATCAAGTTCAACCTTCCTCTTCTTTTCAAGTTGATTATAGTGTTTTGGTATCACTCCTTTGTCTCTGTGAAGTGAAGCTCTGCAGTGGTTTACATAATCTCAAGAGCTGACTAGTCACCATCTCTTAATGCCAACAAATGGAATTAGTTCTTGTTTTCTTTTCTTGAAGCTTGAATTTTGTAATGTAAAAACTGTAGATTAAAAAGCAAATATATGGAAGCCTAGAAATTAGTTTTTTTAAAAAAAAAAAAAGAAGAAGAAAAATAAGAAAGAAAAACATTACCTTGCACCTAGGTCTCTTTCTCAACAATTGACAAATGCTTCTCACTATCAGAATTAAACCATGCTCAGAGATAGCAACTAAATTTCACTTTGCATCACAGGTGGTTAAAACATCTTTTCTTTCTTTCTTTTTCATTTTTTTTAAATGGAAAATTATTTTAAAATGGAAATTTATTAACAATCTAGTCCCAGCTTTTTAGAGTCAATCTTTGGTCAGTAATACAGTGCAGCACCATTGTATAGTTAAAAATCTAGAGAGCATAGTGCTTTTCCAGTAAAAAAAAAAAAAAGGCACTTATCCCAGATACGCAGCTCTTTTGCCTTTTAACAACTGGTATTTGCACACCGAGAGCTTCCATTGCCTGTGTGAAGAGTGGTAGGAAAGTTATCAAAGAAAGAAAAGGTTATCTTTAATTAGAGGTGTAATTAATTTGAGAAGACAAGATAGATTTGCAACAGGCTTTGAATATAACTGCTTTGATTTTAGGCTTTCGTCACCTCAGGATCGATCAGCCATGTTATGATATCGTGTGTTCTTATGTTAGATGTGTCACAGATCATGTTGCAAATTGGACACAGGCGACAGACTTAAAAACCAAAATTTCCAGGCCTGTGGGAAAAATTAGACCAATTAGTACTGAAAAAGTAACAGACCTGTGTGCTGCTGAACAAATTCTTTGTTATACTGTCTTCAATAAGAAAAAAAATAGAAGTTAATTTTGACTGTTACACAAAGATAACAGTACAACAGCTATTGGTAAGAATCAGGTACGAGTGCTCTTGGGAAACATAAGCATAACTCCACTTGAGAGGATTTGGAAATTCAGACCCCAGCAGAATTAAGAAAATTTTCAGAGCCAACTTGTATACAAGTTGTTTAAGCAAAAAGAAATTTACTATCCACTAGATTTTTAATCTCTCAGATGACTATTTAATCAGAGAAGAACCTGGAAATCTTAATTAAGAGAAAAATGATGGAGCTAAGATGCATTTTTTTCACGGGGAAAGTAGCTATTTGCTGGAACAATCTGTGGTTATTTGCTGGAACAACTTAGCAGGCCGTGTCAGCAGCTGTGTGTTATGATGAGTCTTTTACACAAGACAAAGTGGCTTATTTCACCTGCAAGTGCCTGGGCTTGCAGAGGGAGATGTTAGACGGAGTTCTGGGTCCTTTCTGTGCAAGAGTTGCATTATGGCTAATGGCTTTTTTTGACCTTAATGCGGGTGACAACTATGTGTCTCACTGGTCTGCTGTGATTCAGTGTTACAGTAAGGAGGCATTTCCATTAAAAATAATTTTATGCCTTGTCCTTTGAGGAATATCCCCTTTGTATGTGCACAGACCTACTAAAATCTATTTTCAGTACTATTAGACTTTTTGAAGATACAGACATTACGCATATTTATGTAAAATACCGTTGTGAAAAGAAAATATTAATGACACGTTACCTTAGAATACAGATCTTTTTGCATTCCCATGGTTTGCATCCTCTAAGTCAGAATATTTTGATACTGGCTTTCCAAATCTTTTACCATTACTACTTTTTAAGATAAGCTTTCATCAGCAAGATGAAACAGGATCTTTACAAACTTAATCTACTTAAAATTAATTTTATTATTTTTATTAGCTTTTTTCCTTGTCATAACTCAAAAATTTGTTTTGTTTCTTTAATCATCAGTTACATCAACAGTGTAGTTATCTGTACCTGAGATTTTTGACACTCAGATCAGTTTTTCATGGCCTAATTTAATAATCAGGCATTTAATAATTTTTTTCTGGGAGAAGGTTTAAGCAATCTTAGCTGAGAATTCCAGTCTTCAAAACACAACTTTTAAAATGCTAGTATTTTCTGAATGGTGTCACTCATATCAATCACAAAACCGTTATTTATATCTGAACTATATGTACACACAAAATAAGAATGAATAAAAGTGACCCTTTGAAATTCTGGGTCTGTAATCCTGTATTTAAAGTTTATATTACTGGAAAAACATTGATAGTAAATAAGAAGTGGTCTAGTTTATCATCATTTTCTCAGTTTCCATGCTTGACTGAGATTTCAATTAGTATTCTTATACTTGCGGCAGGTACTGAAGCCTGAGCACTAAAAATGATCTCTGGAATAAATGGAGATTTGAAAATATGGTTTAAGAGAAAAAATTCTTACCACACAAATATTCATAACATTAGTAACCCTGCTTTTAGAGTTACCACATTTCAGCTAATTTTCTGGAGCCAAGAAATAAAATTCCATGCTTAATTAACCCCTTCCTCCTCTGCATATAGTGTCTACCTAAGACCATTTGCTCTTCAAAGTGGTTTATGATCTCCATGCCAGAAGTAAAACATTAAAGGAGTAAATTTGATATCTTGGCTTCGAGGGAGCCACGGGTGGGCAACAGATTGCTTAAGATGCAGTGAATGCCTAGTGTTAATGAAGCAAATTTCAGGACTGCTCTGTAAAAGGACACACAAACTTCAGTTTGTTTTTGAGTAGTTGTGTATCATTTGGCCATTTCATATTTGAACACGTAGAGCTGATTGATTCCTGCATGAACTTAGAGTGTGCATGTGTTATTCACTTAACAGGTAAGGTTTTACTGTGTTGTTTAAATGTTACTTTCCGATGTAAAGTGTTTTTATTCTTTTATTCTTTCTTTCCTACTATCTCTGATGATGAAGGATATTCAGAAACCCCTTTTGCAACCTCCCCAGTCATGCATATTGTCCGTCCAACATTCTATAAGGGTATTGTCTTCCTTTTTTATCCTTACCAATACAGTAGAGACAAAATCCTGTGAAGGGCTTGCAGATGAGAGCTTTGCATCCATTCTGTGACCCTTGGAATACAGGGAGGACTGTACCTCCTTTATACCTCCGTTCTCGCCCACCATTTGCTGCTACCCTAAGAATGTTTTCAGCTGTGTGTATTTTGCTTTGAGATGAACAAAAATAATGCTTTGCAGAATTTTGGCAATTAGGATTTTTAGGTATTCGGCAATCTTGGTGGATTAGGGCATGCTCAGTAGACTACAGAGATTCTACTTTCTAATTTCATAGTACAGTAACTGTTTATGATTCCATTACCATATATGCTAATTTACTCACTAATTTAACAAAACAGAACCAATAATGATGAATATACTTTACTTTCCCTGCCTATCAGCATGGTAGTTTTTTTTTTTTTTTAATATGAAGCCACAATTTCATATTCTGCTTTGTTTTTCTATTGTGTATTCAGTGCAACCACTTTACCCAAGGATCAGAAATGTTACAACAGCTGCTGCTGAGACCTATGCCAATATCAGTTGGGAGTATGAGGGACCAGATCATGCGAACTTTTATATTGAATATGGTGTAGCAGGCAGTAAGAAGTCATTTCATTAAATTATTCTAAGTGTTCAGAAGTATTTTCAAATATTTTAGTGGTAAATGTGGTCCTAAGTTGTTCCAGTGTTTGTGATTTTTTTTTTAATTTTATTGGTAGATATAAATAATTTTCTTTATAATAAACATCAATGTGTAGCAGCTGTCTAATACTTAGATAGAAAGTCAGTCTTTGTTCCTTTGTATTATTGTTTCAATTATTTTGAACATGAACTTGTAAAGATACAAATTGCTTTAAGTTGTTTATTATTCAGTGATTGATTACAGGTATGAAAATATAAATTCTTATTAATAAAACAGGATATAATGATCCTCTTAAATTATATCCAATTCAGTAAAAAAATAAATAAAGGAGCGAATTGAAACAATTATCATAATTAAATTAACAAATAAACTAACTTGCATACTTTTATTGATGTAAAAATAAAGTTTTGATTTTTGATAATACCTTTTTTTAAATTTTACTCCTACTAATCATTAAAACACAGAAGGTTAGTTAATAAAACCAAGATACTTCTACTCAAATACACCATCCCTCTAAAATCATGATTCAAGATAGTCAGTCTGAGGATTGGAATATAAATACTTTTTTTTCATATTGTACAAAGAAGCACCTGAGACTTTATTAGAAAAAGATACAAGACAATGTTGAGGAAATAAGATATGCTCAGATTTTGAAGCAGAATCTGTCAAGCAAAATAAATATTGACTCTACCTAATAATGAATAATACTACCTAATTAAGCGATTAAAATCTATTTTCATGTTTATTATAATTGAAAATTCAATAAGACTTTAAAGAAAATAGAATAAAATAATATTTCCATAGTACAATGGAACAAATGTTTAAAATAATTCTTATAATTCCTGTAAAATGTTTTTTTTGATATTGCATGCAATACATTATTCAGATGTGTAATTTTATATAAGATTTTATTTTTTGAGAGATTAATTACTTCTTTCAGACAATAGTTTAGTCAACTAACTGTTGATAGTATCTTGTCTATAAACGTACAGTAATACATAGAAAATTAAAATTCCAACATGTTGTTTTCCTAAAATTTTTGTAGGCAAAGAAGATTGGAAAAAAGAAATTGTAAATGGTTCTCGAAGCTTCTTTGTGTTAAAGGGTTTAACACCAGGAACAGCATATAAAGTCCGGGTTGGTGCTGAGGGCCTGTCTGGTTTTAAGAGTTCAGAGGATGTGTTTGAGACAGGTCCAGGTGAGGCAATTCTGTGTCCTAGTCGGAGCTGTGCTAGAGCAAGCGCTGCCGTACTGAACTAGTGCTAGCAAAGAGATGTTGTAGCTAACGCCTGTTCTCTTTTCAGAGCAATGTTGAACTATTTAATGATTTGCTAGAAATGCCAGCGCATTCATTATTGAGGTTAAGAATATTTTCATCCTTTAGACTTGCTGTGCTTGTCTGCTCTTCATATTAGGGGCAGGTTACTCACTGCTCACAGTCTATCTGTGCGCTCTGCCCTGGAGATACATTATTTCATTTACTTACACTTTTAATGCATTTTTAATTAATATAATTAGACTACTGAATTTAAATTATATTTTTTCCATAGAAAAATCTGGTCTAAAATGTTTGCGTAATCAGAAGTGCAGATTCAATTTTACGTTTCATGTTATCTTTGTAAAATACTGTAAAGGGATTTCTAGTTATGAATGTGTCTTCTCATATACTGGTGTAACGTAAATTTTTACTTGACAAACAGCCTTCTGCGAGTCACAAAGTCTGGTTTGAGTTCTTTATGTACAGTTTCTAAAGGAAAATAATTCAACAGTCATTGAAAGAAAGGCTGCAAACAGTAATGTCTTCATAAGCAAATTTGGGATACTTGCTCATTTAACTCTTAAGAAAGGCCTTTACTGGAAGGTTTTTGATGTTATGCTGAATATGTTGTTGCCAACACAGCATGCTCTTGGTTAGCTGTTACCATTTGTTGTGTACTTGCACTTATCATCCAAGCATTTTGGCCCATGCATAGTTATTTAGCAGTAGCGTCACCAAATACACACAAAACATTATGATTTAAGAAAGTAGTTCAAATATGAAAATATGGATGAACAATATGAAATAATTTTCAAACAACAATAATGATGAAAGATAATGAATATATCAGATTGAATGCTTTCTGAAATCATAATTTTTTACTTTTTGTTTTATTCCATTTCTGTTCACAGTATATCATGTTGCTGTAGGAAAGCTTTGTAAATCTGGTACCAAAGAATAGTGCCAAATTATGGGCTAAATACAGAGGTTGGTTATGCTTAGCACAGCTAATGGTATAAACGCAGATATGTAAAACCTTATATATAAAACCTTGTGTGGCCAAAGCCCAAAGCAGCAGTAAGGAAGGAAGAAGACTGTAGCGTAACTGAAACCAAGCAGAACCTTCCCAGAAACCTTCCCAGAACCAGCTTGCTGAACAAGAAATACCAAGTCTGCAGATAAGCCCTCCTCTATATGAGCCAGTTGCCTTGTCCTATGTCCTTGAATAGTTGAGGAAGGGAGTTTAGAGGTAGTCTTTCTGATCTTGATCAAGGGAAGATTTGATGCACGCTGCTGTGATTTCCACCCTAGTCACATACATAGGATGTTTCTTACACAAATATATTGTGTCACACTGTAGCCTAGAGGAAAACTTTTAAGCATTGGGAAAAAATAAAATGGACAAAAGAGCAAAATACTAGAATATGTGGTATCCATATTCCAGTTAGGAAGGAATTCTGACAAGGAAGAAAACTGCAATACTTAGTATATGAGGCTTTTATTGCATTTTTTCCTTTGGCAAGCATTCCTATAAGCATCTTCATAGTATGTGGTTTTATGTTTTGAGCATACCAGTATAGTTTATTGCATTGATTCCTGTATTAGCAGCTTCTGGGTTCACCAAAAGTAAAGCTGATAAAAAAAAATCTGAAAAAAAAATCTGATAAAAAAAAGCTGATAAAAGCTGATAAAAAATATCTGAAGCAGACAATTTGTTTAGAGTAAGGGGGAAAAAAAGCCATTTTTAAAGTAGCACCGGGATTCTACAGGCTGTAGAAAGCATTTCTACTGGATATGCAATAAGTGAAAGAA
>NW_010578567.1:3013-21339 GCF_000705375.1 Tinamus guttatus | reverse complement strand
GATGCTTCACCTATTTTATTTGTTTTGTGTTACTTTTTGAGTGACAGTTGTGTTATAAGGAAGAGTAGTGTGTTCCTAACCATATATTGAGTTGTTTTACATGTCTCTTAATGTGGCAAAGTGTAGTGGGAACTAATTGCCTGCTGGACTGCAGAGGCACCATAAAAATGTCTTCCCCTTTCTGACTGGTTGCTGCATGTACCCGTTTCTAAGGAAGAAAAAATAAAAAGGTGAAGGAAGAAAGGAGATTTGAAGGTAACACATTTCTTTCAATAAGCTTGTGAAATACAAGTATTGTTTTATAAAGTAAGTCTGTACTTTATGCTTGTCATTATCACCTACATACTTCCTCATGTCTTTTAATCATTAGCTGCAAGTTTGCTATTTCTTTCATGAAACTAAGAAGAAAAAGAAATATGCAAGAAATATGCGAAAATATTAGCAACCTTAAGTCATCCTTTCAGAGTATACCTCAAAATTAAACACACTGTTCTTACTAAAATGACAAGTTACTTACTGAAATGACCTGGTTATCTATAAGTATGGGTCTTCATTAAGAAACTGCCATCCTTAAAAAATATGAAATTTATTTGTAAAACAACAAATAATAAAAGTATCATTAGACTCAAGTTTCCTAGCTGTCTCACCTCCATGCAGAATTCACTCACATGCTCATCTCCTGCTTTGCTCCCAGTACTTATTGTCTCACTATTAATTGTATGGACAGTGTATGTGGCATACATTTAAATTTTCCACAGTAATTTTACTCAGTCCAGCTTGTACTTTATTTTCCATTTCAAAATACTGCACTAGGTAAGTTCAACAGTCAGCAAACAAAACTACAAGCTAACTAAATTATGATCTATCCTGATTGCATTTTGGAACAGTTTTATGGAAGATCATAAACAAGATCGGCAAGCCTCAGAGACAGTATATCAGAACTTCTGGCTTTAACATGTTTCTGCAATGTGTTCCACACTCAAAAGCCAGTATTTTATAGCTCTTTGGGCTTCTGTATTCACAACGAGACAATACAGCTGCTTTTTCAAATTGCTTCTTGGCAGCACACAGAAAATCCATTTATTTTCCCTGACCACCAGGGACCCTTCTCTGTACTCCCAGAGTTATAACATTGCTGCCCAAAACCCTGTTGTCTTCACTTGCTCTGCCTCTGTCTTGCTGTCTCTCTCCTATTTGTTCTTACGTTTCCTTCCCCGCTTTCTTTCACTTCCATCCTTCTCAGTGATATCTAATACACACAGCCTTAGTCCAGTTAGATAAAGAATCATGGTACCGTGGCACACGTTTCCTCTTTTTGAACAAGTGGACCATGCCCTGGGTAATTCCACTCCCCTTTTTCACTGCCAGAGCCTGGGCAGAACTTCTTTCTGGACTTTCTTGTTCAGAAAGGGAGGGAATCCCCAGCAGCTTAATGGAGAACTGGTGTAATGATTTATAGCTTCTCAATAGGACACTTGTTACTCTGTGTGATCTTGTATATGCTGTGTAGTTTTGACCTGTCTTTCCTTTTTTGTGTTGTCCTCCAAATCACCATCATCATTGCCAGAAGATGCTGAGGGTTAGAGTAGGCAGGTTGATCTGATAAGTGATAATGAAAGTGTAGAAGGGCATGAGGATGAAGCCAGCAGAGGTAAATGGAGTAACGCGTTTCGTCCTGCCTGCCGACAGCCTAAGCATGCGCCTAACTGCTCGGTTCTAGACGATGTAAGCTTAAACTGTTGCTTTACCTGGACACAGTAAATGTTTTAGCATATGAAGAGCAACTTCATAAAATTCTGATCACTATCAGGATATGGACTTTGCTTTTCTTCTTAGGCTATTTTCATTTGTTTCTTCTGCACCCTTTTAATGGAATATGTAGGTCTCTTGAAAGGTAAGAAGGAAAATTGCAAGTCTGGCCTGCATTGTATAACAAATTATTTGAAATGCAGCACTTTTATTTTCTTTTTACTAGTTAAAAAACAGTATATTTCATTTAACCAAATTCATTCTTCATTCATGTTCAAGGAGTCAAGGAAATTAAGAAGTTTAACAGACTAACTTCACATTATAAGCTATTTCTTTGAAGAACAAGCAATTTTTTAATGTAACTTTACAACCCACTTTTTAATGCCTGCAGTTACATCTAAATTGCTTCTGAGCCAACAGCACATTGAAAATTCATGCACGATGAAACAAAAAAGAAACCACAAAGCCCCTTCCCTCCACTGAAGATACTCTCTGTTTAAACCATTACTACACCATGTGTTCATGTCAACTGCATCATATTGATTGGGCTCTACAATGTGATGTGGGTTTACTAAAGGGTTACAGGGCTGTGCACTCGCTTTGTTAAACTGCATGCATAGCTGATTTTACCTGAATAAATAGTACATTCGTTAATTTTTTCCTTTTTTTTTTTTTGGCGTTGCATATATGTGCGTGTCTCCAGTGATGCAGAGGACCATAAGCCTCTAAAAAAGGGAAGCCGGACACCTTCAGACAGAACTGTGAAAAAGGAAGACAGTGATGATAGTCTAGTTGACTATGGAGAAGGTGTAAATGGTCAGTTCAATGAGGACGGCTCCTTTATTGGACAATACAGTGGTAAAAAAGAGAAAGAACCTGCAGAAGGAAATGAAAGTTCTGAGGCTCCTTCTCCTGTAAATGCCATGAATTCATTTGTGTAATCAAAGAACTTGATCCCTTGTCACAGTATCTTCAGTTACATTTAAAGCACTTGTACATCCCCTCCGTGTAATATGAACATGCAGGTAACAAAGCTCCTCACCACAAGAGGTTTATGCTGTAATAATATGCAGGCCAATATAATTATACAGTGTAATTACACAGTAAGTGGAATGTTCTTATAAGTCAAAATAAGAAATTCAAATTTGGTCCCAAACCTAAATATTCTCGTGTTTGTTTTTTTCAAGAAAGTGACACAAAAAACAACATTGACTGATAATATTATTTCCTGTTGAAAATACAGTATAATGCATGAAAAAAATGCTACACAGCTCACAGATAATCTTGTGTACACTATAAAAACCTGGTTTGATAATTTGTTATGCGGTCCTCAGCTGAATCCCTGGGTATGAATTCTGTTTTCATTGTCGGAGTGTTATAGTAGTATTACATAGAACTTCAATGTCTTTGTGGACATTGTTGTGAAATTGGTGACTTAATGTCTAGCTATCATATGTCTTTTTGTAAGACAGTTAGGAACAGTATGTACAGTATATAATTGCTAAATGATTTAAGTATGACACTTGCATTTGCTGATGCTTAATGAGACCCTATTATCTGCTCTTTGCTCCTATTACTTTATAGCCTTTTTAATCTATCAAGTGTTACAGCAGTACAGTGTTCTATTTTTACATCAAAATACATTGGATTGATTTTAGGGCATGAAAGACACGCATTACAATGCGTTTTGGAATTTGTACAGTTACTGAAGGAAAAACCTTAAAATGAGAGAAAATATTCCAGGAAACACAGGGCAAAATACATTCAGTGCCTTTTTACAATATGCATTCCATAATGCACTCTACTACTAAACCAGTTGGTGCAGTAAACTGTGATTAGTGGACTACTATCATTGCCAAATAAAGTAAAAACGTAAAAGAAAAGTGTTATGGAACTGTTGTGCTAAAAAAATGAAGGTTTTCAATGTTTTAAATTGCACAAAAAAACAGCATGATATTTTACCCTTGAAAATAAAATATTCACTTTATAGACAGAGCACAACAAGTTTTCATGGCCTTAGAAAATCTGTTTAAAAAAAAGTGAAAATTAAATTATTTACTAATACAGCAAAATTATAAACTCTTGCAAAGTAGATTGTTAAGAAAAAAAAAAAAACCCTATACCAGCAAGACTATAGCAGCAGGAGTGCATTTCCCTCTGTATCACGGCCAGATGAACGTGGCAGCTTTGGAATTCCTCACGCGCAGCAGCAGGGTGAGCATTACCCCTGGGAACCACAGAGTGCAAGGAATCTGACAAGTGCTAACGTGGTTTAGTGGTCACAGATCACCGTTATCAGCTACAAAATTACTTTCTCACATATTATATCAATCAAATGTTTACCTCCAAATATAAATTTTTTATAACAACCTATGGTTGAAGGAATGCTCAGTTTCATTTGCCAATAAATTGGTTTTTCATAACTTGCATCAAGTTTAATTTTAAGTAAGCTTTTTATATGTAGATATTTTGTTGAATTTGTAAATACACTCAAAGTGTAGATGCTATATGCTTCTAGATGTTACAAACAAAACCAGAAATCTTATGTTGTACTGTGTAAGAAGTACTATAGCCCGTGGTGTGCATGGTATTTTAAAGCATCTACTTAAATATATATTTTTTTTCTTTTTGCTGTGAAAATGAAATAGTTGAACTGTTCTACTTATTTACCGCAGATTCCTAATAAAACCGTTCAGAGCTTTTACCAGTGCATTACGTTAGACTGTAGTACATCTTGCAGCTTTCCTGTATATAATGTAGGTAAAGCACAACTGAAGTCATTACACATCTGAGCTGGATGTAAGAAAATTCTTTTTTGCACCTCTGAGCCTTCCATTGATGAGTTTTCTTAATGGGAGCCGAAGTAAGAGATGAGTAATGCAAACACTGATTACAAAGCACAAAGGAAATATTTCTTAATAAGATTTGCCAATGGTTTTGGTAAAAGAGAAGTATAATTTTACTCTTATTTAATTGTAGATGCTGAATTATCTGTGCATGTGGGGGTAAACATACAGGCTCACTTCTGTAATAGTGCAACAGATTTTGTATTAAAAATAAATGTGGTTTTAAAATTTCACTGCTTGTTCTGTTTACAGTACAAACCAAATCTGATTCACCAGATAATTAAGAATTACAAGTGGTAGAGAGACATGAAACAACTCTGTCGGAAAGTGTTCCCATGATATTGCAGGAGTTATGTACTGTAACCAAGTTATTTGCAGAATGTTGCATATCTTTACTTGCTACCATTTGAGAAATGCGAATGTCTCTGACCATTTCCCATTGAAATTAGGTGCTGTCTACATTTTCTTCCATGAATGTTTCAGTCAAAATAGCAGAGGAGGGAGCAAGGAGAGGAGGAGGGCAGACATGTTCCATACCTGCCAGAGGGAGTTAAGTGCAAGTATGAGTATGTTTCTCAGAACAGGATTCCTCGGGAAGGATCCTGAATCAGGAAAATTGCCTAACATACAAAATTCAGAACATTCATTTTAGACAGCATGTTTAACAGTAGATAAAGTGAGGGGAATGTCTTTCACAGCACAGAAAATCCAGCACAACGCTCTTTTCATATATTGTCTATCCTGTGTCTAAGTGGAAACAGATGGAAGAAGAGGGCAGTTACTTAGAAGACTGAGAGTTATGGATTCCAAGAGATAGAAATGCTTCAGGAAATAATACTGAAAAAAAAAAGAAAAAAAAAAAAGGTGTTTGGCTATGATACACGGAAGCAGGATTTTCTCTGAGCTGTGGTGTCAGCTCCCCAAGCTAGCCATGTAATTGAGCCCCCCGGCTATTGCAGCTTCTGTCGTCTGCTTAGTGACAGCTCTGGCGCCTTCAAATCCTGGGCTAGCCAGTTTTCTGGACAGGTATCTGTTGATTTTTCCAGCAATATGCACTGCTTGGGATGTATGAAATATAATTGTTTCTGTTTTGATAATTCCTGGAATGAAGGTTTGAAAAATTTGTTGGAATAAAAGATTTTGTATGGTAAGCATTTTTGGAGAAAAACCTTACTTTTTTGGGGGGGAGGGTGACTTGTTCCCCAAAGTGTATTAATGCATAAATTTTCCTTAATGCATTTATTAATTTATTAAATATTAATGCATTTCCCTTTTGTGATTTATTTTTGTTTTTGGTTTTATGCTCACTGAAGTGATTGTACAAATCCAGAGGGAATTGAAGTGGATGTCCCAACCATAATTCCTTTCTTGTAATCTTCTCACATTGTTCCTTGGAAAATATGGTTTCTCTGCTCAGCAAAGTGGCATGTGATTTGTGAGCTAAATTCTCTTCACTTAGAATCTCACCCATGCTTAAGAAGAGGCCTTTGAAGAAATATGGTTTACTGCTTGAAAGCATTTTTTTTTTCTCTGAAGGAAGAACTAAAGAAGAAAACAAGCAGGAAGAGGATGAAATGTCAAGTATTTCTCAAAAAATAACTGTCCTTTTTTGCGTATTTCTGTCTCCCATCTTTCCCTCTCTTTTACCACCTTAGGAAAGGACATTTCAGAGAGTTGGCAGAAGCAATGACTGGTGTCACAGGAAGACAGAAATAACTGAATGTGCTGCTGGTAGGAATCTACCCCCGTGTGATGCTCCCCGGAATGCACCAGTACCAGTGGATGTGGTTTTTAATCCCTGAGGGGAGTGATGTTTTCCCTTGCTGCTCTTTGTAAACACAAGGTGGAAACTTTAGATCAAACTGTCAAGATAAATACAGGTCAACGGGACTTTGACAGACAGTGGATGTGATGCACCATGATCGTAAGCAAGCAAATGTTGACCCTTGTAATCTCACAGCTTTTGATAACAACAACAACAGAAAAAAGCACAGAGCTGTTTGCTGTACACACATGTAGGTGAGATGCTAAAGTTTTCAAAACATGCATAAATGCATAATAACTAAAAAATAGTGCCTTTGTTTTGGGTTTTAAGAAGTTTGCCCAGCTGTGAACTTGGCCATGTCGTCTCTGCCCTCTGGGGAAAAGCAGCAGGATAAAATTGAAGGCAGCTTGCACATAATGGAGTTGCATATGTTGCAAATTGCAGAAGGAGAGGGAGTAGCAGAGAGTTCCTGTCGGCAGGACCTGGACAGCTCTTCATCCTGTTCTGTCGTGCCCCGAGGTGCTCTGGTAAAACAAAGAAATTTGAGAGATGATAGTGCTGCTTCCTTCTCTGCTGAAACAAGCAGGACATCCATTGAGGATATAAGCTGCTAGTTTAAATCAGGTTTAACTGTGCCTGGCCTCCTGTTACATTTTGGATGCAACAGAAAGGAGGAAAAACACCCAGTCTCCAATCTTTCCAAAGAGGAAATGAAAATGAAACCCTTGGGACAGGTAGAAGGAAAGAATGAAAGGGTGATATTTCATGTTTCCTTGTATATTTGAGAAGAGGCAATTTAGATAGCTGGCTGGAAGGAGAAAAGGAAGATAGTTGCCAAAGGCTACCTTCCTCATTAAAATAGAAAAAAAAAAGGTTTTGTGAGCATTAAAGCTGTCAAAATCTCATTTTATGCTGACTTCTATCAGCCAGCTCGCCCTCCAAGCAGTAACGTCCCTCCTGTCTGTGCGGGAGACTGCAGGAGGCCACGACCGTCTGCCTGCCCATAGACCCAGCTGACGTTTGTTGACAACCAACATATAATAGGTAAATATTTCCTTGACTTTCCTGCCAGGGAATACTGCAAGGTATTTTTTTTATCTATCCAGCTATTGTTTCAAGAGCCGTTAACAAGCTTACTAATCTGTGAGACTTCTATCAAATGTAGCTGAAAATGGCCATAGGTTCATAGGTTTGGGATGAGGTAGATGGACAGACACCCGGCAGTTGCTTTAGTTTCCTGAGTTTTGGAAGCCAAGGCTGTACGACACCTAGGAAGCACAGTGCTTTATGTAAGTATACGGCAAGGCCTCCTAGAGGGACCTCCTCCTCTTAGCTAATCCGAATAGTATTGCTCTAATAAGAGTGCGGGGAATGGGCATTTTCCAAGCTCTTTGGAGAACTGCAGGAGGAGCCATGCAACGTATTTGGTAATCGAGAGAGCCTACAGGATAAAGACTTCAAACTTGGAATACTGGCATAGGTGTTTTTGAAGAGCTTCTTGAGGAAAATTAGGAAAAATGAGGGCAATTAATGGAAAAAAAAAATCTGTCCTAGTCAGAGAACAGATTGAATAGAGAGCAAAGCTGATACAGACTAGAATATTTTGATGTTCCCTAAGGAGAGAAGAAGTGTCCTTTGTTCGGCCCTATGACCGACCCAAGGAACAAACACCACATAAGGAAGCACTAGAAAGAGCGATTATAAATGAATACTATAAGGGAATATTATAGCCTTCATTTTGCAAGTGTCCAGAGACACTTTTATGTAAAATCTTGAACTTTCAGTGAACTAGTCCTCTAGCAAGAACTTTCATTCAGCTGAAAGATTGTTCTTTCTTCCCTGCTATTTTGCAGCAGATATTTGGTCAAAAATCTTGCTTTAATAAGACTCTTCCATTAAAATTATGCAGTGACTCTCTTTTTTTCCAAATGGAAGTCGATGGATATTTTTCCAAAACTGATTAATTTTTTGTTGCAAACAGGCAGCCCAATCTTCAAACGATAGAATTTAGAAGTAACAGTTGGCCACTAGGGGAAGTCACAGTTGTTGGTTAAGGAAGAACGTGTTAAACAGCCCTCCAAAGGAGAGCGCTGGGGTACGTGCCACATGTGATCCGGAAGGCTGGTCACAGACGAGCCACCCGCCCGCTGAAATGGGCTCTGACCCAAAGAAGTGTGCAGGGTTGAGCTCTTGGCTGCACACGCGGGGCTGCGCTGCGCCTGGACGAGGCTCCCGCAGGATGAGGAGGCTCCCGCAGGATGAGGAGGCTCCCGCAGGATGAGGAGGCGCGAGTCGTTTCTGCACTAGTGAGACGCGGCGGAGAGGTTAAAGAAAACACAAAAACGTACAAGAGCCCGAGCCTTTTGATGGTGGCTGTCTGTAGTATTTCTGCAATTGGGTTTAGTGCTGTGTAAAAAAGGAGGTGTTGATTTGGTTTGATTGTAGCCAATTAGCTCAGATTTTGTCACTCACTTAGAGGCCCCAAATATTCAGGCTGTCTTTAGCGAAGGGCTAGAAGGTAGAAGTGACACCAGCTTGTGCTAAGTGCACATTTTGAGCTCATCAGCAGCTTCTCCCACTGAGCTCGAGGACTTGCTCTGGTGGAGATTTGGCCAGGATTGTGTTTTATTGGTAGAAAAGAAGAAAGGACTAAGGTCTCAAAACACAAAAATCTGAATAGCTTGGTACAATAAGATGTGCTTGGGGCACAGGGGAAGTGAAGACAAGTGCTGCACTGAGACTTTTATAAATCCCTCCTTTTTGAAGTGCACCCAAGAGTTGCTGCTGTCACCAACTCATCACCTTTCAGGCAACAAAGAGCACAGTTTTGCTCTCACAAGATGAGGATCCCATGTGTCTAAAAGGAGATGGAGAAACAACGCATGGCTTTGGCCTGAGGCACCTGCGCTATCAGCCAGCGTTATCTCCAGAGCGGCTCTGCTGGCAGGAGCAGTCGAGGCCATCAGGACTCTTCACTAAGGATCAGACACCAACATCACGTTGTCCACACGACACCAGCAGATCTGGGGGGAAAGAGGTTCATGCCCAGCTCTGCGGCAGAGGACTTGTTGCATGGATGGAATAAAACAGAGCAGTCCAAGCTGGTAAGAAAATGAAGGCAGTCAAAACATTGCACAAAGGTCTCAACTGAACAAGAGAGAAAAACCATCTTCTACCAGTATCACACAAAATATGTAGGTGTACAAAGTCTTAGCTTAGAGATGGGAATAGATAGATGTGTTTAATGTCTAAGGAGATTTAGCAAATGAATTCTTTTAAATTATTTCTTCTGCTGGGAATGGGAGCAGAGTAGCTGTAAACTGGAATCCAGGGCAAATTTTTCAGAAGGAGGAGGCAGCCGCAGCCCCACCAAAGCCAACGAAGCTGTGTTAGTTTACACCAGCTGAGGCTTCTGCTTGTGGCATTTTTATGCTGGTTTGCATAATGAATATTTCTTTACGAAATGACTGTCTAATAAAGTGTCAGGGTTTTTCCACTAATGACAGCAGCCTCCAGCAGGAACATAACAGGGACATAACTGCCACAGCTAGTTTGTGTGTTAGAAACAGCCAAATCACTGAACCACAACCTTTCTTTTCTGAATTATGTATTTCAGAATGTGACTTCATAATGCTGCACTACAAATATTAAAGAAAAAAAAAAAAAAACCCAGAAAGCAGAACACTTGGATTGTGTGGGTAATTTCTGGTGAGGTTATTACTGGTCAGTTGGTCACTAAAGATCTGTGAAAATAAAGTAAAGCAAAAGAACCAGTGCAGAAACATAGCCCACCTTTTCCAGAGGCACATTCTCAAGGCTTAAATACTAATCTCACGCACAAAAGCTTGGGGAGAAGCTCTGTCTCTGTCTTTAATGACTGGAACTTGATCCTGTTTACAAAAGGTGACAGAAGGAATAAGATTACTTTGATTTGAAAAACCTCTAAATTCTGTCTGCAAGTATAGTTCTGTTTCTGATTGCCCGGGTTTTTTTTTTTTTTGGTTTGTTTTTTTGGATATAACTAGTAGGATAGGTTTCAAGAGTAATTTCTATTCATTCATTACAGGAAGATGAGGTTTTCAGTGAGATATTCAGAGAAAAATTGCTATATAGAACAAGTAAGTTGATGTCTGTCAAAATACCAGTTCTATTTATGACAATCAGTACAGCCTGGTCCCTCACAACAGTCTTGCCCTGTAATTCATTTTTTAGTTTAAAATAACCTTTCCATGTGAGATCTGAACTGATAAAAAATACATAGATACTGAATCTGAAAAGTTGAATTATGGCAGTTAAGAAAATAAAGGCTAAGGTATGAAATGTTTCGATTGCTATAATTCAAAATCAGTGGAAAGATGGCAAATCTTTTACGATTGATTTCTACCAAAGGCATTGTAAAGTGAAGACTATGGGAATTAAAATTATAACTTTACTAAAAAAAAAAAAATTCATAAATTATGTCGCAACTCAACAGCAAGAGTTTTCTTTTTCTCTGTCCTATGATCAACCCTGACCAGTTGGGCCTTCTCTAGGGATGTCCATGCATTTCAGCTCTCGAGTTCCACAGATGGGAAAACACTCCCAAGTGCAATAGTTATGGGGGATACCTGAAAGAAGGGTTGTTGTTTAAAGCACATGTCCACGTACACTTTTCCACCTCTTCGGAATCCTGTACGGAGCCTCCCACCCTGCCAGCCCCTGGAAGCAGCTCCCACAAATAGTGCTGCTGCAGCCACTTCACTAGTTTAATAAATATTTAATTGCATGTTTTAAGTAACTGGCATCTTAATAAAGATCTGACTAAGAGTGATTTCTTCAAGCAGACAAAGAAAAGAAGACTAAATGCATGTTCCTTGTACCTTTTACTCAAGCCAACACATACAAATAAATGGGTGCGTTGTCAGACACCAAAGTAGAGGTACTCTGAGGACAGGCGCTGATAAATCCGACTGGAATCACCCATTTTTCCCTGCTCCACAGAATAAGAGCGGCTCCGGCCTTGGCTGGCAGCTCCAGCGGCTCCCGCTGCGCTTCAGCAGGCCTGGGGCGGAAGGGTGTAAAGAGAGACTAAACCCCTCTGTGCTGCTGTTAGTCACAGTGGGACTAAACAAGAGAAGGAAGCACCAAGGAAAACTTTCCCGGACTCTTCATGGCAACTGCTTGCACGGGTCGGTATTTAGCGCACCGAGGTTTGTGCAGTCGTGTCCCCGCTCAGGTTCCTGCGTGTGGCGGGAGGTGGATTTGCTCTGCATTGCTCTGGGCTCTGCCAGGCTTTGCCTTGACGCTTTCTTGTGGCTTTTCACTCTCATATTTTCATCTCTGCTCACGGTAGATTTTCCTCAGCAAAGGAAACAGAAAGTGCCGCGCTTGTCTCCAGGGCTTGGCTGGCGCGGTTCCCCGAGCAGCCCGCCTGCTCCCGGTGAGGCGGCGCCGCGGGCCTCGGCCTCGCACGCGCTCCGGCCCTCCCGGCGGGCCTTCTGGTCCCGAGCAAAGAGGAATGAGGCTGCCAGAGCAGGACTTACGTAGAATTATATGTCTAAATCCCCACTAAATCACTCTTCGACAGAAGTGACTGCAAGTTGGACCGGGCTAAAGATCAAGAACAGGTGTCAGATGCCCGTGGCCTCATCGCGTTAGTCCAGATAGGGCACACACTGGTGGTGAGGGCTGTGCTTCTTCCTAAAGTATGTCCTATGTCTTTCCATAGGGGGTTGCTTTTAATCCCTTGAATATGCGCTGACTTTTTAAAAAAGTGAAGTCACTGGATGAGCTGACTATTCATATTGTTGTGCATAATAAATGCTTGCTCTGTTAGCTAATGGTAGGAGAGAGAATTGAATTTAGTACTGAAAATTAATCCTCTGAATACTTTGTGCCACCATCCATGAGTGATTGATATTGACTTTGTGATGAGCAGATGCTGATCTATGTGTTACTTCACTATGCTGTTCAATAACACACATTGAAAAAGCAAAGAGAATAGTTAAATGTAATTCTGAGAGAGATGCTTTGGCCATCTATGAAGGACTGTTAAAAAATACATTATCAAGGATTTTTGTAATTTGTAAACAAGTTAATGCAAATGCAAAATGCACTTCAGAAAGGAATACACCTTTGTATTATATGAGATGAAAATGATGCAGATTTATATTGTCCTGGCTGCATAAAACTGTCATAGCCCTAAATCCTGACAAAACTCGTGTCATTCAGCCCGCTGCTGGGGCTCAGCAGGCAGGCCACAGACACGTGCCGTGCATCGCGTGCTGCTGCACAGGAGGGAGTTTAAATCTGTTAGTGTTCCTGACGAACAACACACACAAACTGAAAGTGCATTAGTGCAACTCTTCTAAAGCCCAAATGTTTTTATGTCAGATGGCTAGATAAATACGTTCATTGAAAAGTTATTACCAAATTGAATAACCCCAGGCATCCTAGTTCAATTATGCTATGGGTCTATGCATCAGCTCTGCAGGACCTGCTGACAGCGTCATTAAAATTTCCAGTACTGAATTTTCCCCTTCCAAGATCCTAATAAGAGACACATATGCCAAAGCTGGAAATGATATCCCAAATCATATTTGAGAGTTGTCTTCTTGAACGAACTCACAGATAACCTTGAAATACAAATTGATTAAAGTAAATGTCAAATAGCCTGGCTGCGTGTGATAGAGTGATAGTAACATGATAGTGCAGTTACCTATTGCACTCCTGCCTTTCCAGCAGGTATGCTCAAACAGTACCTGGAGTATACAAATTTCTGATAAAATATATCTGTATATATTTTTGGTCGTAATTTCTCAGAAAGCTGGAACAAGCACTGAGGACTCTCAGTTTCTAAGCCTTAGTGTAATTTTGAAACCTATATTCAAAGGTAATTCTGAGCCACCCCAGGCCTCATCACCCAGCCCAGAGGCCACGACCTGCTGCCCAGACCTCTCCTGTGTGAGGGCGATGCTCTCAGTGACACGGTGCTCTCTGCAGTTATTAATCTCTGCCTTAGAAACTCTTCCTCGTTTTCTCATGGCCGGTACGTTGTGCTTGGCTTTTGCCTTGTTTTTGGTCAGCAACGAGTTTTACCACAGGTTCGATTGCTTTTTTCTTTCTCTCATAGGGCATAATCTGCTTCCTAAAAAATAAATTTTTCCTCCTCTTGACTTGCTTGGGACACCAGAAATCAGCACTATTACAGAGGCATGTTTAAAGTGTACTTTTCAAAGACATCGTAAACGTCTGTGCAATTACAGTGAGAATGGCTGTCCCAAGAAGGTCAAAATATTTTGATTTGAGAAGACATGAATTAACAGAGGCAATAAGCAGGGAAAAAAAAGTGCATTGGTCAGGGGACACAAGTGCATTGGTCAGGGGACACAAATGTATTGTGTGCATAGTGGGCATATGGTATATATGAAGTAGAAATATCAGATGTATAAGGTATGTGTGTCTGTTGTAGGCATTATATCCCTGGTACATGCAAGCACTAGTGTCAGAGCAGCATGCAGGGGTGGGAGCAAGAGAAGAGGGCTTGGGAGGAAGAGGGGTGAGGGTTCTTTAGGTGAGCAACAGAATGGAGAAAATGGACAGAGATAAAGTTCTAGTGACCAGGACAAAACTTCTTCTACCACGGATAGTTATTTACACTTACAGAGCCCTGTGTAAGACCTTCACATTGGAGTTACAGGAACAGGCAAGAATAAATCAGTCTGAAAAGACTTTCTTGCCACTAAAGCACAATGAAAGTATAATCAACCTCGAGGAAACAAAACCCAGACGAATGGCTGATTGCCCAGATCTAAAACGAGACTTCCTTCCCCCCTACTTCATGCACACTTGTGTGATGCCTTAAAATGTTTTTGTTATAGGGAGGAAAAAACAATTCTAGAGCCAAGTAATTGCCACTCTTTTATTGCATATAGTTAATAAGACATCCGGGGAGAATTGGGTTGATTTAAATACTTTACTCTGAAGGGTATTCAGCAATCATGTTCTGACTAAATGGATAATCAAATAAGTCACAGTTTCCATTAAAAAAAAATCAGTCATTGTTAATGGGCCTAATTAAAGAGGCTGCAGCTTTCGTCACTGGAGCCAAGTGCTGGGTCACCTCAAAGCACCACCTCTTCAGACCACATCAGTCCCAAAACCAGTGCTGAGCACCAGTGAAACTCCTAGAAAATTCTGCTGTAGACAGTAGACAGTAGACTACAAACAATTATGTTATCAGATTCAAAACGAGTAGCTTCTTGCGGTTAATAATCTTAATTGTAAATTGATCCCAGTTAGACTTTGATGTTTATGTGGAAGTGACGTTAATGGAAACATTCATTCTCACCTTTTTTCCCATATATTTTGCTTTCCTTCTCCTGCAGTGGGTTTGCCAAAGACCTCAGTGGTTCCTCCCATCTTCTAGTAGCAAAAGTAGATATTCAGCTAGTCCATATAGTCCATATAGATCTGCTTCCACTGAGCTGGTAAGACCAGGCTGATTTAAAATAGTTGAGTTCTACATACAATTTTTTTTTTCAAGGGCGATCTGGACCATTAAAATCCAGGCAACTTGGAAAAAGAAATCTCAGAATAACTGCATCTGCCTGTTCATCATTGTCTTCTGCATCTGTGTTTGTTGTCTCATCTGATTGTTTCTGTCTTCTGCTTCTTATTGTTATTTGCGTTACAACAGCTCAAAGAGGCTTTGTGAGGTCCCAATGTGTTATTATAAGTATGGGGTTATGCTTATAACCCTATGCCTATATATGGTTATATATAGGCTTATGTCCTTTTATGTAAGTTGTGTAAAAAAGCTGGAGATCTTCTTTAAGTTCAGCTTTGTCGTCTCACAAGAGTCAAGGAGCACAGAGCGAGATCTCCAGGTAATGAGTGATTTGCCCCTTCTGTTAAGCGGCAGCCAAGCAGCAGACTCAGGCCCATCCCTCAAATACTTACGGGAGAGGAGCTGGAGTGGCAGAAGGACTTGCACGTGCAGCTCTCCGCTTACCTGAGAGGTTTGTTCTGAACAGCAGGAGGAGACTGAGCTTTCCTGATGCTTTAACAAGACCTAAAAGGGTTTTGAGCATGGGTCAGACATACGAAAACTAGCAGCAGCTGAAAGCAGAAGCAGAGGTGCGTGGTTTGCTCCGCGGAGGCCGCGCGCGGGTGCCGGAGCAGGCCGGCCACAGCGGTGCGGCAGGATGGCTGCCGCGCTCCCACGGGTGTGCGGGTGAACTGGGGAGAAAAGGAGCGGGCTGCCGCTGAGGGGCTGTGTTTGAGCAGGCCGGGGAGACTTTAAGGGCCCATCTGTGGGGCTGTGTCATGATGGTGAGTCCAGGGTCCTCCCCTACTCCCAGGATCTTTCCTCCAGCCAAGACTCCACCTTTCCACTCCTTTTTGGGAGTGCTGCCTGTTTTTGGCACTATCTCTTCTTTCCAAGCCCCTCGTGTTGCCAGGTAAATAGTCAATGTGCAGAAGCACACAGCACGACCAGTCTCCTCCTTGGTGGTTCTGTTTCAGGCCTTGCTATTGATGGAAGGATTCGGCATGTCTCCAGCAGGTACCAGAATTTACGTGCAGCCCACACTGGCCACAGCCAGCAAGGATCAGGCTTGGGAGTTCAGAAATTCAACCTGACATTCACACACACATACACACAGTTATCTACTGCCTTTTAGTATCCAGAAGACCCTGCATTTTTCCCTATGAGAGGGTGTTTTTGCTTTCATTCTCTACTTTTTTTTTTTACATCTCCATCCTTCCTCACCACCAAAACTGCAGCCCACCAGGTCACAGCGACAAGAGCCTGTCTCACAAGGCAAGAATAAAGTACTTCAAAATAATGGCACCTGATGGATTAGAAACTGAGAATCCTCACACAAATGGCAGCAGTGTGTAATGAGGTCCCACATTTTGTCAGTCATTGCTGTCATGGTATATATAATATCATGTCTTAGTCATTGAGTAGGTCAGTACCAGGCTTGACCTGAATGAAGTTACAATACCAGTGAGCCATACAAAGATAGCACCAAGAGATGCTGAGGAGGGAAAATACAGGCTCAAAATGATCTTGTGCTGCAGGCGGTGCTTTCAAAGGTAACTGAATGGTAGTTCAGTGCTGCAGTTTTGCTGTTTGATCTCTGGGGAATTTAATTTGTTAGTTTAGGAAGGGGAGCTTCCCTTTCTTCACTTCATACAGCCACAGTGGGAACTTGGCGAAGGCTGTGAACAGTGTGTGTTTGTCTGGTGACTGCTCTTATGCTCTTGACCCTGGAAGATCTGACTTGTGTCTGCATCAAGAAAGTTCAGCTACTGGTTTAACAAAACTGCATGAAATCAATTGGAGTTCCAGGAAGCTTAAACAACCTGACACTAGATTAAAAAGAGGATCGTTTAGCAGCTCGGGTTAGCAAGCTAGAAGCCATGCTCTAAAGAGTCAGTGCAGGGAAACATGACTCTAGCATCAAAGTCTGGGTAGTTTGCGTTCTGAAAAGTAGGGGCAATCAGCGGGATTTACAGGCTGTAAACACCTATAGAGTCTGGCTATAAGTATCAGTGATTAGCAGGCTGGTATCAGAAAACTCAGGATGTGGGGAAGTTCATCAGCCTGGGAGGATAAAGGGGCAACTGCCCAAAACATTTCAAACATAAAGGGCACTTGCTTCTAAATCACTGATTCTAAAGGAAATCAAATCTCTGACCTTGGAAAAAGTGAGGCAGATATTTTGATCTGTTAAATCCTGGCAAGGGCAATTTGAATTAGTTGTGTCAGAAGTATAGCCCTCCTACTGGAAAAAGTCCAAACGAGAGATTAGCAGTTGTTCAAGCAGGAAGCAATAAAAGCAATTCAGCCTCCTGCAGAGAAAGGTAATACCACAACAACACGATGGGCCTGGGATAAAGAACATGAGGCTGGTGAGTGAGCTGATGGCATTGATAAAAGATAGACTGGAAACCATGATTACTCCAGTGAAATAAGTTTCGCTCTAACAGCAAGGGCATAAATCATGTCATATACCTGAAAAATAGCCTGACAGGACCTCCAACAAGATAAAGTGGCAGCAAGAGCACCTGGGTACAATATGAATGTTTTAAGGATTATATTGATAGTGATATTCTGTCACCCAATTTTCAAAGTATGAATCCACAGATATCATCAGAAAAGCATGAGTTACAGACAACAGACCGGATTTTATAAAACTCCCAGGTGCCTTTACAATTGTGGAGCAAGAAGCAGAATAGAAACCAGTTTCGTTGTGTATCGGCACCTCTAAGAGCTCAGGTCACACACTCCTCTGCCCCGCTGGGCCCATAGCTCTGTGGTAGCATTCGTAGTGCTGCACTTTGACAAATAAGCCATGGAATCGAAGTCAGCAGCTGCATCTCCTTCTGGACTTGCCGGTTTAAAAAAAAAGTATTTCTAACATCACAGTTTTTAATTGCAGTTCCTGAAAGAAGAGATAACACAAAAAGAAATGCTCGAACTGAGCCAGCAGGATGCAAAGAGAAATATAAACTAAGAGCAAAAACACTGGTGGCAACTTGCCAACCTAAAGAGTACTGGAGAAACCAAGGAAGGATGATAATGAATGGAGCTGTTTTTCCAGGCGCTGAATACAGCTACTGTGCTTCAGATTTGGAAGCTGGATAAAGGTCTTGAGCGAGTAGATGAAAACATTATTCAGACTCCAATTCTGAGCAGATCCTCCGTAACCCTAAGTGTTGGTGCTATGATAACAAGAAGAACTGCCCAGCCAAAATGTTTTCCCACCAATATAAAGTGATTTCTAGGGAGACGGACCTTCATTGGAACCACTTAGGATTATTTATCACCTGGATGGGTCCAAACCATCTGTTATAGAAAAAGGTGCCTCTCCTGCCTCTAGCTTCAAAATTTTCATATTAGTTTTTGCATCCTTTACTCCTAGGCTACCTCCTAATAGACTTGACTGCTATCCTCGCCACTCTATCCCTCTGCTTTG
>NW_010578566.1:181442-191583 GCF_000705375.1 Tinamus guttatus | reverse complement strand
GAATGCTTCTAGCTAAAAGATCAGTCAGTTTATTTATTTCCCCTGGAGAGCATTTTCCCTCTCTGAGGTGGTCAGACAGTTCAGAGGCTGTGGGTGCTAGTACAAAGATAAGAAAGTTTCTGTTGGTCTGAAAGGAAAGGAATAAATGAAATGTCACTGTGGTTCATGTAATGCAAGTCACATTTGGGATATTATGTGGGAAGCTTCTTATTGTCAACTTTTTTTGTTTACAGAGACTGTGTTACATAGATAAAGGTGTTTCAGCATTTGCTATTGACTGGATACATCAACATATCCTTTGGGCTAATAAACAGAAAGCAATCATTGAAGTGACAGACACCAATGGGAAAAAACGCCGTGTTCTTTTAAGAGATGCTGGTCATCCCACAAGGATTACCATTGATGCTGAGCAAAGGTAATTTTAACTAGGTTAGTAATGTTATTAAAATGGACTCCAAATTGTCTTGCAACTGTGATTTATGTCTAAGTCTATAGGGTTGGTTTGTACACATGTATTCTCTATAATCCAGTAATTCCTTGAACTTTGGCCACCTAGGATAAAAAGTTAATAATTGTATAAGAAATAGAGAAATGTGACTTTTTCTTAGACAGTGAAGTTTTAGAGCAGTGGGAAAGAAACTTTGAACAGCAGAAGAGAGTGTCCTTGCACATGGTGTGAGACCTTTGTGCTCCAGACCTGGCATGCTTGGAAAACAAATTGGTATGTATTCTGAAGAACTCTAAACTTGGTTTTCTCCTGTTTCCTTTGTACCTCAGTATCGACAAAGTCCGATACTAAAAATGTATTCTCCCCAATCTGGGCAACTCACACAAGTAACAGAGATTAGTGTGATATCTTAGAAACTTTTTCTCACAAGATGTGTCTGTTTAGTAGCAATAAGGTTATTTTAGTATTAATGTAATTATCTCTGTAAATTTTTTTTTCTGAATGGAGGTTAGATATGCTGAAAAACAAGGATTAAGAATTAAGAGCAGAGCAAATATAATAAAGGCTGTATTCCTGTTCTTATTATATCCTGCCATCCACTGACTTACACTGAAACTGTAATCACCTTTGTTTCTTACCTTCCCTGTTTGTAAAATGTGAATTCTAGTATCTGTTCAAACTTCCAGATTTCCTAAAGATTCTTAAAGAATAGATATTATAGAAATGCAAGCAATTATTAATCAAGTGTTAAACATGTAAGCAGAAAATCTGATGGACTTCCTTGAAACATGTCAGCTATATACTAAAAACTGTAATAACTGTAATAGAGTAGAAAAGCCGTAAGGCAGGGGCTTATTCTTCCTTGGTTAGTACAGCCCTTTGCTAGTGTGATCTAATCCATTTTAAATCCTGTCACATATGACTATCATAAAAATAGTATATCTGGCTATATGCTACGTTGGTTTGTACGTCTTAAAATTTTGTGAAAACAAGTGAAAATGTTAATGCTTTTTGGAATTTGTGTGTGTAAGTGTAAGAAACAAAAAACTCTTTAAACTCAATTTAAAAAAATGTGAAACAGGAATTTTGGAAGAACTTCTGCTAATCTTAGAGTCACATCAGTAAATATAGGTTCTGATCCATGAATAACTTAACATATAAGTAGTTTGAATGCATGATCGTTTTTGGTGTTGGAGCCTTATTTTGACTGTCCCCTACTTCAGTAGCAGCATAGTCTGGCTGCTCCAAGCAGCAGGGAGGCAGAAAGGAATGGCAGCAATAATAGAAATGGTATTAGTAAGTGCTGGACTAGAATTTTTGGAGATAGATTACTCCCTATAAGTAAAACATAGGCGGAGAGTAATGCAGATCTGCCTCATAAATGTACCATTTTCCAAGTTTGCTGGATTCCCTGGTAGGTTTGGGAGGCTGTCCCAGTTTCCCTTCCTGACTGCATGGCTGAACAAAGCAGGTACAGAGACAACAGGGCTTTGTGGTTAAGCTGCACTGATTCCTCCTTGACCTGTTTGAGATAAATTTCCAGTATCTCGCTGCTTCCTGGACTGAACTCTTCTGTCCGTAATAGGAACATATTTTGTAATATAAGAAAACAATTGTAGTAAAATTTTAGTGGTAACATTGCTTCTGTAAAACAAACCAAACTTTGTTTTCAGAAATTATTTCTAACTTTAAGAGTTCCATTAAGAGGAGATGCATATGGGGTTTTCCTTAAATAGGCTAGCATATATTAAGAAAGTTCATGACTTTATTAGTAGTTCTTATTCTGGAATCACTGTAATAAGAAAGAAAAATTCTGTATACAGAAGCAGCTATCCAAGTAGTGTACAGGAATGCAGCAATGATTTTTTTTTGGTCTGAAATATGCTTTTTTGCTGTTTGCAGAGTATTATTTTGGTCTTCAGATGATACTGTTTCCATCATATACCGAGTATCCCTTGATGGAAGTGATAAGAGGAGTATTTTAAGAACAACAGGAAAAATAAATGCCATCTCGTTGGATTTGATTGACCTAAGGCTCTACTGGATTCAACATGACCATGAGAAAGAAATTTCCCATATTGGATCATGTGATTATGATGGTGGGGCTGTTCGCTTGCTCAAAAACTCTTTTCGGTGAGTTTTTCAGAGCAAGTCAGAATTGAAACAGTCATTTTGGGGAGACAGAGTTAAGGTCTCCTCTTCTGTTTATTTTGTCTGTTCATAACACACTAGTGAGTATAAAGTATAGCAAAAATGGCCTGTCACTATATATTTAAAACTACCACTAGGAAAACGAAAAGTCAGAAGTTCTTTTCTGTGCTGTAGGAATAATACTGCTGCTCAGTACTCTTCATCTTCCAAGCTTTCAGCAAATGATAACTACTTAATCCTCAGGAATCCCCTCTGAGTGTTTGTTAGTGGCCTTTTTCTGCAGTTAGAGAAGCCAAAAACAAAGAGATTAAATGATTTGTCCAAGGTCAAAGTGGGTGAGCTCAAGTGTCTGAGCTGTGTTGAAGAGTCTGAGCTAGGTCAGGTCTTTCCTGTCCTTCTCTAAACTTGTCCTTCTTAGCTGTTGTCTGCGGAGGCTTGGATAGCCCCAGGGCTCAGTCTCTCCAGCAAACCTCAGCAGATCTCGTGAATCTCTCCTACGGAAGCGCCTGGCCTGGGCTGCGCACGGCTCTGCGCCTGTTACGTCCGTGTCCACTCGAGTGCCTTTAACATGTGGCCTTGGTGCTTTGCGGTGCTACACACGCTCCGTGCCAGGCGTGCACGCAGAGGAAAGCTGCCATGCGTCGCAGCAGCTTCCATCAGATTAATGCAAAGTTGGGGTTTCTCCCTGTATTGCCCGTTGCCTGGATTTTCTCCTTTCTACTTTGAGTTGACTCATGTTTCCTGAGCATCAGCACTTTTCCTGATAATACAAATCCTCCTTTTTCCACCTGCAATATGCTCTGGGATATGGAGGGTAAAAATCTTGCTTTTAATACTTCTTCTGCCTCCTCTTCTACCAAAACTGGACCCTTTGGTGATTCCTGTTGGCTGCTATAATTGACCAGAAAATAAGAGCTAACTTCACACAGCAGGGAAAGCTGCAAGGTGGACTTTAAGTGCACTCTCTCTACCCCGCAATTTCTTGGTAGTCAGAGGCTTCAGAAAAGACACTGAAAATTGGGAAATGGGAAGTTAACTGTCCTAGATCCTTCAACAAAGCAAGCATCCATTTTAGTTCCTGGGTTCAACAGAACCAGGGCAATACCTTGGTTTTCTCTGTGAGTTGAGCCATTCCTGAGCAACTGGCCATGTAACTTATAAGTAATGTTCATAGTTTTGCAGATGGTTCTCGCGAATGTGCGTGATTCTGGATGCTGTATCATTTGGAGATATCTGTGGCATCTCAATTTACTTGCTCATATATAAAATTACGTTGAATGCAGTTTTAAAAAAGGATTTTTAGCATGCACTTGGCTGAACTAGATGTGTAAATATGTATGAGTAAGTGTATCCGGATCCAATAGTGTGCCGCTTTGTGTTATTTTCTGTTTGTTACAGACATCAATTGCTTGGTATGTCTGTCTTTGCTGACCACCTCTACTACTCAGAGTCGAAATCTGGTATGATATGGAGAGCCAACAAGTATACTGGGAAAGTTGTAGTCACAATTAGCCTGAAACGATCGCTTTTTCCACCAGCGGAGATAAAAGTGGTGCATCCTTTCAAACAGCCAGGTGCAAGAGAAGATTCTCATGATTTTGGTAAGTAAACAGCAGTGATACAGTTAAATGCAAGAGAGTTATAATGTAATATACTCTGATTTTTTTTCAGCAAAAATCATGAATAGAGGAAACAGTCTTCAAAGAGACTTTGCCCTTTAAATGCTTAGATGCGTTGAGCTGCAGAATAGAAAGTGCCCTTGGAGATAAAGTTTATACTTTTGAATACAGGGAGCCTTCATTCAGAGACATTCCCTGTTTTGTGCTTTCTTCGAGGAAAAGCATTTTTATCATCTCACACATTTGTTCTGGTCACGAAAGGAACCCAGGGAAGGATGCATTTGTCATGTAGGTGATGACATGTCCACACATGGCTCAAGGTTGTTGCAGTGCCATTTCAAAAACCCTGAGTAATGTTGCATGAAGGCGGCTTGGACATTGTCAGTCACCATGTCTGCGTATGCATGAAGATGGAGAAGGAGAAACGATGACCAAGAAAGGAGCTACTCGTTGTGTTACTTGTGTTCACAGGAGTATTTAGCATAATGCTCATTGACTGTAGGTGCTTGGGATTTATTTTCTCAGAAGATTAACTCCCTTTTGTCCCCCAGAACATGCTGCTTTCTAATGCTTCTCTCTCTACTAGAAGCAGCTTCCACTCTCACCCTCCCTTTTCCTTGGTAAATACACCACTAGTGTTTTAAAATGCCTTATAATAGCTACTGCTCTGTTTTTAACTTGTCTTTTAAAAGTGTAACAGTAAGTGGTATCAACAGCAGGGCTTATTATTCCAAATACCTCTTGTAAAAGTCTGGGAAGTGATGGAGTAGAAAGAAGCTTACCAGGCTGCATCCAGATGTACCTTTTGGACCTTAGCTAGAGAAAAATTAATCAGTTTGATGCAAAAAAGTACGATTGTGTTGCTTTCAGCTAAACTGAAATCTCTGTCCAGGAAAATTTTTTTTATTCATGTGATGTGGCATTCTCTTAATTGGCCAGCTTCTTCACTGTTCTGAGTAGTAGAAGATTGAATGTTGAGCTTAAATATTATCCTGCTCTCCATTTCTTGGAATTCAAACGGCGAATTGGAAATAGCCCAAGAGTTTGTTCACATACAAATAGATTCTCTGTCTGTATAAGCCCACGATTTCTTTTATGTTACACAGGCAACACAGGACAAAAAGTTGTGTGTGGGTGGCTGCATACGTTCAGTAGCAGCAGATCAGCTATTCTTAGCTTGGAAAAGGTGCAAGCAACCCCAGAAATTTAGGAATATTAAAACCAAAATAATAGTTTGGGAGACCAAAATAAAACTTGAAGTGTTACATATCTGCAAAGGCACCAGCTGTAAAAGATACCTGGGTACAGATAAGAGGCTACAAATCCTTCCCATAAAAAAGAATTCTTAAATATCTACTTGTCTTTTCTTGTGAGAAAAGTCAGAGCACTCATGGAGATGTGTTGGGTATACTTTTCTGTTTCCTTTTAAGAAACTTTGAACATATCTTTTATCTCTTGGGGCATCAGCAACATTCCGACTTTTTGGGACACAGGGTTATAAAGATTTATAATGCAAGCATTTCTAATTGTCAGGAACCCAGGATCCACCTCAGTAGAAACTCTAAACTGCTAATATTTTTTGTCTTAATGAAATATACTGTAAGTATCTTATAATCTATCTAGTTGTGTTGTACTTCTTTGTCTTAATATTTCCAACCCTTATACTTCCACTTTCTTTTTTTTCCCCTTTTCCCCCTTTTTCTCTCTTCTTTTTTTGCCTTTTATCTCTTGCTCTGTTTTTTCCCCCTTTCCTCTTTTTTTTTCCCTCCTTTTCTTTCTTGTGCTCTCCAAGCATTTTACTGAGCCTGGTAACACAGAATGATGTGTGGCTTTGGCTGCATGGTAAGCCTGCTATATGGAGCTCTCATGTGAACAGAGGTAGAGCAAAGGATCAGGAAGACAGAAGAATCCCTGTTAGTTCTAGTCATCCTACTTCTTGTTTGGATCTTCTGAAGATCCTTCCATGCTCCTGGTATGCCAGCTATCCACCTGCCAAAATCAAGGCATTCCCTACTCCAGGTTCCCTGTAGTTCTGTCTTGTGCTGACAGGGAGCTAGGTCTGTGTGAACGATCATTTCTATTCCTACTCTTTTAACTACCTTCAAAATAGTTGCATTATGTTTGTTCTTCCAGAAAAAGTATCCTGTGATCTGCACAAAGAAAAGTGCAGAAGGAGAATCTGCAGGACAGACTCAAGGACTCATCGGTGTAAATGTTCTAGTGGCTTTATTTTGAGTCGAAATAGACAGTTTTGTGAAGGTAATACTTTTCCATCAGCCTAACTCCAATACATGACAAAGCTTCTTTGTTCTTCTATTACAGTTATATTTTGAATATGACAAAAAACCTCTGAGATTTGAAAAATTCCAGTTGTCATTTCATTTCTGTGTCCTTCCAGGTTCTCATGTAGTCTAAGAGGAGACATACTAAAGTGTCACAACAAGTGCCGTCCCTGGGAGGAAATTCTCCTGAGTAGAGAAGCTTTAGATAAATAGGGCTGAAAAAATCAACCCTGAAAAATTAAAACAAGTAACACCACCAAAGCTGAAGTGTTGAAAGATTTTTGAAACAGGATGAGTGTCTCAAGTCCCACTTTCAGAAATGTCTTGAATCCGTAACTTCTGAAAGTTTCAATATGGATATTTTAAAATAATAATGATAATAGAATACTTTAGAAGCATCCTTTTTCCACTACAGGACCAGATTTGCAAAGTTATAAAGGCACTGAGAGATAAAAGCTTTTAGATTTCACAGAAGTGCATAAACAGAGCAGCAACCCACTTCTCAGAAGACCAACTGCAAACACTTTCCAAAATGGAAATTCTAAGCCACTTCTTTGTTTCAAGAATTTACTTGAGTCACATTGAAACCAGATTTTGTAAAAGTTTTGTATCTAAAGAAAATATTTAATGGCATTTTGTGGGGAGTGGAGGAGGCTTCACACAAGAGGCCACAGGAATCTGCCCATTACGTGTTTTATAGATACAACTTGAAGAGGGAAAATTTCTGAGCTGAGGTTTTGTCAATATAATTATAAGCAAATGCCTTTGCTAGAAGTTTTCTAACACTTGTTTTGAATATGCTGTGCCATCTGGCCTTTTTTCATTTATTAGCATCACCATTTTTTGAAAAAAAAAAACAAAAAACACAGAACAAGGGAAGACTGATAGTTTGCTATATTAATCTAATATATTAATCTAATTCCCTGACACTGGCTGATGGCCTTATTCTGACACAGCGCTTCTCTTGGCAGATATCAACGAATGTGGCTTTTGGAATCATGGCTGCACTTTGGGTTGTGTGAACATCCCTGGTTCCTATTACTGCACCTGCCCGAGAGGTTTTGTTCTGCTGCCTGATAGGAAAACATGTCATGGTAAGTATTAGTAGCACATAAACCCTCCCAGTGTGATACTGGAGAGAGTCCTTACTTAATACTTCAATCACTGGAAGTCTTGTGTGTTCATTGCTCTCTTCCAATCCCTTGTTATGTAAGCAAAATCAGCTTAAACTGAGTGAACCAAATTCAGAGGTCATGTTTAAGGAAGTGTAAGATACATGTGCTTGGTCAGGTGTGAGCCTCCTAGGAGCAGAACCGAGGCGCGTCTAATGCTTCTGTGTATCTGGTGCAAGGTGTCTGGGTACAGCCCTTACGTTGTATATTCAACTGATAACTAAATTAAGCTCGTCTAAACTAAGCCTAGATCTTTAAATGTGCAATGCATCCAAATTTTGAGGTCCTGGAGTATTCCCAGTCACTTTCCTGCTTCATAACGTGAAATTTAAGCATATGCAAGGATTCCTTGACCTTGTTTCCAAAGAAAACAAACATTAGTATATGCCCCAGCCAGAAGTGCCTGTGCACACTGCTTGGTTCAGGCCATGCTATGGCAGAATAAGGACTTACAGAATATTAAATATCAGTACTGATGTGTATATGCAGCCATAGAGTTGCATAGACTCTGCAAGCTGATTTGATTGTCTGTTGTAGGCCTTCAAAAGGCACTTCTTTCTTTCTTTTAAATGTGAGCTGGAAACAAGACTGAGTGGCCTAACCATGGGGGTCTAGGGTATGTAGCACAGCTGCATAAGGCAGCAGAGACATATGGGAGTTCTGGAGCCAGAGGCCGCTGGGAAGTAGGATAACCTTAAACACCCAAGATGAACGTAGGCACTGCGTAGCTTTTTCCCAGTCTTGATGGTTAGCTTAAACTATGCGCATACATTTTGGGTGGCTCAAATTAGGTAGAAAATAGAGTTTTTCCAGCCCAGGCTGGGGATGCAGCATGGACTTTATAATTCGATTAAGTGTTGCAGCACAAGGCAGGTATGTCACGGTCTACACTAGTTGGGAGACAAGTGCAAGGTGTGAAGACACCAAACATTTTGATGCTCGGTCTTCCAAGTCCTAATGAAGCTCTTCAGTCTAAAGCCACAAGCTCTGGTCATAAATAAACATGAGATCAGTTTCTTGATCCTGTTTTCTGTATTTAAAGGGTTAGAACAATCCAGTCCAGAGGCAGTTGCCTTGGAGAAGGAGTATTTGCAATAGCTATGCACCATTTAAGCTAGTGTATGCTGCTGATTCAAAGAAGCAGCTGTGGGAAACATGTATTAATTCTTCCAGTCTTCCAGCAGATGTTGCCATATGGCACTGTGGGAGGTATAAAAAGATGTAGCACTGCAATACAGAAGCTGGAAGGAGGGATATCCAGTAAAATTGCATAAAAGAGAAAGAAATTTAAAGAAATGTTCAAAGATGTATTGACATGGCGCAATGTCAACAATTATAATAGAAAATAGAGGAAAGATATTGCCAGGTCCTCCACTGGCATTGCCCTTGTACTTTCAAGATTTCCCACTAAGGCATTTAATTTTATTTCTGCAAGATTCATCTTCTATTTCCATGGCTCCCAGCTTTGTTCGTAGGAAAGCAGTTCTTCGTCGTTTTCTGTATGTTTTTACTTACTTTTTAGGTATAACTTCCATGCATTTTTAAAGCCTGATACTTTTTTTTTGGTGAAATTTAAAGAGGATTTTCTAAATTTCTAGATTTTTTTTCTAACTCTCCTTCATAAAATTTTGGAAAATATAAAGCTAATTGGTGTAATGGTTTCAGAAACCCTGAAGCCATTTTGGCTTTCTTCTTTGCTACGGTTAGGAGTCAGTGATTTGCCAGGGAGGATTGGGAAACAGAATTATGATTCTCTCTGCCATTATGCTTTTTTACTAACTAAGGAAGCATCAACATATCTTTGTTGGGGGGGAGTTAATGAATTATTTTCTTATCGTTTAAGAATGCTTTTCTTTTTTCAATTACTGTAGAGCTAATTTCCTGTGTAAGTAACGTCACCAAATGTAGCCATGGGTGCGTTCAGACATCCAAAGGGCCTGTTTGCTTTTGTCCTGAAGGATCTGTACTCAAAGTGGATGGCAAAACATGCACAGGCAAGTATTTAACATTTTCCTAGTTCTGGTTCTACTGACTGCCAAAATCTGTCTCTTCTTGACACTAAGAAGTGAAGGATGGCATTTTACATTCATTTTGCATGACTGTAAATGATTGTAAAATTGAGTAGAGATGAACATTCCTCTTCATATTTGACAATATGTTAACAATAACATCCTGTATTTGTAGGTGGAATTCTTACGTTGTCAGTGCTGATTGAAGCATCTTGCAGATGCTTGTTGCAGGAGAGAGATCTACATTTGACTAGAATCATGTGTAAAATTAGGAATTGGGTGAAATATGATAATAATTTTATCAGCCTATGCTACCCAGGTTCCTCATCCCAATCAAACATTTTCATCTGATTGCCCAGAGATGAAATGTTTGCAGCCGGCATAGTTGGAGATATTTGGAGTTGGTGTGGGAGATGTAACCACTGTGCAGCCCCAAGAGGAAAGAATGGTTTCTTTTCAA